>OY747720.1:43535909-43760909 GCA_963556495.2 Valencia hispanica | reverse complement strand
CAATGGGCAGTAGCGGTCAATGCGGTGTCTATTCTTTATATAGCTCTATGCGGGCTACCCTGTAGCACTGCGCACACGCATTTTGATGTTACGTCACAATTCGCTTACTCAGCAAGTCATCGAGAATTCCTACCTGTAGTTTTATTTCTTTGAAGTTTACGGTGAGTTTGATTCGATCATTTTATTACTGGCTAATTTTATTCAAAATATTTCAAGGCTTTCCTTAAGCTACTGGTTTCAAGCTTACATGATAGCCCATATCGTTATACTGCATACAACAAGTCCCATTAATAAGAGTACCTAGAGTAAATGCGGTGTATTTTGTGGGCTATTTGTGCTTATAATCATACTATATTTTAAAATTAGAGTCGTAGAATAAATGGGGTGTGTTTTGCGGGCTATTTGTGCTTATAATCGTACTACATTTTAATATTTTGGAGTAATAATACTGCTATCTGCTCTACGTCTTACTGGCTTGGTATATATTCATTAGCTGGTTTACAAACTAATAACAGATTTCCAGAGTTATCAGTCATCTACAGATCAGTACTCTCCCCGTTTGTTTTTGTAGTAATTAACAGTCACTCTGTTGGCCCACAGTCATGAAGCACTGGGTTTTAATTGATGATCGGTGGATGGAAGCAGTTGTGATGTTATGCACGCTGTTCAACGCTGCTTTTAGGACACTGAATGGAAATAACTGCCACTCCGACGAGGTAATGGGAAAATAATATATGTGCTTTATGAGCTAGTTTTTGTCATAGTTCATAGTTTTGGTGTTTGAAGTTATTTTCCTTATCCGCTTTAATTTTTATTTTAATGTTTGGTATTTTATGGCACTTCCTTGTTTTCATTTTCCCTTTATGCTTTCAGATGTTTTCACCTTTTTTTGTGTCCTCACTTGTTTCATTAGTTGATTTCTTTTTAGATAGTTTCCTTATTTATTTCTTCCTTCTGTTCTCCATTGTTGGAGCTGTTGTCTCCTTGCCATTCTGCTCTTTACCGAGTTTCACTCATTGCCCTCACCTGCATCTGCTTCCACTAATTGGTCATTGGTCTTCTCTGTCACTTCCTCATTCCCTCCTCAGTATATATTCTGCTCTCATTCAGTCACTACTCGCTGGTTCATCGTCATTTCTTCCCTGCCTGGTTCCTGCCTTCCCTGTTGCCAGTCTGGTTCCTGTTCCTCCATTTTTGACCCTCCCGAGTTTCTGTAAGTTCTTTGTTTGTCACCATTAAAATCATTTAATTTGTACCTCGCTGCATTTGGGTCCTATATGTAAAGTCATGACAGAACGAACCAGTCAGTTGGACTCAGCAGAAGTACTCTCTGACTCAGACTGGAACCGATTACACATAAAAGGTAAAACTTTTTTACGACACCATGGCTGAGTCACCCGACCCACGAACCAGGCTGAGGGTTGCTGAACTCAGCATTTCCCACCTACTCAGGTGGCAACCTTATTTAAAGAAGCTGGGGCTGGAGGAAATGCTGGATGAGGCTGAGTTTCACAGACACCAGGCCATCTCCAAACTGTCTAAAATCACTCCACCGTCCACCTCAACTTCATCTGTTCTTTTGTTAATCCGTGTCCCTCACTATCTCTTTGACTCCCACCGGTATCAACATCTTCTCAGAGATCCAAGCCATGTCGTAAGCCACAGTCAACCTCAGCCTGTTTCGAGTCACCCCAGCTAGCCTCAGCATGCTCCAACCCCGCCTTAGCTTCCTTTCAGCCTGCAGGGGGTGTCAAGACGGACACGCCCTTGACTCCTGTTTCCACAGGGGGTGTTCAGGATAACACGCCCCTCACTCCTGTTTCCACAGGGGGTGTTCAGGATAACACGCCCCTGACTCCTGTTTCCACAGGGGGTGTTCAGGATAACACGCCCCTGACTCCTTTCCAGGGGGGGGTGCCCGGGTGAACAGGCCCCTGACTCCTCGTTCCACGGGGGTGCCCAGAAGGACACGCCCCTGACTCCTGAACCCGCCGAGGGTGTCTTGGATAACACGCCTCAGGTACCTGGCTCCGCCCAGGGTGTCCAAACAGACATCCCTCGGGCTCCTGACTCCGCCCAGGGTGTCCAATGGGACACGGCCATGGGTCTTCTACGCCACGCCGTCGCCGTGGGTCTTCTACTCCTTCCAGAGGGTCCTCTACTCCTTCCCGAGGGTCCTCTACTCTATCCCAAGGGTCCTCTACTCATTCCTCTCGAGGGTCCCCAGCGCCGTCCTCTCGAGGGTCCCCAGCGCCGTACTCTCTAGGGTCCCCAGCGCCGTACTCTCTAGGGTCCCCAGCGCCGTCCTCTCTAGGGTCCCCAGCGCCGTCCTCTCTAGGGTCCCCAGCGCCGTCCTCTCTAGGGTCCCCAGCACCGCCCTCTCTAGGGTCCCCAGCGCCGTCCTCTCTAGGGTCCCCAGCGCCGTACTCTCGAGGGTCCCCAGCGCACTACCCAGGTCCCCTCAGTCGACGCCGGCTCCCTAGCTACAGGGTTCTGCAAAGCCGGCCTCCACGGTCTCTAGACCTCAATCAATAGAGAATCTGTGCAGGGAGTTGAAAGTCCCCGTTGCCCAGCGACAGCCCCAAAACATCACAGCTCTAGAGAAGATCTGCATGGAAGAATCGGCCAGCATAGCAGCTACAGTGTGGGCAAACCTGGTGAAGACCTACAGGAAATGTTTGACCTCTGTCAGTCTGTTTTCCATGCTCACCACAGCATACAGACTGTGGTAGAACCATAGTGCTGGTTTTGTTGGACCTCAGTGCAGCATTTGACACTGTTGATCATGATATAATATTGGAACGACTGAAGAGCTGGGTCGGACTCTCTGGTACTGTACTTGGCTGAATTGAGTCTTACCTAAAGAACAGGGACTTCTTCGTTTCAATAGGAAGCTTTTCATCAGAACAAACAAAAATCACATCTCTTATTTAATATATACATGCTCCCATTAGCCCAGATTAAAATAACCAATAAGATTAGCTACCATAACTATGCAGATGATACTCAGCTCTACATTACGATGTCACCAGGTGACTTTGAACCTATCCAAACCCTAAGTAAATGCATCAAGCAAATCAATGGATGGATGTGCCAAAACTTTCTCCAGCTGAACAGAAACAAAACAAGCAATTATTTTTGGACCTAAAGAGGAACAATCAAGAGTCAGCACAAAGCTTCAGTTAATACAGCAAGAAACTACTGATCAGGCCTGAAACCTAGGTGTAGTAATGGACTCAGACCTGAACCTCCAGGGTCACATAAAGGCAATAACAAGGTCAGCCTTCTATCACCTGAAGAACATTTCTAGGATTAAAGGATTGGATCCCATTGTGGAGCTTGCAGCTTATTTCCTGGAGGTTAAAACATATACGTTTGAATAAGGCTGCAAAATATCTTGCAAATTGCTGGTTAATGTAATATTACTGTACACAATACAAATATCACAAAGAGCTGGGAATCTTGGCTAATAATGAAAGAACTTAGGCTCTATGTGCCAGTAATGGTTGTTGTTTAATGTAGCAGAAAATGTTTCAGGAGAGCATTAAGATGTTTTGGTGAAACAGAAACAATAAATTAGTTTTATTCCCAAAACAGCAGATGTAGCCTGATCCAACATTTTTAATGAAACCACGTTGTTGCAACAGAAACAATTTTTTTTCTCTCACAGTTGCTGGTTACTACACAATATCTGAGGTCAATGGTTAAAATACAATAAATCATCAGCAGAAGGACAAACCACTGTTTAGCATTTAGTAGTATTTGTTTATTGGAGAGGGGTCTGGCTGCAGACCTCTACTCTCAGGACCCTTCCTTGCAGACCTGCACTGTGAGGTCCCCTCTGCTGTCAGCACCAGAAGTTTATTCGAAGCTTTTCAAAAAAAAAGCAGACATACTGGAAGCACTTATTTTGTCGTTCCCCATGTGATTATACTTTATTTTATGTATATAATGTCAATATGATTTCAAAGTGACTATACCAGAAGTAGCCTACATATTTGGCTGCAGACCTCCAATCTCAGGACCCTTCCAAAATGAAAGCAGGCATACCGGAAGGAAGTATTTGCCGTTCCCCATGTGAATATACTTTATTTATTGGAAGGAAGAGGATAGATGGTTTAAAAATCTTCTTACAACAGAAAAATCTGAAGTGTAGTTTAGTTTCCTTTTGACAGATTCTTCTAACTGAAGGATGGATCCCTGCAGCTCCTCCAGAGTTAACATAGGTTTCTTGGCAGCTTCTCTTCTTAACAAAGGTGTCAAGTAACGAAGTACAAATACTTTGTTTCCTTACTTAAGCATAAATTCTGGGTATTTATACTTTACTGACGTAATTATCTATTGGCTTACTTTTTACTTCTACTCGTTACATTTTCACACAATTATCTGTACTTTCTACTCCTTACATTTTAAAAATAGCCTCGTTACTCCCGTTTTATTTAGTCTTATTAAAAAGAAACACCTAACCCAAACATTTTTCCAACTGGATAGAATTTGACTGCAGTTTGATCATAATTTTAAACATCTACCATTCTGACACCCTGCTTGTATACGATCCATTGCATAATGTGCACACAGTGGTCGCTTTAACCGAATATTTTCCATATTCGTTCTAATTTTTAGAACAGTGACGGAAAATCTGAAGGCCACTTGTCATTATGACATAACAATTCACACCCCTGACCATTTGGTGCAGATGCGTGGACATTTTTAACTTGGAGTTAAAGCGCGGAGTACAAGTACCTGAATCAATAAATTATTGATAAAACTATTCCCATGAAGCCACCTGAGCATCATCTCAGACCGGGAGGCTTTGGAACACGACTGTTACTGGTGCGGCTGGTTAAAGACGCACTTCAAAGACCTCTGTGTTTTGCCAACCAGCTGTGCAAAAGAAGTGCATGTTGCGGCATTTTCTGCTGCTGAAGAGATATGAAGCTGGGTTCAGAGAGTCTTTCCAACTTCTTATCACTTTAATCAGTTTAGTGTTCCCTGATTTCAAAACTTTGGCTGAAGTGGAGCTTGTAGTTCCAGTCTCCAGTGTGGCACCGGAGCACGGATTCAGCCTGTAGAACTAGGGATGTGTATTGGCAAAAATCTGGTGATACGATCGCGATACAGGGGAGACGATACGATATATCGCGATACTATGAGTAAGATGATATATTGTCATTTTTTTAACTCAATTTAACAGTAGAAAAACCTTCACAGCATTCGAAACACTCCAACCTGTTTCATACTTTAACACATCCAGTTTTATTACTAGATCTAGTTGATCCACTGGAACGAAGGTGAAAACAGCCACAAACTACCAGTCATGCTTTTAATTTTACTACAAAAATTACTGTCATCATTAATGGTTCCATTCAAAACCTTAAAAAAAAATCTATATTTTTTTGAATATCAATACAATATCGGGGAATAAAATATCGTGATATATCGGTGTATCGATATTTTCTTACATCCCTATGTAGAACAGTGGTTCCCAACCTGAGGTCTGTGAGCACCCAAGGGGGTCATTAGAGATTGCAGGGGTCTGTACAATTTTGTCTGAACTGAGGTTGTAAGACTTTTGATATAAATATGCTTCACATTTTATACACCTGGTGACACACAGAAGGAAAGAAAACTGTATAGATATTGATCTATCTTGAGTCATCATCTTCCTGTCTTAATGAGGTAAAACAATTAAAAATCAAAACAAAATATTTAAACAAACACCTGATGACTTAAAAAAGCAGATTTTTTTTATTGTAGCTGACCTCTGGCTGTGTATTACTCAAACCACTTCACAGTCCAGCCAAGATAAAGCAGACGTATGTTGCCGCGTTCAAAGATGCCGGTGGTACAGACTCAGGCAAATGCAGCATGTACAATATTTATAGGTAACTAGTTATCATATCTTCTACTCCATGAAACACTTATTAAGGCTCAGTAGTCCACATATGGTTTTTTAATGTATTTGCATTGCACTAAAATGCATTAATTTTAACAGACATATGCAGTTGAAACAGGTCGCCTAGTGTATCCCAAATGTTTAAATATTAAAAATTTTATGTAACATTATAATCATTATGGCCTTAAGCTTTATTCTTTAATTTAATTTTTTCTATTACATTACTTTTACTTTTATACTTTAAGTAGTTTTGAATCCAGTTTTACTTTTACTTGAGTAAAAAAACTTCACTTCATACTTCAACTTCTACAGAAGTGTTTTTAAATCCTTGTATCTATAGTTCTATTTGAGTATTGAATGTGAATACTTTTGACACCTCTGCTTCTTAATGCTCTCCTTGCTGTCAGTTTAAGTGGTCGTCCAGGTCATGGTAGGTCGGCAGGTGGTCCATCTTCTCATGTTCAGATGACGAATTAAACGGAGCTCCGGAAGATGTTCAAAGGTTGGGATATTGTTCTAGGACCTAAACTTGCTTTAAACCTCTCTACTACGTTCTCCCCCAGGGGAGAAGGACGCTGAGCTAGTTCCTGAACTGAACCTGTAGAAGAATGCATTCAGTTTGTTGGCTCTGTACAGAGTTCCATCTATCCAATCCTTTAAAGCTTTAAAGTCTATGATCTTTCTCATTCCTGACCAGACATCTCTGATATTGTTCCTCTGTAGTTTGTTCTCCAGCTTCTTCCTGTATGCCTCCTTGCTGTCTCTGATCTTGACCTTAAGTTGCTTCTGTATACTCCTCAGTAATTCCCTGTCTCCCTCCCTGAAGGCTCTTTTTTTCTTGTTTAGCAGTTCCTTCAGGTCACTGGTGATCCAGGGTTTGTTATTAGGGAAGCATCTCACTGTTCTGGTGGGGATGATGTTGTCCACACAGAAGTTTATATAGTCAGTCACACACTCAGTCATGGCATTGATGTCCTCTCCATGTGCTTGACAAAGAGTCATCCAGTCTGTGGTTGCAAAACAACCCTGCAGGGCTTCTTCAGCTTCCTGTGACCATTTTCTCACAGTTATCTTTGTCACAGGTTGCCTCTGAACAAGTGGTTTATATTCTGAACTCAGAAAAACAAGATTGTGATCTGATTGTCCCAGAGGAGGTCTTGGTTTGGACGTGTATGCATCCTTTACATTTGCATAAAACAAATCCAAGGTCCTGTTTTCTTTTTTGGAGCAGCTGACAAACTGTTGAAATGTTCTCTGACAACTTCTGACAAACTGCTGAGGCCAGAAACAGAACAGCTTTATTTAGATTCAGATTCCGTTACACACAACTGGACTATGTTTATCAATTAGGTGACCTCTCAAAGCAAACAATACATTTTATTAGGTCAATGGTGTTCAAACTTTGTCATGTTGATCAAATCTTCTATTAAAATTCAGAGGCCAGAAAAATTAAGTTCTAAGTTATTAAAAATAAGCTTAACATTAACAAAACATGCAATATTTTAATGAAACGAAGAAAGTACTAACATTTTTCTAGAAAGGTGATCTAGAATGTTTGCCTTATTAAAGAAATGCTTATGGTTTGCTCATTTTTGGGGGGTCTCTATTTCAGTCAACACTAAACGCTTTTGGCTCAACAACAAGAACTAGATATGGTCACTCTCTTTAAAAATTCCTGCTGCATTTAGCCACAGTTAGTAAAACACAGGTGTGCCCAAGTCTGCATTTGAGTAAAAGCCGCTGAATGTTTGTGGTTTTATTACAATGTATTTAAAATTAAAGCAAAAATCATGGTTAATATTTCCAAAGATTTTCTATGATTTTTGGTACCACTTTACAATAAGGATCCCCTTGTAAATGACTAGTAATAATTTATAGATATGTTATTAATTCACCTGTAAACACTTTGTAAATAATTCATAAGTATTTATCATGCATTGATTGAGGAGGAAGAGACAAATCTGATTTCTGGTTTCTTGCTCAGTAGTGAGCTACTTATCTAGAGCTGCTAAATTAGACATTTCAAACTAAGTTACTACCTTGTAAGAAGAATGAGTATTTGTAAACATAATGCTTTAGCATATAATATTGTACTTTATCACGGCAATATAAATGTGCACTATCAAATGAGGTAAAGTTGTAAAGCTGCCTACTACAAGGTAGAGACTTGGTCTGAAATGCTTACTGTATCATTTCTAGATGAAATATGTAGGTGAACAGATCTGGTTTACAGTTTAGCAAGAAACTGGTCAGTTTCATCCTTATTCACCTTCGATGCATGATTAACACTTTTTAAATGATTTATAAAGTGTTAACAGATTAATAAACAACATATCTATAAACTATTCATTAGCGATTTATAAGGGGAGCCTTGCTGTAAAGTGGTACCAGATTTTTATTTATCAATGAAAGACTTGCCCTAAAACATTAAAATAAGGTGTCCATCTGCATCATTCAGCTATGATGGTAGGCTACATAAAAATCATTCCATGGCCTTGGACCAGACCTACCACACTTTGGAGACCCTTGATTTATGAGGTAGCAGATTACCAGGGGCAGAATGAATCTTCTAATTACTATTATTTACATTTTTAAAAACCAAGTACACTTCTGAACTACTCTGGGTTGGTCTGTCACATAAAATCCCATTAAAAACATTCACGGTTGTGCTTGCATTGTGACATTTTGCACATACTGTCTACGGCAGCTGTTAGCACCACCTAGTTTCAGCAAAGCACACAGAGTTTTACCAATTTACTCACATTATCAACAACATTATATACTTGGACCTCAAATGACAAATCATTGGCTGGAGTAGAACCTAAAACTAATAAACTATTTCAAATGAGGGAAGCCTAGTACTACCTGTGGTGGTAGTCACAGCAGAAAACTTATGGTGTCAGGTTAAATGCCATACAAAGGAACACAGCGCCCCTTTATGGACAAACTACTGCATTACAGCTCCTATGAGCTACAGTGAGACCAGGAGGAAGCGCTGTGAGAACTTACCTCTGTACATATCCACCAGTGAGTCCTTGAGTTCCTTCTTGGAGGTCCATGATGGAGAGCTGATGACTTTTAGATCTTCCAAACTCTTTTCTCTAAAAAACAGAAAACATTCATCAGATTCACCGTCAGCCACAACTCTTAACGTTTACACATGACAGAAACTTTAAAATGGAAACAAATGCATCACATGTTCATTTCTAAAAGCTGTACAGATGTCAAACATACCAACAGAGAATACACTTCAACAGCTATGAGTTCAGATTGGTCCAATCAGTGGTTTAAAGCACCTGATTGCTTTAATTACAGCATGATAGTCCACTGTTCTCTATGACCTCCTCGAGTCACATCAAACAACTCTCATTTTTAGCACACAGACTGAAAGGCAGCAAAGGAATATAATGAAATATGGAGTTCCGGTCTCCTTAAAGCGACCCAGCACTGAAACAGAACCCAGTCTTGAACAAACACATACAGGTCAGACCAGTTCACTTTCCCGTAAAACTGGTCACACCGACTAACTCAGCGGCTGCCAGATGAATCAGTTCATTATGCTGGTCTATAGCTATGCCTTACATGTGATCACATGATATTTGGTCACATGGACCCAGCTACTTACTGGCTGTTGACTATCACAGTAAGTCAGTATTATTTGAGCAGCTGGAACTTTGTCCAGACCAGACTCCACAGAATGGGCCATTTTCCAGTTACTCCAGCTAAAGAAAAGAAACAAATGAAGCTCAAATGTTGCTCTTGTATGCTCATCTAAACGCCTTGTATGTTGTAGCTGCAGTTTGATTACACTTTTATTTGTGAGACATCAAGCATATGGATGATATTAAAGTAGGTATGGCTTGATTATTCATCTGAAATCATCCCGAGATTTTAAAAAGCTACATTTCAGACCAGCATCATACCGAGCCTGTGATTTAAAGATTAAATTCCAGAGAGAGTCTGGGAGTTTTCTCCATTTGTTTGAAGCATAGCATAATGCAGTGCTGCCCCTCCCCAACATGTTGCATCATACGGCTGGTTCTACCTCAGAAACGGCCTGATTAATCAACACGCTGATGTCATGTTGTGATAGTTGTGGAGTTTATTCAATATTTTTTGCTTAAGCAAAATTAAAACAATACAATCTTAAATCTTAAAATTATCTGTGTTAGAACTATGAAAATATTTTAGTATTTCTATCTGTGGAGTAAAACGGTGAAACACAGAAATGTCTAAACATCAACCAGTTTAAAAACAAAATTAAAGATATTTCACTGGAACAGTATTTAGTTGAGGAGGCCCTGACTTATTCTGAGGTCTTGTGTTTGGATCTGTTGTACAGTATGTATGTATACAATGCTTTGCTTTGTTGTGTATGCATTTGTGTACATGTATGGGTGGATGAAAAGTAACATGTCAAAACAGGTTCATTATAAAGTTACAAGTGGAATAAGTTAAAGGTTAATGTTGAATGTTTAAACAAGTAAAATGCCTAATAGCTACCAACTATGGGGTGCCATTTGTAAAGTTACACAGTCAAAAGTTAACACCAATAATTTGGGTTATTCAGTCACTCAAAAGAAAAAAAGTGAGGGTCTGTCCATGTTATATATTCAGTAATAAATGTTAGTTTCAGATTAAATATTAAGTTTGGAGTTACAAACTAAATAATGAAAAACATGGTGAAAATATGACTTAACTCCCATTTTCTTTTCCCTTATGAGACTAAATAACCTAACTTATTGGTGTTAATTTTTGACTGTGTAACTTTACAAATGGCACCCCATAACCAGCAGATTCTTCAACATGGTGAGACAAGGACTGGATATGGATTTATTTAGTTTATGCTTCCTCTTATCCCATTTCCTACACAAAATTCAGCTGCAACACTATGTGAACTTTGATTATTGACCAATTGTTGATTGGCCTTTTTTACACAACCACAGGTTGGAGCAGTGGTATATTTTCATTCATAAGGCCATACTACATTCCCTCCTGGCTCCTAAAATCAACAACAGAAGCTGTAATCTTCGATCATATGGCCACATTATGTTTGACGCTCCCTGAACACCAACTGTCGGTGAAAATGCCTTTAAAACTTTTGCACCCTCATTCTGGTTTAAATTGCAGTCATTTTAAATTAGATTATCTACCAAAAATGAAAAATTAGGATAAAGTATTATTTCATTACTAGATTCAAAATTCAAATTCATAAATACTTTATTGATCCCAGAGGGAAATTAAGTGTTGTTATAGCTCATATAATTAATTCTTTAAGGAGTTGTTGTAGATCATGATGGCTGTGGGCAGGAAGGATTTCCTGTAGCGGTCTGTATTGCAGCGAAACTGAAGAAGCCTCCGACTGAAGACGCTCTGTTGTTGTATGACAGTCTCTTGAAGAGGATGCTCAGGGTTGTCCATATTTTTTTTGATTTTATGAAGAATCTTTCTTTGCATCATCATCTCCAGATGTTCCACAGTCGTCCCCAGAACAGAACCAGAACCTTCTTTATTAGGTTGTTGAGCCTTTTTAAATCCCTGGCTCTGATGCTGCTACCCCAACAGATGACGGTTGAAGAGATTACACTCTCCACAACAGACTTGTAGATCTGCAGCATCTTGTTGCAAACCTTGAAGGACCTAAGCTTCCTCAAGAAGTCCAGTCTGCTCTGTCCCTTCTAGTAGACGGTTTCACTGTTCAGTCTCCAGTCCAGTCTGTTGTCAAGGTGAACTCCGAGGTATTTATACTCCTCAACCACCTCCACTTCTTCTCCCATGATGGAAACAGTGTTTGACCCATCACTGTTTCTTCTGAAATCTACAATCATCTCCTTTGTTTTGTTCACATTCAAAGTAGGACGATTTTGCGGTTGTGTAAAGAAGATGCACAATTTTAACTGCCGTCTTGGCCAGGACTGCCAAGGAAAGAAGATTTTGAATCTCAGTGGGATTGTTCCTGGTAAAATAAAGGTAAAATTTAAAAAAATATAAAATAAAATACATATATTGTTAATTCATGTTTAAAATTAACTAAAAACAACAAATATGTGCTATGGATATTGATATTTGAAATAATTTAGAAGTTGTACAAGAAATTAGACCTGAACCGATGCAGTGGACCCATATTTTTACTCAACGTCATCATACTAAGCTTTCTCTGAAAAAGATCTGTATTGGTTCCCTTCAAAAACCTCAATGACTAAGAAGAAACACCTTTGGCCATTTTAAATGTATTAAAGCCATCAATGTCAAAAATCTTTAAGATATTACAATATGCCAATATCTTATTGCCTTACTGGTGAAGTATTGCAAGCTCTGCCTGTGTAGCATAAATATGGGATTACTGAATTGCTAAATAAGGGGTTTGATGCATATTCCTCAAATAAAATCGTTATAATGAATGGTCATATTCATGCATCAAGGATCCACACTATTCAGTACTCTCACTGCTTATTTAAGAAGTGTAAGAAGCAGTTTGAGAACCACCTGTAGATATTTTATTTAGTATTAAACCCATTCAGAATTTCACAAAACAATGATTTTTTTAATCATTGCTGGGAGATGAATTTGGCTCCAAGATAGAATTCAGGAACAGAACATAGGTCATGTGACCTACATGTTACAGTTATTACATTTTTAAAGTATTTTAAAAATGTTATACAAAAAACATAAAAACACTGCATTGTTGGGAAGCTACCTTATTTGTGTTATTACATACCGAACAACCTAAATGCTTATGTTCTACATTCTTGGTGGCTAAACATCAATGACTGCTTCTTGTAATCATTCTAATCAGTGCTACTTTATTCTGAATTTTGCTGCTAACAGGCCTAAAGCTGAACCACACCAGATGGGGTTTTTGTTCTTACTCCAGCTGCTGCTGCAGGTCACAGATCTTCCTCTTGGCTTTCTGCAAAGCAACCTGAACATCCACAGATCTGCTGCTGTAGCTGCTAGACGCCATTACATGAAACAGACTTCTCCATGGCAACCCACTACCACACACAAAACATCACAGAATACCACTTCCAGGTCACAGAATAAAGCTGCACTAAGATTGGCTGAAAGCCCACAACGCTCCACTTCCAGGAGGTTAAATATTAATGATCTCATTGGATCACAAGCCATGTGACTCAGGTGTTGTGTTAAGACATTTCTCATCATGCTGCAAAAAAGTGTGCAGGTTTGCCTGCAGTCTTTTCTTCCCACATGCCCAAAACATGAAGACAGGGCTCAGTTAACCATGTTTGTTTGTTTGTTTTTTTTTGTTTTTTTAAACGTGTCCTGTTTGGCAGTGTGTAGCTCAGAATTGGTGTCTGAGTACCAAGTAGAAGCCCAACAGATTTACTTTCACAAGCGGAGCAGTACAGCTTTTGCTATAGTACTCCACTTGATATATGTGTGAAAAATCTTTATTATGAATTGTTGGGGTTTTTATTTCCTGATGTTATGGACACGGAGACGCAAAATTAAGGAGAAGAAAGGAGGAAGATGAAGAAGAGAGCTAGGAAACAAAAAGTCAAGAGAGAGGGTAAGTTGAAAATACAAGAGAGGAAGGGGAACAAAGAAAACACAGGAAGACATTGAAGTCTGCCTCCATACCCACAGGACGGCAGAGAGAGGGGGAAAACAAAACAAAACACGAAAAAGGAACATCGAAAAAACAAACCAAACATTGTGAACTAAGAATTACACAACCACATCACGCAAAAATAGATATAAAAATACAACAACAATGTCACAGAAAAACTCATGGTACCGATTAATCAAGCTCTAGTAATGATAACCTCAGCCCGAGAATATATCCTTAAACACCAGAGACCCCACATCTATGTGTGTTTGTTAGCATGCTGGTGCATATAAGGTTTCTCCATAAGAGTGTTCGATAGTTGGTGTGAGCAGGCATCAATCCGTCTCCCAGGAATCGATGCAGACATGAAGGAGATCGGAGCCAAGACATCCAAAGGACCCCCAGAGCCCCAGGCGGACCCGACCGCATCCCCCAAGAGTGGAGCAAAGGAGAACCCCAGGGGAACATCCAGCGGCCACTATGCAGGGGCCCGGGGGGCAGCAGTTACGAGCCCACGGGCCCCGCCGGCAACCGGCCGTGCCGGGGCGGGCCGGTCAATGGATCGGGGGAGCCAGGGCCCAGGGTCACCCCACCCCCCAGCAGGGACCCGACAAGGGACCGGCCGACGAGGGGGCCCCGGCATTGCAGGGGCCACGGCCGGCCGCCACGCGCCCCCTCCACCCTAGGCCAATCCCCACCGTCAACATCCCAGCGCCCCACCGATAGCCGCAGGGGACGGACAGCATCCCCAGGCCGGGCTCAGCCAGCATCTGGACACCAAGTTGTACCAGCTCCCGGGTCCTGATCCCGCACAATGCAGGGTGCCGAGACCAGGCATCCAACGAGGGCCAGGGCCGGTCCAACCCGCCAATGAACCGGCCACGCACGGTGCGCACAGAACAGGTGATCAAACGAGTAGAGACGCCGGATCCGCATCCCGCCGAGCCACCGAGCAGGCACCACCCAACAATCACAAACCTGGCACCTCTAAAAGAGGTGCCCAAACCAACCAAAGGAAGATATCGGCCCATCGCATCGGCTGACCGACACACCGGCCCCCCCAGGCCCGGCCAGGCACGCACCAGGTCCGAACCGGATTGACCACCGATGCACCGGCAGGCAGGGGCCCCCGTCACCGGCGGGGAGTGACGGAGGGGAAATAGGCCCCCCATTAAGTGTAAGGCCTGAGGTGCGCCAGGCGAGGGGGCAGACCAAGATCCAACCTGACAGGTAGACAAAGACATACAGACACAGTCATACGTTCCCTCCCTCTTAAACCCATACATTCTCACTGACTCACCAAGACACCCAAAAAATGACGCTGTACCCTCACTCACACACCCCATACACACTTTATGCTCCCAGGTCCAGGTACCGATGCCCCAGTAGAGCCACCAGCCCCCGGACCCGGGAGATGGACCCCCTACCTTCTAGGACGGAGACAAGCAGACCGCCAAGGGCCCCACAGTGTGAAAAGACCCCTAGCCTCCATCCTCCCGCTCGAGTATGGTGTGGATGCGTGTTGTTATAATGTGCATTTAAAACAGAGGGGTGGGATGTGGGGAAGGCAGCCACACATCCCCCAACCCCCACCCCGAGCCCTCAGTGTCTATATGTGGTTTAACAGTGGGCACCGGCACCAGAGGTGAAGCTGATTGAACCCCTCCCCCTCTGGATGCTGAAAAGTGTGCCCACCCCAAAGTCCCTACATATGTGTCGCGTGAGAATGTTATTAGTGGGAGTGTCTAAGTTGTATATTAAAATTGGGACCCAGGACACCACGGGATAGCGAGGAGGGAAGCCCCTCCTCGCACCCCAGTGATGTGCCCATGCCCCAAGACCCTATATGAGTGGTAAAGTGATGGAGCGGGTGGACAGAGGTGTCCAGGGATGGGGAGGGAAGGACTGGGAGACAAAATGTCTTCCCAGGGAGCCAGCTCCCCCACTGACCCCAATAGGCACCGCTGTTCACCGGGATCCGCCAGGGGAGGGAGGCCATGGCACGTTCGACCCGGGGCCCACGACCACAGCACCACGGACCCCAAGGCAGTCCCCCCAGCCCCATCCCAGAAGAGGAACTAAACCCACCCTGACATTCGCTCTACTCTCAAAACACAAAAGACACTAGACACCCAGGTTGAGTTCGCGCGGCGCCCCCCGAGCCCCGAATCCCCAGACCCTACCCAGGCGCAGCACAGCCACCAGGCCAGTAACCCATGTCCGCCAATGCAACCCCCCCAAGGCACCGTATGCAGCCATCAGGAGTTACCACCCAAAGCCCAACCCCAGGCCGGCCACGACGTCTAGCGCCCCATCCGCCCAGTGATCCCACCCCCTGGGGTCCCCCCCAGACGCCTCCAACCCCAAAACCCCCACATCAGCAACAGTGTCCCAAACGACAAAACTAAGTGCCCCCCACCCCCACTAGGTTCAATTCAATTCAATTCAGTTTATTTATATAGCGCCAATTCACAACAGATGTCATCTCAAGGCACTTAACAAGAAGTTATTTCAATACAATTATACAAACATTCCAATCAGTTAAAAAGTTTCCTATTTAAGGAATCCCAGCAGATTGCGTCAGTCATTGGCGTGAGGTTGGGCAGATTTCCAACCACAGCAATCCTTCAGCAATCCCTCATACTGAGCAAGCATGTAGCGACAGTGGAGAGGAAAAACTCCCCTTTAACATGAAGAAACCTCCAACAGAACCAGGCTCAGTAGGAGCGGCCATCTGCCACGACCGTCTGGGGGTTTGAGAAGACAGAGCAGAACACAGAAGGAACAGAAGATCTGGTATAAGAGTAATTTCTATGTTACAGAAAGTAAAAAGTTGATAACAGGACACAGCGGATGTTCAGTTACTGAGAGGATCATCCCAGTCGATGCCCCCCGTCCAACAGGGCATTGCAGCCAAGCAGGATACCAGACCAGGTATATCTTCTATGGGGAGAAAAACACTGAGAGAAAACAAAGTTAACAGTCGAAATAACAGAATGTACTGTAATACAACTGGAGAGTTGTAGGAGAAAAGGAAGTAGCAGAGTGAAGAAAATTGGTAAGTCTGTCCTCCAGCAGTCTAAGCCTATAGCAGCATAACTACAGAGATAGCTCAGGATGACCTAAGCCACTCTAACTATAAGCTTTATCAAAAAGGAAAGTTTTAAGCCTGGCCTTAAAAGTAAACAGAGTGTCTGCCTCACGGACTAAAGCTGGGAGCTGGTTCCACAGGAGAGGAGCCTGATAACTAAAAGATCTGCCTCCCATTCTACTTTTAGAGATCCTAGGAACTACAAGTAAACCTGCAGTCTGAGAGCGAAGTGCTCTTTTAGGAACATATGGAACAATTAGATCTCTGATGTATGATGGAGCTTGATTATTAAGGGCTTTGTATGTAAGAAGAAGGATCTTAAATTCTATTCTGGATTTAACAGGGAGCCAATGAAGGGAAGCTAAAACAGGAGAAATGTGATCTCTCTTTTTAATATTCATCAGAACTCTTGCTGCCGCATTTTGGATCAACTGAAGGCTTTTAATGGCATTTTGTGGACTTCCTGATAGTAAAGAATTACAGTAGTCCAGCCTTGAGGTAACAAATGCATGGACTAGTTTCTCAGCATCACTCCTGGACAGGATGTTTCTAATTTTAGCAATATTCCGGAGGTGAAAGAAGGAAATCCTAGAAATCTGTTTAATATGGGATTTAAATGTCAAGTCTTGGTCAAAAATAACGCCGAGGTTCTTTACGTTATTACTGGGGGCCAATTTAATGCCATCCAGATGAAGTGATTGACCAATCAGTTTCTGTTTAAGAACTTCTGGTCCAAAGACAGCAACTTCTGTCTTGTCAGAATTTAAAAGCAAAAAGTTTAGGGTCATCCATGCTTTTATGTCTTCCAGACATGCCTTTAATCTACCTAACTGACTGGGTTCATCAGGATTTATGGATAAATATAGTTGTGTAGGTGATGGAGCCGATCAAAGGAGCCCAGAGAGATTGATCAGATATTGAGCCAGAGGCCGTCTCAAGACCAATATGGTCCAACAAGAGATTTCTATACTGATTAACATTAAGAGCTTTTTTATTTTTCCAGTTCAGGAGGATAGTTTTCTTAGCGATGCATAAGGCAATGTGAACCATTAGAACTGACTTTGTGTCCATGGTGACATCATTTAAATTTCCTAACAGGCAAATTGAGGGAGATGGTGGGATGTTACATTTCAGACACTTTGATAAGTCCTCACATATCTGGCACCAAAATTTCTTAACAGGTGGACAGAACCAATGCGCATGAACATAAGTATCTGGTATATTCCTTGTGCATTGTAAGCAGGTATTAGACGATGTAAAACCCATCCTAAACATTCGTTGACCTGTATAGTGTACTCTATGAAGGATTTTGTATTGTATTAATTGGAAATGAGGATTTTTTGTTATTTTAAAGGTTCTTAAACATATCTGAGACCAGACGTTTTGGTCAAAGCTGGCTGATAAATCCACCTCCCATTTTGAAATAAGGATGGCTATTGAATCATCTAATGTAGATAAAGTTTTGTATATTTTAGACAGCAATTTGGGGGGGTTGAGATTAAGAAAATCTAAAACTCTTGCTGGAATTTGTAATTCAGCTGTATTGAGCCTAAATTTACCTTTAATAATAGATTTAATTTGTTGATATTCTAAGAATTTGTTTTTATCAATTCCATATTGTGTAATTAATGTATTAAATGGGATAAAGTCTGTTCCTTCAAATCTATGTTCCAGGTATTCAATTCCATTGCACCTTCAGACTGGGAAACTTATCATACTTTTTTTTTTGCAAGATGTCGGGGTTATTCCAGATGGGTGTGCGTCTGCATGGGATTATTGTGGACTCTGTCATTTTTAGAAACTCCCACCATGCTATCAGAGAGGAGCTGATATTTATGCTTTTAAAGCATTCATATTGTTTTATATTTGAGCTAATAAATGGTAGGTCTGAAAGTTTTATCTTATTACATAGTGTCTGTTCTACGTCTATCCAGGACTCGTCTAGGTAGCTATGTTTTAACCATCTTGAGATGTATTGGAGCCTGTTGGCTAAGAAATAATGATGGATGTTTGGTAGATCTAGACCTCCTTTTTCTTTGGTCTTCTGCAGTGTTTTTAAGCTGATACGTGGGGGTTTATCTTTCCAAAGAAATTTAGAGATAGAGGAGTCCAGAGATCTAAACCAGTCTAGTGATGTTTTACTTGGGATCATTGAGAATAAAGTTGTTGATTCTGGGCAAAACCATCATTTTTATTGAAGCAACCCTTCCCATAAGTGATATGGGTAGGGATTTCCATCTAGCAAGATCATCTTCCACTTTTTTTTAAAGTGGGATGTAGTTTAGCGTTATTAAATCTGCCGGTCTTGGTGAGACATTGATACCTAAATAGGTAATATTCCCTGACTGCAGTTGTGTATTAGTTGGATTCTGGACAGAACAATTGATTGGAAGAACTGTAGATTTTAACCAATTTATAGAATAATCTGAAACATTTGAGTAAGAGTTTATCAACCCGATTACCTGAGAGAAAGAGGTTTGTGAATGCTGGAGAAAAAGTAATACATCATCTGCATAAAGACTGATTTTATGTTCTATGTTATTGCATTTTATGCCTTTAATATTGTGAGTTTGCCTGATTGCTGCAGCTAGTGGTTCAATGAAAATAGCGAACAGGGAGGGAGAGAGAGGACATCCCTGCCTGGTACCTCTCTGAAGATAAAACCTAGATGATGTTTGGTTATTTGTCCTGATACATGCTGTTGGTGAACTGTATAATATTTTCAACCAGTTTATAAAAGAATTTCCAAAGCCAAATTTATGTAAGGTTACAAATAAGAATTTCCAGTTAACTCTATCAAATGCTTTTTCTGCATCTAAAGATAATATATTAGTTTTAATGTTTTTACAGTAAGAAAAATCTATTAAATCTATTAATCTACGTGAATTTGTGGATGAATGTCTCCCTTTAATAAAACCAGTTTGATCAGGATGTATTATAAGAGGGGTTACTTTCTCTATCCTTTTTGCGAGGGCTTTGCAGATTATTTTAAGATCAACATTAATGAGGGATATGGGACGATAGCTGGTAGGAAACAAAGGGTCTTTACCTGATTTTAGTAGAAGACTAATGTAGGCAGAATTCATATTTGGTGGGAGTCGGCCATTTTCCTTGGTTTCCTGCAGCATTCTGTGGAATGTTGGTGCCAGAATATTCCAGAATTCTTTATAGAACTCTGCTGGAAATCCATCTGGGCCTGGAGCCTTTTTATTGGGCATGCCTTGGAGGGCCTCCTGGAGTTCAGCCGCTGTTAGTGGTGAATCCAGGGGCATCGCTTGACTTTCAGATAATTTAGGTAGTGTTATGTTATCAAAAAATTGTTCAATTTCATGATCCGATGGATTTATCTCTGGTGAGTATAAAGCCTTGTAAAATTCTTTAAATGTGATGTTTATTCTTCCAGGATCATATGCTGTATTCCCGGTCTGATCTTTAATAGCAGATATAGTTGCTTTTTCTTTATCAATTTTAAGCTGGTTAGCCAAAAATCTACCTGATTTATTACCTTGTTCAAAGTTTTCTATCCTAAGTCTTTGAATTAAGAACTGGGTCTGTTCATTAATAATTTGATTTAATTCTAGCTTTGCTTTACGGATTTTGCCTAGTCTCTCCTCATCTAGAGAAGCTTCTAATGAATAGTTTCTTCTAATTCCTGAATACGTTTTTTTTTCCATTTTCTTTTTATTTGATGAGAATGTGATTATTTTACCTCTAATCACAGCTTTTCCTGCCTCCCAAAGAATGGATGGCGACGTACCAGGGAGGTTGTTATATTCCAAATATTAGGCCCACTCTTTTTTGAAATATTTAATAAATTCTTTATCCTTAAGTAAGGATATATTAAATCTCCAATTTTTGCTTTGAGGTGTTTCTGTTTTATTTACTAAAGTTAGAGAAACAGGAGCATGATCGCTAACAACTATAGGGTGTATCTCAGTGTCTGAAATGTCAGTCAACAGTGAGCTTCTGACTAACAAATAATCCAGTCGAGAATATAAATGGTGGACATTTGAGAAGAAAGTATATTTTTTGTCATTGGGGTAAAGAGATCGCCATGCATCACAAAGTCCATAATCGCTCATGTACTGTTTGACTATATCTATAGATTTCCAGCTGCGCTGAGTCCCTGCTGTGCTAAGCCTGTCTATTTCTTCATTTAAACCAAAGTTGAGGTCGCCCCCAAGAAGAAGTGAGCAATCCATGTGTTCAAGGAGCACCGAGAAGAAGGAATGAAAGAATGAGGGGTCATCAACATTTGGACCATATATACTGACAATACATAACTTTTGGTTATGTATAGATAGTTTTACTATAATAAATCTACCCTCTGGATCTGTAACTGTATCTATTACTGTAAAATTTACATTTTTATTTATTAATATTGCTACTCCCCTTTGTCTGGAGTTATAGCATGCAGAAAACACATTAGGAAACTCAGGGGATTTAAGATCATCTGCAGCTGAGGTAGATTTATGGGTTTCTTGTAATAAGAGGACATCTGCCTTCAATCTTTTAAGCTGGTTAAGAATCTTAACTCTTTTCTCTCTGGTGCCAGCTCCATGAACATTCCACGTGACAAACCTTAGAGTAGTCATAGTTTTGAGATAAAAGTTGTAAAGTCCATATCACCATAGAAACAGATAAACACAGGTGTATTATTAGTTTGTGCTTGGGGTTGCCTGATTGAAAATCCAAAAGCCGAGATATAAGAAAGAGAGAAATAGAAGAAAGTTGTAAAGGTGTGAAGGGTGAGGGTGAAAGAAATAGTTATGTTATGAAAAAATTCTGTGTGTGTGTGTGTGAGTGATAAAAGAAGGAAAAATGAGTGACAAAGACATTTGGTGATAGACATGTGAAGATGAGAAAAGAAAAAAGAGCCAGTATCCCAGTGCTTAGCCCTGGCCCCGCCCACATTGAGTAATGTAAACAACTTTACAGAGCTGTGCTAACATTAGATTTTAGTTGACTGATAAAACAACTCTTATCTGACCAGTGTTACATGACTAATAAAGCCAAGGAGTAAGCTGGGGGTCCCTGAACAGCTGCCCATTAACACAGTTTATCTACCGCTACTGTAGCTCTCGTGCCTTCACTGATATATTTCTTCCTGATTGGGAACAAAACGCGCCTTCTATCCAGGATTTCCTTTGGATATTGATCGTTAACGCTGTAATTCGTTCCCCGCAGCTCTCTGCCCCGGCCTCTGACCTGCTCTTTTTGCTTGTAATGCTCTAATTTAGCAACAATAGGTCGCGGCCGGCTGTTGTTGGGCTTCTTACCTCCGAGCCGGTGGACGCGGTGAAAAGTGATGTTTTTTACCCTGTCGGTTGGGACTTTAACTGATGTTGGAGAAAATCTCGGACGGTGGATTCAGCGTCGTCCTCAGCCTGTTCTGGGATCCCGGAAAAAACAAGATTGTCCCGCATTTCCCTGGCCTGTATAGCCAAGATAGTTTCTTTCATCCTCTTCCTTTCTCCGGACAGCTGCGTCATCCCCTCGGTGAGTTTCTTTACACTCTCCCTAAGCGTTTGGTTTTCTGCAGCAAGCGATGCTACCTGTTGTTGGCTGAACTCCAGGGATTCCCTTAGAGCTTGAAATTCTTTATGGAGAACCTCAACCAGGCCCAGACGGGCGTCTAGGCTGGTTAGCTTTTTATCTATTGAGTCCCGGACATCGCTGTAGCTTTTCTCTGGAGAGATGGTGGAGGTGCTGGCCTCAGAACGGGTGCGTTTTTGTGATGGTGTGCTTGTCGGCACAGCAGAGGTGGATTTCTGTGGCTTGCCCATTACAATGTTGTCAAAGCACTCGTCCAAGTAGCTTTCCAGGCTGTGCAAGGTTTCCTCGTCCAGTTTGTTTATGGAGAAATACAAAATAATGGTTATTATTATTAAACGTTTGCTATATTTGGCTCAAATGTTATGGTTTGTTTTTACCCGAGTTTGTTTTACCAGTTTACCGCCATATTACTTACGCACAGCTCTCGCGAGATCTCAGCAGTTAACCATGTTGATGTCTTGGTTCCTCTGCTTCAGAAGAGAGGAGGCTTGCTGGGAAGCTGTGAGCAGCGCTGGGAGATGTAGGCCTAAAAATAAAACCTTAGATTTTTTCATACCAAATCCAATTTTAGTTTCTCCCCCTCTCTCTTTTTAAAAGAAACGACAGAAAACCTTTTTAGAAACCTGCTTTTATTTCATCCATCCCTTGTGGGAGTTAACCTGATCTCAAAACATAACTAAACACACGCTGTAAAACATGATGGTAGGGCCTGGGCAGGCTGACATCACTCTGAACTACAGAAACTCAAGGAGTGCATTGGTGAAAATACAAATGCAGATTTTTTTTTTTATAAAACCTTCATCAACCTAAAATTCGATCAATAAAAACCTATCGCCAAGCCTTAGCAATGGGATTTCTTCAACAAAACTCTTTAGGGTTTCCACATAATCTTGTGATATATGAACACATTGTAATCTAAATGATAGCCAATTTATCTACAAACCAGACAACATTATGACCACCTGCCCAATAATGCCTTGGTCCACCTTGTGTTGCCAAACAGCCCTGATCCACTGGGGCGCAGACTCCACTAGAAACCTGAAGGTGTACTCTGGTATCTGGCACCAGGATATTAACAGGGGCATTGAGATGAGGTCTACATAGATCCCACTTGTTTGTATGGCACATCCCAGAAATGCTGGTTTGGATTGGGATCAAAATTTGACCCGAACCCTCACTCCTTCAGCAAAACATGGTTACAAAATGCCCAATATATCCCACCCATTGGTTCAAAACTCTCATCTCAGAGGCAGAAATGTTTCACTTGGCTAAAGGTCCATCCTTACACGTATGATTGGATCTTTGTTGGGTAGAGTAAGATATGAGCAAGTTAGAAGTGGAAGAGGAAGTGTGTTCAATTAAGGACATTAGATTAATGTAGAACCTGATGGAGTGAATTTTACAGAAGACAAGCAATTATTTATTGGGAAGTTATCTTTATTGATAATTAAATGGATATGATCTCAAAAAATGTAATACAAAACATTCTCATCAGATGTTTTGCTTTTCAATATCTTGAAGCAGTTTGTCCAGCAGTGATGCATCCACTCCATGTTTCATCAAAAACTGCCCATTCAAGTGGAACACTGGTATGTCCCACTTGTACTTGTCCCACCACTGCCTGTTTTCTGGGAGACTGATGTCTACCTGCTGAAGGATGAACTAGATGAAGCACAGAGAGATAGACAACTCATCAACAGAAATCCAGATGGGAAATAATTACAGTAGAGGTGAGCAGAGCAATCATTCCAGATTGTAATTCCATATCGTCTATCCCTGATGTAAAGGTCTCTGTAACTGAAAAAGAATGTTTCATGCTGGTTAGAGGACTGAAGGAGGCCAGCTTCTGGAGCTGTTGAGGATTTGATGCTTTATACCGCCTTATCTGATGGTTTGCATTACATTTTGTGACGTAAGGCTGGGATGTAGTTGCTCAGCAATCGAAACCCAGTCAATGAAGATCTCTTCATATTGTTGATGGGCTAATCTGGAGGTCTGTAGATATCAACTCTGTAGAAGTAGGTGACCTCTGTGCATTCTGCACCTCAGCCTCCTCTGACCCCACTCTGGGATTTTATTAGGAGTATCTGTGTCAAAATACCATTAACAGTTTACTGGAATATTTAGAGGGGAGGAAATTCATTGAGTGGACTCCTTACACAGGCGGTACCATGCTGGAACCACTGAGAGCGACCCATTCTTTCACAAACACTTAGGCGCTGGGTTTTAGAGATCTGTGGCTGTGGAAGTGACTAGAAACTGAAACATTGAATTTAATGGTTTGAATGGGTGAGCAGATACTTTTGGAAAATTAGGGTCTAGAAGTAAGGACTGGAAGTTGAAAGAGAAGAAATGTTGACACCCGGGTACGGAATGAGTACAACAGGGTGAAGGAGCAACTGGAAGAGAATCCTCCAGCTTTATTTGGTCAATTTATCAGTCAGACCCTCACAGATATATGATATGAACCTCCTAGAAGCAACAGTCCGACCTGGATGCAATTTGTTTATATGCAGACCAGCGATAGGGATGTTAGTGACTTAATGTGCGGATCTGATAGATCAAGGATGGCATTAGCGTACATACTAAGAAGCATCCTATATGTCGAAAGGTAACTCAGGTTTCTCAGCAGAGACCGAAGACACCTCAGAGATGCCTACCAGCACCTGATGTAGTTTGATAGGGGTCCCACTGTGAGTTAAATATGGGGCTGGATGGTTGTATCATGGCCTTATTCAGTATGTGGGACTTAAGATGTTACTGTCTCCAATAGGACGAACATACATTAAAGGTTTTGTGACCAAAGGGAAAACAAACAAAACAAACTCCAGAACGCCGAAGTGTAGGATTGTTTCCCTGTTTACCAGTCATTACAAAACCCCACAAAATCTGTGTCCGCCATTCAGACACCGTTGCTGAACTCCTACCAGCCATACCAGTGTCAGGGACCTTCAAGGCTGAGCGTACTGTCAGTCAGTCCCATGTTTCAGGCCTTCTGAGCCAGTATCATGGTAGACAGCTGTCCACACACCATGTACATGTCTACAGACAGTCTGTCAAGCTGAGTTCCAACAGCGATCTCCCAGCCCAGAGAGCGACTCCGACAGCGCTGGTATACTTGGTTTAGAGGCCAGTCCCAACAGTACTGAGCTGACTTGATAGAAGAGAGAATGCAACAGATAGACTATGTTCTGCACAGAATCACTGCTTGGATCCAGGCCTGATTGGGTAACCACACCATACTGATCTGGAGCCATTAATGTGGAAGTACCAGCAATTCTGTAAATCTGATGCCATAACCACTATATTACACTCACAGTACTGCACATGCAGTATTTCATTTTTTCCTCAGTTAACTGTAAATGTGGGAAGGTACGGGTGGTGCAGATATTCAGTAGGTTCTACAGCGAATGAGAAGCTAACCTACACAACACAGACTGAGAGGGAACTACGTAGCAGATGCATCTACTGGAGCATCTGGAGTCAATGTTATATAATAATGTTGCAACTTCTTTTTTAATTAATGTGAACCATGGTATTTTTACTAAGGTCATCATACACCCCATGCGTAGTGTGACCTGGCCAATGAAATCGATTATTAAAGAAAAACAAATGTAGATTGAGGAACATCAGAAACCAATGAGAAGCTATAATTGAGGGTTTAATCTCACCCTGTGTTTGAAAGGCTGGAGCAGCTCTTTAGCTTCATCACACAGTGGACACGGATCCTACAGAGAGACAAGTCGTTTTACATTTATTCCTGCTGACAGTTTGTCTATAAACACACTGTAAACTGCTTTATAAATGATCCCAGTGAGGGAACAAAATATAAAATTAGAGATGCACCGAACAGGGATTTTTGATCTCCGGGATTTACTCAAACTCATCTAATTTCTATAATCAACAGCATTCTAGATACTTTTCTAGCCTTCTCTCTGAGATCGAGCAGTAAAACAGGCTCTTATTTAAAATAAATACAAAACTAGAAAAAGTTGCATTTCCTGCGAAAATGCAGTGTGAATGCTGTAAGCTGAATTTATTTGCAGAAAATGGCTGAAGTATTTGAAGTCAACTGTAGAAGACTTGCTGAAGTTTAATAAACAGCAACAGCAGAAGAAAGAAAAATAGTGTGCCAACCCTACCACAAAGAAAAACTGTCACAATTAGCTAAAATAAAAAGTTGAATATTATGAAAAGTATAAAGGTTATGAAAACCAAAAGAGATACCCGGAAAAAGTAGAATGCGCAGAATTGTTTAAAAGTTGAATGGTTAAAATAGCACAAAGTATGCAGAAGTAGTTGAAGTTCAAAAAACGTACGGAAGTGTATGGTAGCATGTTGCCAAACACAAACATGTTGGTTAACAATAATTCAAGCCATTCAGTATAATTAAAAAAAGCTTAAAGGGACGTGTTAGCTAAAATTAGCGGAAATGCAAATGTTAGCTAAAATGCTAGTGGTAGTAAGGTAGCAAACACTAACATGGCGCTAAACATTAACAAAATCTATTTTATCAAGTTAACCTTAGCTGTTAAGTCAAAATTAGCTTAAATTTTGATACTAACGGTAATACTAGTTTAAGCTTAAATACTAGTGGTTGTATGTTGGCAAACACTAACATAATCGTTACCATGAACTTAATCCTTTCAGTATCTTAAAATCTTCCTCAAATGGAAATATTAGCTAACATTAGCTGAAATGCCAATGTTAGCTAAAATGATAATGTTAGTTAAAATGCCACAGATATCATGTTGGCAAACACTAACATGTTGGTTAACTTTATCGTAATCCATTCAGTATGTTAACTTTAGCTATCAAGTCAAAATTACCTAAAATGCTAATGTTAGCTAAAATGCTAGTGTTAGCTAAAATGCCACAGATAGCATGTTGTCAAACACTAACATGTTGGTTAACTGCATCTCAATCCATTCAGTAGGTTAACTTTCGCTATTAAGTCAAAATTAGCTAAAAGGCTAATGTTAGCTTAAATGCTAGTGTTAGTATAATGGATAACAACAGTGAATTAGCTAACAATATCTTACTCCATTTATAATGCCTAAGATTGCCTAAACACACAAGTCTGTGTAACTGCCATGTAAAAGTAATCACTGTTTTCCAGGTGTTGGAACAGTAAAATGGCCACTGTTGCCTGCCTAGTACATGAAGTATTTGAAGTCAACTGTAGAAGACTTGCTGAAGTGTAATGCACAGAATCAGCAAAAAAAATAAAGTAGTCTACCAACCCTACCACATAGAAAAACTCACAATTAGCTAAAATGCCAGTGTTACCTAAAATCAGCTTAATTTCAAATATTACCCAAAACGCTAGTAGTAGCATGTTGGGAAAGACAACTATGTTGGTTAAAAGAAGACTTATCAGCTAAATTCCGAATATTACCCAAAACGCTAGTAGTATGTTGGGAAACACAACTATGATGGTTAAAATAAGACTTAATTATATTCAGAAAATTGACAACAAGCTATAAGACCAATATTATTGAAAATTAGCTAATATGCTAATGTTAGCTAAAATGCTAGTGGTAGCATGTTGCCAAACACAAACATGTTGGTTAACAATAATTAAATCCATTCAGTATAATAAAAATATGCTTAAAAGGAAGTGTGAATGAGCGAAATTGCTATGGTTGGCAAAAAAAGCTATTTGTAGTATGTTGGCAACCATGAATACATTGGTTAACAATAACTTAACTCATTCAGTTTGTTCAAATCAACCCAAAAACCAAATAATAGCTCATGTTAGCTAAAATGCCACAGATAGCACTAACATGTTCGTTACCATGAACTTAATCCTTTCACCATGTTAAAATCTTCCTAAAATACTACTATTAGTGAACATTAGCTAAAATGGTCATGTTAGCTTAAATGCTAGAGATAGCATGTTGGTAAACACCAACATGTTGGTTAACAGTAACTCAATCCATCCATTAAGTTAATTTTAGCAGTTAAGTCAAAATTAGCTAAAATGTTGTTAGCTTAAATGAGCTACATTGCAATGGTTAGTAAAAAAGCTATTGGTAGCATGTTGGCAAACATGGACATATTGGTTAACAATAATTCAAACCATTCAGTATGTTACAATCAACCCAAAAACCAAATGATAGCTAAAATTAGCTAAAATGCTAATGTTAGCTTAAATGCCACACATAGCATGTTGGCAAACACTAACATGTTGGTTAACTTTATCTCAATCCATTCTGTATGTTAACTTTAGCTATTAAGTCAAAATTAGCTAAAAAGCTAATGTTAGCTTAAATGCTAATGTTAGTATAATGGATAACAATTGCAAGTTAGCTACCAATATCTTACTCCATTTATAATGCCTACAATCGCCTAAACATACAAGTCTGTGTAACTGCCCTAAAAAGTAATCACTGTTTTCCAGGTGTTGGAACAGTAAAATGGCCGCTGTTGCCTGCCTAGTACCTATGAGACTGTATTGATCATCATATTTTTCAGAGTAATCAAAAGTACTGGTGAACTGATTTGTATTAAATCTACAATTTGTTTGAGATATCTTACAATAACCCTGAAACGTCAGTTTTACAGTGGAGGCCATAATGTATAGTAATTCTCTTTTCTACCACATGAGGGAGCTCCACCTAAAGCCATGAAAAGGCCTGCCATTTTTCGACCAATCACAGGCAGGCTGTGACTGTTGGAGACAGTCTAAGTGCAGCGCCTCAGTTGTCTCTCCTAATTTCTCAGCCGTTTAAACAGGCAACGCAGCTTCCAAACTACTCTTAATTTAAGAACCGTAAGGCGTATCGACGTCACCAATGTACCGTTTTTAATCGGAACGGATAGGGGAACGCTCTCAAACCACTCAATTTGTTGAAAATATAATATTACAGCCGTAAAATGACGTCAAATATGTTGATGAATTTGATGGAAACATTTATCTGTCCTTCCTTGGTCCCGAACTACATCCTCTTACTCGGAAAATATAAGACCTATCGAAATTATTCTTTCACTGTGAGTATCAGCAGGCTTTGATGAAGAATCATGGTTCGTTTCATGTGTGTACCTCAATCTGTCTAGAAGCAGTGATTTTGTAAAAATGAGCATGATTTTGGCATTTTTGAATCTGAGCCGTTTTAGCGAAGAGCAGATTTGTTACACTCGAACAAACAAAACTTATGGAGAAACGGTAACAGGTATCAAAAAAAAATTGTTGAATCATGAGCGTCAGGAAGGTCTGAAGATATATTGGCACAAGGCTCATGTTTCAACGTCGCATCGTTTATGAGATATGACTTTACGAATATAGGTCAGAATCCAACCGTCCTCTGAATTTTTGCCCAGTCCCAATGCATTCCAATGGTCCCTCCTGGGTCGCTCCTCCACTTTGCTTCGGGTCGATTTGCCAAAAAACTGTAGCTGTTACATAAATTTTGGTAACATTTCCTGAAGCAAAAATTGAAAAAAGAAAGAGTGAAATATGAGCGAGTGAGCGGAAGTTGTTCTTGGAAAATCAGGAAAGTGGAAAAGTGTACTTCTGCTAGAGTGGACCACTCTAGCTTAATTGCTTCGCTCCCATAGACATGCATGTATTTTCAGAAATCTGATCATTTCGGGACCAAAAATTTGAGGAAGGATTGTATGAAAACGGTACAAGTTAGGAAGAAGCCGAGACATACAGTAATAGCTGAAGAGTAGGACTACATTTTAAGATTTGAATGGTGTTTCTAAGTGGAAGTATGTGGAAGTTGTTAGTTTTGCAAAACAGGTGAAATTTAGCGGAATTTCTGAGGTTTTCCATTCATTTCAATGGGAGCAAAAAAAGCATAAAAAGTTGAATATTATAAAAAATATAAAGGTTATGAATACCAAAAGATTTAGCTGGATAGAGCAGAATAAGCTGAATAATTGAAAAGTTGAATGGTTAAAATAGCACAAAGTATGCAGAAGTAGTTAAAGTTAAAAAAATGTACGGAAGCAACTATAAGACAGAAGAATAAAGAACAAAGAGAAACAGGATCTCAAGAGTGTTAATGCCTACAGCATTCACACTAATAATCTGGAATTTACATTTTACACTGTCTAACATCTTACTTTAGTGATTAGCAGGGTGGGGGGTTATTACTAACTGCAAACATCCATCTCTGGGTCTATTTTTCAAAAAAAAATTGTAAATCTTACCTTGACTAAAAGATCTCCAAAAGGCTGGAAACAGAAGAACGGAACAGAGTACCTTTGCCTTAATACAGTATCTATGGATACGAAGTCACTCCTCCTCCAATTGGATGAAGAGTACAAAGCGCTGTCCTGAGGCAGACGGCTCCGTCTTGTACCCAAACGTCAAGTACGAAAAGAACAAAACTGCACAAGTTTTTAAATTGCTAAAGGAGCAAAATGGCCATTGTCCATCCCAGTCCAACCACTGTTCTAACGGCCTGATGTAACAGCAATGTTCTTCCTCTGACTCGGTTTTCAAACTTTAAGTTTTCTTCCCTCAGTAACGACGTCCACACAAAAGAGTATTGTGCTCAGCTCAGCTCAGCTCAGGTATGGTGCCTTTACTGGTCGGAAAATAGAGATCCAATTTTTTAGTTTCGGACTAAGCTTTTGCAAGTCAGGGTCATTCAAGCTAAAATAAATAAATAAAATCCTGCAATTCCAGTCAGTAGCCAATTTCACGGTGCATCTCTAATAGAAATCTGTTACTTTCTATTATGAATGAAAAAACTAAGCTCTATGGGAAGTTCTGTGGGGAGTAATGAGGTATCTAGGGTTTTGTGACAGTGTTACCTTTGTGAACAGAGTGAGGGTAGGTAAAGATCTGGATGAAAACATCCTGTAGAACTGCAGAGCAGGACGGCAACACAATGTCCTGGGCACAAACATCCTGTCTAAGAACAGAGATGTTAAAGGGATTAATTCCAGGCAAGCACAGCTCTTGAATTAATACATCCAGAACCATGCTTCCTACAAGGGTTCAATGATTACAGAACAATACAAGTACAAAGAGGTTCTGATGAGTTTTTGGGTCATTGTTCTGTAGGGAAACATTGATTCCACGTTTCAACCACCTCCAGATTTATCAGAAATGAAGCTGAAAATTTGAAGGTAGTCCTTCTCGCTGATTGGTCCATCTACTTTATGCAACACACCAGTAGAACAGACAGCAAAAACTGCCCTAAAGCAGGATGTTTGACAACATGCTACAACATCCTAAGGGTTGAAAGCCTCACCTTGATTTCTCCAGACATACAGGTCCTTCTAAAAAAATTAGCATATTGTGATAAAGTTCATTCTTTTCCATAATGTAATGATAAAAATTAAACTTTCATATATTTTAGATTCATTGCACACCAACTGAAATATTTCAGGTCTTTTATTGTTTTAAAACTGATGATTTTGGCATACAGCTCATGAAAACCCAAAATTCCTATCTCAAAAAATTAGCATATTTCATCCGACCAATAAAAGAAAAGTGTTTTTAATACAAAAAAAGTCAACCTTCAAATAATTATGTTCAGTTATGCACTCAATACTTGGTCGGGAATCCATTTGCAGAAAAGACTGCTTCAATGCGGCGTGGCATGGAGGCAATCAGCACTGCTGAGGTGTTATGGAGGCCCAGGATGCTTCGATAGCGGCCTTAAGCTCATCCAGAGTGTTGGGTCTTGCGTCTCTCAACTTCCTCTTCACAATATACCACAGATTCTCTATGGGGTTCAGGTCAGGAGAGTTGGCAGGCCAATTGAGCACAGTGTTACCATGGTCAGTAAACCATTTACCAGTGGTTATGGCACTGTGAGCAGGTGCCAGGTCGTGCTGAAAAATGAAATCTTCATCTCCATAAAGCTTTTCAGCAGATTGAAGCATGATGTGCTCCAAAATCTCCTGATAGCTAGCTGCATTGACCCTGCCCTTGATAAAACACAGTGGACCAACACCAGCAGCTGACATGGCGCCCCAGACCATCACTCACTGTGGGTACTTGACACTGAACTTCAGGCATTTTGGCATTTCCTTCTCCCCAGTCTTCCTCCAGACTCTGCCACCTTGATTTATGAATGCCATGCAAAATTTGCTTTCATCCGAAAAAAGTACTTTGGACCACTGAGCAACAGTCCAGTGCTGCTTCTCTGTAGCCCAGGTCAGGCGCTTCTGCCGCTGTTTCTGGTTCAAAAGTGGCTTGACCTGGGGAATGTGGCACCTGTAGCCCATTTCCTGCACACGCCTGTGGACGGTGGCTCTGGATGTTTCTACTCCAGACTCAGTCCACTGCTTCCGCAGGTCCCCCAAGGTCTGGAATCGGTCCTTCTCCACAATCTTCTTCAGGGTCCGGTCACCTCTTCTCATTGTGCAGCGTTTTCTGCCACACTTTTTATTTCCCACTGAGGTGCCTTGATACAGCACTCTGGGAACAGCCTAATCGTTCAGAAATGTCTTTCTGTGTCTTACCCTCTTGCTTGAGGGTGTCAGTGATGGCCTTCTGGGCAGCAGTCAGATCGGCAGTCTTACCCATGATTGCGGTTTTGAGTAATGAACCAGGCTGGGAGTTTTTAAAAGCCTCAGGAATCTTTTGCAGGTGTTTAGAGTTAATTAGTTGATTGAGATGGTTAGGTTAATAGCTCGTTTAGAGAACCATTTAATGATATGCAAATTTTTTGAGATAGGAATTTTGGGTTTTCATGAGCTGTATGCCAAAATCATCAGTTTTAAAACAATAAAAGACCAGAAATATTTCAGTTGGTGTGCAATGAATCTAAAATAAATTAAAGTTTAATTTTTATCATTACATTATGGAAAAGAATGAACTTGATCACAATATGCTAATTTTTTGAGAAGGACCTGTACTTCCCATCACTGTGGGCAAATCGCTCAATCTTTGTCTCATTTGACTGAACATAAATCCTTTTTGCAGAAGATGTTTGGCTTGTCCAGAGTTGTAAAGTAGTCATTTTGGAGCAGGGGCTCCTTTCATGGTTTTTTCAATGCACCCAGTAGTTTTCAATACATGGTAGACTTGAGCTATTGTTTTGAATACCCGTCAACCTATTGAGAGCCGTCCCTCACAATAACTTCCATCCAGCTTTTTCTGCAAATCAATATCAGGTTGCAGGGACAATGAGCCCAGGAGGAAAAGCAGACATCCCTGTCCACGGCGACACTCTCCAGATCATTCCTGAAGCAAAGGAACGAAGCAGCAGCTCGACTCCGAGCGCCCCCTGGATGATGGAGCTCCTCCTGTCCTAAGGCTAAGGTGTCAGGCCACCCTACAAAGGAAGCTCCTTTCAGGTGATTGCAACCAGGATCTTGTCCTTTTACGCATGATCAATAACTCACAACAGTCAGCTATGGATTGGAACATAAACAGACTGATAAATCGAGAGCTTCGTTTTCTGGTTAGCACTTTCTTCATCACAACAGACCAGAGCGAAGTCCACATTACTGCCGATGGGGCCAGAACCAATCAGTTTATCTCCTGCTCCAGTCTACCATCCCTCATGAACAAGAAACCAAGATACTTAAACTCTTCTACCAGAGGGAAACAACCACCTTTTTCCAATCAAGAACCATGGCCTTGAACTTAGAGGAGCTGACTCGCACCCTGGCCACTTCACACTAAGCTATGAGCCACCCCAGCGCACACTGAAGGTCATGGCCCGAAGATGCCAACAGAACCAGATTATCTGAAAAAACAGATGACACTATGAAGCTCCGAAACCAGACACTCTCCTTTCTCCAAATATGCACTGAGATCCTGTCCATGAAACCCACAAACAGGATAGGAGACAAGGGGCACACCTGAAGGAATCCGTCCCACAGTGGGAACTAGTTTGACTTCCTGTAGAGGCACAGCTCTCGCTTCAGTTATACAAGAGCAAACAACCCCGACATAATGCCACCATCTCCTACCTAAAGTGAACAGCTCTAGGCTTTGTCAAGTTAAACAACATTCTAGAACCTTCAACCAGATATATTAATGTGGATTGGAGAAAAATCCACAATACATTCAATATAGAAAATAATCACTTTTCTATAAACAGTAAAATTCTTCAGTTTAATAGATTATAGAATGGTGTTGCACCAGTCAACATTTTGGAGAGAAAAAAACAACTCAAAAATGTTTTCAACCTCAATAAGTTCTGTAAACTAACTAAAAAGGAGTCATTTGATTTTCTCAGAATCATGACAGCAAACAGGGAAAGGGCAACTGTGGGTCAGGTGGTAGGAATTCGTTCCATAATTGGTGGGTTGCCGATTTGAATCCGTCTCAGTCTTGAGCAAGACACTTCACCCCATTGCCTGCTGGTGGTGGTCAGAGGGCCCGGTGGCGCCTGTGTCCGGCAGCCTCACCTCTAGGCAGCAGAGTTACAATGTAGTAGCCTGTAGTAGCTTGCCACCATCAGTGTGTGAATGTGTGCATGAATGGGTCAATGACTGAATGTAGTGTTAAACGCTTTGTGGTCCTTTGACTGAAAAAGCGCTATACAAATTCAGGCCATTTATCAAAGTGTGAAAGGCCAACAAATCAGGCTTATGAAAAATTATTCTTATTACAGTAATCATGATAACATATTCAAATAAAAATATGTGAAGGATGTTTATCGATACAACAAATACAAAAATAACATATTTGCTCGAGAAAAAGCGGAATCTCCCCCATGATGCCCCTATCCCCACCGCCCAGCGGTCTGTTCAATTATGCCTCAATCTCATTCATTTTTGGCAGACACCTGTGTTTGAACATGGCCTCGAAAAGGCATCAAGAGTCAGAGCGAAAAAGAGAACGAGACGAGACAGCGGGATGATGCTGGCACATCAACCCCCCCCCCATCATCTTGCTCAATGCTGGTTGAGAGCGCTCAGAGCCACACCGCTCAGTAGAGAATGTGGGGGGGGGGGGGGGTGAGAAAAAGGAAGAACCTCCAGAATTATGTTACTGTTTAAGACCAAAAATTTAGCAAAGCTTTATCAACAGCAGAGTCTGTTCATCTAAAAGAATATGAAACCTGATGTGAAGAAGCTCTGCAAACTTTGAATATTTTTATTTTAATAAGCTCCTCCTAATGAATCTCTTTTCATGATTGTATGGGTCAGTTTCATCTGAAAAGTCAGACCTTTTTCTTGGTTTTAGGGTTTTGCATCCAGCAAACAGAAACAAAAATAGGTCTTATTCTAACAGGACTTGATGAGTCCTGGTTCTGTATTTCAGGCGACTTTCTGGTATTTTCGAGGATTGGGGACAACACAACCTGTGAAAAGCTAATATTCATGAACACTTGAGATCCCTCTAAGAACACTTATTAGTACCTATTTTAATGTTTCAAACTCCAAATATACCTCAATATGCATAAATATCCAAGGGTGGAAACCGTCTTGGCACTACCACAGAAGCTAACATTTACAGTCTTCATTACCTCTGTTCTTGGGTAGTTCTGGGTATTGATTTAAATTTCAAGAATCGATTCAATTCTGATTCAATATTTAAAATAATTTATGACTGGTACATGCTTGTGAGACATCATAATGTAGCGCAGTTCCGCTACTTTCATTAGCTGCCTGAAGCCCTCGTTTTCAACTACAGAACACAGGTGCATATCCTTGTAAATTGCTAGTTTCACCTGTTGGACAAACATATGGCTCATGAGGTTGATCGAATTTCCCCAATACTTTACTTCTCCAGATTTTACCAGACGTAGCTTTGTGGGCTTTGGGCATTCTCAAAGCTGGCGCTAGGCTAACGTTACCGCTTGTACTCAATGACATTGTGTTTCAATATCTTTACGCCGAGCACTCATGGGTGAATTTAATGAAGCAACCTTAAAATGCATCTAGACTTTTTTTTTACTATTTTAGCAGTAAAAAGGGCAGAAAGTGTTAAATCAATCTTTGGAGATACAAATCAATTTTTAGGAATAATTGTGAGAATTGATTCAGAATCAGCCTCGGGCAGCGCTGACTCAGCGGCCTGAGCCAGCGTCTCTAATTGATACGGCTCGGGGCCGCTGGGCTCCATAAAGCCTCCCTCTACTCCTCTATCTCCGGTGACGACGGAGGAGATCCGCTGGCTCAGGGCGCCGCCTGAGGCCGGTGCTGCTGAGGCAGAGGGAGACAAGATGGATCCAGTCTCTGAGTGGTAATGCTAACATAGGCTAACGTTCAAAACAGATGAACGTCAATCAGATCGATCAGTTGCAAAGCGAGGTGTCACTGTCCTCCTGAACACGCCCCCTCGTCCCCGTTCCCCCCCCCTCCGCTCATCCTCCACACTCGGCCATACCCCTCCGTTCTTCCTGGCACCGCCCACTTTGTAGAATTTTTCAAATGTTGTCTGGGGGCGGGGTTATGATTTTTCATGGGGTTCAGTTGCACTTTAAGCAAGTTCTTGGGACAGTTAAAAGAGACTGAGACCTCATGTTACTAGCAGGGCCATAAACAGTTAGTAGCTCAGAGATATAAAATGGGGCCAGGCCGTGAAGAGATTTAAACAAAAAAAGTAAACATTTAAAATGGATCCTGTAGGAAACGGGATGCCAATGGAGAGAGCCGAGAACCGGTGTTATGTGTTCCCGCGTACTGGTGCCAGTCAGCAAGCGGGCTGCTGCATTCTGGACCAGCTGAAGACGGTGCAGGGAGGACTGGTCCAGGCCAAGATAGATGGAGTTGCAGTAGTCCAATCGACAGGAAACAAGAGATGGATCACATGTTCAAGGACATTAGCAGGAAGGTATGCCTTAATCTTGGCTAATTGCCTTAAATGATAAAACTCTGATTGGACCACTGCACTCACCTGTCTGTGAACCTTAATATAACCATCTACAAACATTCCAAGATTTTTTACACACGGTTTTAAAAAACAAGAACAAGGGCCAAGAGGACTAAGAACACCATTTAAAAATATCAGGATTGCCAAAAAGTAGAATCTCGGTTTTTAAGTCATTCACTTTAGAGGGGCTATATGCAATTTTCTGAAATTTAAACTCGCGACTGACCCCATGTGGACAAAAACAGAACTGCTCTTCCTTTCTGCTCATTCTCGCAGCGCGCGCTCGTGCGCCGGTCGCTCTCAATCTTCCATCTTGTTAAGGCACTTGTCAGGGGTTTAACTTTCTTAGTTTTATGTGGAGTTACTGTTGGTGTCAGAGTTGTTCTGGGTCTCTTTTGTATATTCACACAATCCATTGAACTGCTTGCGAGTGCTGACTAGCGGTGGTGGCAGAGTGATCTGAAACATTTAACATGAACGCGCTTGACGTCACATCCGCAGACAGCGCGGGAAAATCGGACCCGACAGAAAATAGAAACAATTGGATGCAGGCTTATAGGTGCACCCACTGTGAGCTGACAAGGTGTCAGTATGCTCATCAGGAGATGTTTGAGTCATAAATGGTCAAATAAAAAGGCTATTGTTACGTTTATTTTGGGGAAAAAGTTGCTATGCAGATGATACACAACTATATTTATCCATAAATCCTGATGAACCCAGTCAGTTAGGTAGATTACAGGCATGTCTGGAAGACATAAAAACATGGATGAATCGAAACTTTTTGCTTTTAAATTCTGACAAGACAAGTTGCTGTCTTTGGACCAGAAGTTCTTAAACAGAATCTGATTAGTCAATCACTTCATCTGGATGGCATTAAATTGGCCCCCAGTAATAACGTAAAGAACCTCGGCGTTATTTTTGACCAAGACTTGACATTTAAATCCCATATTAAACAGGTTTCTAGGATTTCTTTCTTTAACCTCCGGAATATTGCTAAAATTCGAAACATCCTGTCCAGGAGTGATGCTGAGAAACTAGTCCATGCATTTGTTACCTCAAGGCTGGACTACTGTAATTCTTTACTATCAGGTAGTCCACAAAATGCCATTAAAAGCCTTCAGTTGATCCAAAATGCGGCAGCAAGAGTTCTGATGAATATTAAAGAGAGATCACATTTCTCCTGTTTTAGCTTCCCTTCATTGGCTCCCTGTTAAATCCAGAATAGAATTTAAGATCCTTCTTCTTACATATAAAGCCCTTAATAATCAAGCTCCATCATACATCAGAGATCTAATTGTTCCTTATGTTCCTAACAGAGCCCTTCGCTCTCAGACTGCAGGTTTACTTGTAGTTCCTAGGATTTCTAAAAGTAGAATGGGAGGCAGATCTTTTAGTTATCAGGCTCCTCTCCTGTGGAACCAGCTCCCAGCTTTAGTCCGTGAGGCAGACACTCTGTTTACTTTTAAGGCCAGGCTTAAAACTTTCCTTTTTGATAAAGCTTATAGTTAGAGTGGCTTAGGTCATCCTGAGCTATCTCTGTAGTTATGCTGCTATAGGCTTAGACTGCTGGAGGACAGACTTACCAATCTTCTTCACTCTGCTACTTCCTTTTCTCCTACGACTCTCCAGTTGTATTACAGTACATTCTGTTATTTCGACTGTTAACTTTGTTTTCTCTCAGTGTTTTTCTCTCCATAGAAGATATACCTGCTCTGGTATCCTGCTTGGCTGCAATGCCCTGTTGGACGGGTGGCATCGACTGGGATGATCCTCCCAGTAACTGAACATCCACTGTTTCCTGTTATTAACTTTTTACTTTCTGTAACATAGAAAGTTCTCTTATATCAGATCTTCTGTTCCTTCTGTGTCTCTGCTCTGTCTTCTCAAACCCCCAGACGGTCGTGGCAGATGGCTGCTCCTACTGAGCCTGGTTCTGTTGGAGGTTTCTTCATGTTAAAGGGGAGTTTTTCCTCTCCACCGTCGCTACATGCTTGCTCAGTATGAGGGATTGCTGAAGGATTGCTGTGGTTGGAAAGTCTACATCAACGGGGCCCAACCTCACGCCAACGACTGACGCAATCTGCTGGGATTCCTTAAATAGGAAACCTTTTAACTGATTGGAATGTTTGTATAAATGTATTGAAATGACTTCTTGTTAAGTGCCTTGAGATGACATCTGTTGTGAATTGGCGCTATATAAATAAACTGAATTGAATATAGCCTCTTTAAGGAAGTTTATGGACATCCATTGTTTAATGTCCTTTAAGCAATCCAGTAATGAACCAATGGAGTCTGCAACTCTGAGTGGCAAATAGATCTGAAGGTCATCAGCAAAACAGTGGAAAGTGATATGCTTCTCAAAAAGGGAACCTAATGGGAGCATATACAAAGAAAAAAGTACTGGACCCAGAATAGAGCCCTGAGGCACACCACATGTCATGGGTACTATTTTGAAGGTGAAAGGGCCAAAATTGACAGAAAACGACCTTTTATGTAGGTAAGATTTAAACCACTGGAGGACGGTTCCTCTGAGACCAACACACAACTCCAGGCGGGACAACAAAATGCCGTGGTCGACAGTATCAAAGGCAGCCGACAGATCCAATGAAACCAAAGCGGCTGAACTGCCAGAATCAGCAATTAAAAGAAAGTCATTGAAAACATGTAAAAGAGCACTTTCAGTGCTATGGCGGGGTTTAAAACCAGATTGGATTTTTTCTGAAATACTGTTAAGGGAAAAGTAATCCTGGAGCTGAGAATAGACAACTTTTTCAACAACCTTCGAAAGAAAAGAGTTTTGAGATTGGCCTAAAATTTGAAAGAGAGGTCTGAACAAGATTTTGCTTTTTTAAAAGACTCTGGGACCTTGGTTTCCAAATGAGAAGCAACAATTGCAGTTCTTTTTTCTTTAGCCCAGGTAAGACATTTCTGATGTTTGTTGTTCAGGAGCGGCTTGACAAGAGGAATAGGACATATAAAGCCCATGTCCAGGATCCGTCTGTGTGTGGTGGCTCTTGATGCACTAATTCCAACTTCAGTCCACACCTTGTGAAGGTCCCCAACACTTTTCATTGGCCTTTTCCTGACAATCCTCTCCAGGCTGCACTCATCCCTGCTGCTTATTCACCTTTTTCTTCTACACTTTTCCCTTCCACATAACTTTCTATTAATGTGCTTTGATACAGCACTTTGGGAACATCCAACTTCTTTTGCAATGACCTTCTGAGGCTCTCAATGATGGTTTTCTGCACAACTGTCAGGTGGTAATAATAATAATGGCTTGCATTTATATAGCATTTATTTTTCGAGAGACTCCAATTATTTATTCACGCTCACATTCACACAATGGTGGAAGCAAGCTATGATTATAGCCACAGCTGCCCTGAGGCAGACTGACAGAAGTGAGGCTGCCAAATTGCGCCATCAGACCCTCTAGCCAACACCAGTAGGCGGGTAGGTGAAGTCTCTTGCCCAAGGACACAATGACATGTAGCAGGTGGAAGAAGGAATTGAACCCACAATTTCTGGGTCGCAGGCCCACAACTCTACCACTGAACTACAGCCGTCTTCCCCATGATTGTGAGTCCTTCTGAACCAGACTGAGAACATTTAAAGGCTCAGGAACCCTTTGGAGGTTTCTTGGATTCATTAGCTGGTTAGAGTGGGACACTTTGAGCCTTTACACAATATTCTAAATATATATTCCATTTTCTGACATTTTGAATTTGGGGTTTTCGTAAGCTGCAAGTCATACTCATTAAAATTGTAACAAATATAAGCTTAAAATATCTTGCTTTGCATGTAATAAGTCCATCTTATATATTAGTTTCACCTTTTAAATTGAATTACCTAAATAAATTGATTTTTGCACGATATTCTAATGTTTCGGGATTCACATATATGTCACCATACAAACAAAAAAAGTTCTGGTATTTTCAAGACTAAAATTAAAAATACTGATACAGATAAATAACAATTACACAACAGTGAATTTTAAGCAGAAGAAATACTTTGTCATTTTTTAATATAATACCAATATTTACAGTAGGCAAGCCTGCCTGACTGATTGTGTTTACTGTATATTCACTTGACCTTAAAATGCAACAAGCTTTTTCTCCATACAGACACTCAAGTAAATGTAAGTAGATACTAGGCAGCTCTGGTTAAAAGGATTTGTGCTTAGAGCACCCAAATGGCTAACTCCTTCTGTCTAAATAAATGGAATAACAAGGAAAGTAGCTGTTTCATTTACTCAGGTTAACTTTGATATGAAAGTTTATTTGATGATCTGAAACATTTAAATGAGACAAAGATTGCTTAATTTATGTAGTACTGTTGTTTGCGTTATTTTGTCTGCAGTTATGCTTGCCCACAATGTCAGACCTACAGAGCAACCACCATCTGCTGCTGTCCGAGATGATCTCTATGGTGAAGAATTCCTTCCACTGTTGAGCAAACATCTCTCTGGTTGGGACCATGCTTCCTGCCAGTCAGCTGCAGCAGCTCGTTCAGCTCTACTTACTGTCTGCAGAATTAGAATTGTGCTAGCTTTAACGGACTAAGAATCAGCTGAAGGATTGGTTCAAGTATCAGTGCTTTAAGAAACAGTTTCAGAGTGGAGACAGGTTGGAGCCGCTGTTGGAGAATGTGACCTTCTCTATCCGTTTTTACACACTCCTGCTGGGTCAGGAAAGTTTACAGAGTCCACTGCGCCTCCAAGAGCCACAATGGCCGCAGGTTCCCATCTACGGCTGATGGAACAACAACAGCAGTCAGTCAGAAAGCTTTTTACCTGCTCAGTGAGGTCCTTCCCCTGCTCTCTATCTGCTGCCAACGATGTTTGGAGACGTGATGATGGAAAGTCTGGCCGCATGAACGAGAAGAAGAAGAAGAAGAAGAAGAAGAAGAAGAAGAACAGTATGAGTGTTCCACGATGAACAGGGAGCTCCCTCTGCTGGCCTTAAAGGGCACAACATGAACGATGAATTAACCTGTGGTTCATTTAGCCTGTAATTGTGGACTTTGTTTCCACTCGTGGAGTGTTTTCTACAAACAATTTCAGAAAATGAGATTGTTAGTCAGCCAACATTATCATAACCTAGACTTATAAGTCTAAAAAATAACTAAGTGTTTCATTATGAAAAACTTACATCTGATGGCAGAACCTCAACCAACTATCAAATTCAAAAATAAATTTTTGATCCCAGACGGAAAATAAATGTTGTTGTAACTTGTGTTATTCAAGATTATTCAAAGAGTTGTAAATCCTAATGGCTGTGGGCAGGAAGGTTCTCCTGTAGCGGTCTGTGTCACAGTGAAACTGAAGAAGCCTCCAACTGAAGACACTGTGGTTGTAGGACAGTCTCCTTAAGAAGATGGTCAGGGTTGTCCAATAATGTTCCTAATTTCATGAAGAATCCTTCTTTGCACCATCATATCTAGAGGTTGCACAGTAGTTACCAGAACAGAACCAGAACCTTCTTTATCAGGTTGTTGAGCCTTTTTATGTCCCTGGCTCTGATGCTGCTACCCCAACAGATGATGGCTGAAGAGATTACACTCTCCACAACAGACTTGTAGAAGATCCACAACAGCTTGCTGCAAACATTGAAGGACCTAAGCTTCCTCAAGAAGTCCAGTCTGCTCTGTCCCTTCTTGTAGACACTTCACTATTGAGTCTTCAGTCCAGTCTGTTGTCTAGCTGTACACAGAGAAGGAACAGGGGCGTCTCCAGCCTTTAAGGAGTACCTGGGCTTACCCCAGATCAGATGTGAGAAGTATTACAATAGATTATAGACTATAGCATACATAGTAAGGTGCCTAAATTAAAATTTAATTTCAATACATGCATTTCAAAACAGCATAAGGTGTCATCTACTATACAATGGCCTGTAATTTAAATCTAATGTTCAATTTAATGTTACATCTGAAAAATTACATCTGAAAACAGCAAAACCAAACAATAATTCAGTCCGATCAATCTTTCTTCAGGTGCTTCTATTGGTCTCCCTTTTCTCTTCTTTACCTGAATGTCCCTTTCTTTTTTCCATTTCTCTTTGCTTTTTCCATCTTTCTCCTTCCACCAGTGAACTCCCCCTATTTTTATTATTTAGAATTAGATTGCTCTCAAACACCGTGCACATACTATCATTCATACATTATTCACCTATTGCTGTCTCTCTCTGTCTTTATCTCTAGCTGTTGTCTCTCCTTTTCTTCCTCTTGGTCTTCTCTCATCATGGGTTCTGTCTTGGATAGTCTGTTTGGCTCTGTCAATAATGCCAAAATGGTAAATGAGCAAATAATGTAAAGAAAACTTTACTTATTTCATTTATTATGTCTTCAATGATGCACTGTTATTCACCTGTTTTGAATTTGCTTCCATCTATATTTTAATAGGTATTATGTATTGTATTGAATTGTTACCAGTTCACATGCCTAATGATGATGCTGGTGCTTTGGTGGAGCTGCAGCTACAGCTTCTCTCTTTGTGTCATCTCTCCTATCCTCTACAAAATCAGGACATCAGAATTAAGTGTGGAAAGTATGATTATTGTAAACTAATAATACTAATCTAAACTAAATATCCTTATGAAAACAACTGGGCTACATCAAGTCATGATGCATCAAGAGCGTTACAAAAGTGTTTACTTGGTTAGCAATCTCTAGCACTAAATAATTCTACTTAAACAACTGGGACCGATCTCCATGTTTGATTGGAACAGTGCTGCTGCTGCTGCTGCTGCTGCTGGCTTCTTCTCTGTCTGCAGCTCATCTTTGCTTCATATTCAAACAAGTCACACATAAAGTAATACAACAATGTCATACAAACAAGCGGACAATTAAACCAAATCAACAAGTTCAACAACAATGGAAGCATTCAGCCTTCCTGTCTAAAGCAGCAGTTCTCTAATGGGGAATACTGTCTGCAGGAGGAACGGGAGTAAAAGAAATCATCAGAGCTGTAATGTCTCTGTGTATGTGTGTATGCATATATATATATATATATATATATATATATATATATATATATATATATATATCTATATCAATCAAATTTTATAGCCAACATTGCTATATTAGTGTTTCCCACATCAAGTTGCAAAATTTTTTCTTTTTTGGACTGTGCTCTGTAATTTAAAAGTTATTTCGTTGCTTTTGTGTTAGTAATTTTTCACTAATTTCTTTAGTCAATGTGCTCACTAAGGATAACTAGTTGGCTACCAACAGGACAGCTAAAGGAAATGATGCATAAGCCAGAGTTTGCCTTTGTGAATCACTTCATTTTACAAAGATAAATTCTTACCCATGGCCTCTTTCTAGAAACAGCTGAGGAGTTGCTGCTTTCTCTCTCGTAATTTTTTCTCTGATCATTTGATTTCTGTTAGTCTTAGAAATGTTGCTAATAGTAATATTTCTTGTGGTTTGATGCTAAGCAGTTTATGTGCATTCATTTGTACAGAGCGGCATCGTTAGGAGAGGGGAGGGGCCGTGATGTGGCCATGTAGTGACATACTGACTATGGCATCCCACGGTTAACATACGCCTTGGACGTTAATGCCTTAATAAGGCGTTAATACACGCCTTATTTTTGATACTGGTGGCTTGCCATACCTGACTGTAACCTGATACGGAGTCAAGTCAGCAACACTGATCAGAGTAGAGTACACCCGGCCCGTTGTGAGTGATTGAGGGAGCGGTGTGCCTGTGGCTGGTGAGTGAAACAACAGACTGAAAAGATTAGAGACAGAAGCCCGGCAACATCGGCTAACGACGTCACTGAGCAGGACCATCCAGTTCCACAGTAGGCTACAGTTTGCAAACCTTTTATTTATAAGAGTAACATCCTTTTAAACGGAAGCACTTGATGTGGCAAGTAAAAGAAGCACATGGAGAGCCTGACCTTCATAAAGCACCTCACAGGATTGGATTCACAGGATCTCCAACCATGACCAGACCTCAAAATTGAATCATTTATTCCTTGGCAAATTTCCAACATTTGCTGAAAGTTAAATCCAAATCCGTAGATAACTTTTTGTGTTATTTTGCTAAAAGACAGACTCCAACATGAGCTCCTTGGTGGAGGTGATAAGGTGATATTCTGTAAAACTGTTTTAGTGTTGCAGTTCCCCCGTTCTACCACTAGATGCTGTGCATACGCATGGTCAGAGCTGTTCTTATATTTAGGAATATTTCATATTGCATGGAGATCCTGTGAATGCAATCTGGGTGGGGGGTGCAAGGTGCTTTGCAGAGGTCTGTGCTCTCCTTGTGCTTTTTTTAGTTATGTTCCACCTCGATCTCGGTGTCCCTGAAATTCCTTTTTTAGCTCTCTTGGCTATTCTTTTCAAGAAGAACAAGGACTTCATGCATGTGTCAGAGGATGTGGTGTTACCAAATAGGGTTAATTGAGGGCGTTTCTGTATGCAAATGACTGAACGGGCAGGAGCACCTAGGTACTAACATGCATACCAACATGCAAACCCGACTTTTACTGTACCAACATTCTAAATTTCATTCGTAGGATAGAATGTAGCATAGTTTCTATGAACATTTATAAAGCTTGCTCCCGCACAAAAAGGGGTCTGAAAACAGAGTAAGTCATTTTCCACGCCAAGTTTGGGATTTATAGAAAAAATGTGGCGGAAAATTGTACACAACTTTAAGCACACTGAGAACCGTGCTTACGCACATTTTGAACAGGACACTGGCAGCGCAACTGGTGACATGGTAAAATTTTAATTTTTAAGCCACATTATCACTTCACACACACAACTAACAGTCAGCTTGCTATATTTTGCATAGATTATACTTTTTAAAAGTAGACTTAGCCTATATTGCACCTTCTTGTCAGGCTTTAAATATGTATGAGTGCTAAAACCTATCACATTCTGCTGTGATTTAGTTTTTATTTGTTTTAATATGCTTTTATTCCAATCTTTTTTTGCTACAAAAAGCAATCTATAGTTCAAACTTTATATTTATTGTCCTTATTTCAAATAGGAACAATGAATATAAAATTTTCAATAAATAAAAGCAGAAGCACAAGCGATAAAACAAATAACTAATTTGTTTTATTGCTTGTGCTTTATTTTTTTATTCTATTCTTTTTACTCTTGTCTTGTTACACATTTTCTTATTGCTAACTATATTTTTGTCTTTTGATTTGAAGCACTTTGGTCGCCCTTTCACTGAGTAAATTAAGGCTTTATAGGCCTATGTTGATTGATTGGAATAAAACGGTTTGCTGTGCCTCCACATCAGTCTTTCTCTGTCTCTTGGTTGCCATGCCTGTTCCTATCAACTAAAATTAATTCCTTCTTTATCTATTGTTAACATTAACTATCATTCTCTGTTTCTTTATTTTCCAGTGAAGAACTTTGAATGACTCTATGTATGAATGCTGCAACTTGTATAAACTGGCTTTGCCTTACTGAAGATAACCTTCCCACCAGCATCATGTTGTCCCCACCATCGATTGCCACTGGGAGGGTGTTACAGTCAAGAACAGAGAAATATGTTTTTTTCTTCTTAAAGAGGCAAGAAAGAGAACATTTTATTCTGTCCAAAACATTATTTATTTCATGAGAACTCCTAGAAAGTTGTTATAGATCCCTCCTACTTCAGGATTTGTATAGACTTGTCTCAAGAAGAAGCTGCAAGAACTCCCAAAACCTGAGCCATTGTGTATTCTAACACTCCTTACCAATGACCCAACATCTCAACCTATCCTGTGTTGTGTTGTGTAGAAGACCAGAGAAATGCAGGTAAATATTTCACATAATACTGTAATAGACTATTACCTTACTGTAGCCTTAAGATAAACTGAGTGTTTCCATTAGAACACAGTTGTGTTGTAAATAATAGCAGCATGTTTTAATAAGTGAGTACATTTTAAACCTCTTATTACAGCTGTTATTAAAGCTGTACATTCTACTCCAAATCAAAACATGAGAAAACAATGGATGAGATTAAGTATGACTCTATGGAAAGAAAGGAAAATGTGAAACTGTCCAGCTTTTTAGCACACATGTAGCCAACATTTTTCTTGACAAACATTTCCTGTACAGAGGGGAAAATGTTTAAAGAGACATGTTTTGTGTGAATCTCTGAGCAAATATTTAGCTGTTTATCCTGTTTCTGAGAAAAGCATTTGTGCTGCATGGAGCTGAGCCACTTCTGACACCAGTGAACAGGTGTTTGGCCCAGGTACTCTACATTAGACTACAGTTCCTCTAAATGTCTGTGTTTTACCTAAGAAACTGAATATTTGATATCACTCCACAGGGATTCTGTTGGATTAAGGATCCGAGGATTGGAATTGTAGCTCAATATTGGTATTGTTGTTGATTTATCTTGTTAAAACACTTATTTCAGGATATTATGTCTTCAAGATAAGGCAAAATGAACCCTCTGTGCATTTTCAGATGTTTTCAAACTGATCCATAATCCCTGGTATGTGATCCATAGGCCTGGCACCAGACAATAAGAAACATTCCCATGTCACTATGCATCAGCCATCATGCCTCAGTGCAAAGTTGTTGTCTTGTTTTCACATATATGTCTTCTAACTGTTACAGGTTTCAGGTACACTACAGTAACCATAGACCTTTTCTGATCTCCAGCACAGGTTAATGTTGGCTGATGTTTAGCTATCTTAACCAATTGTTTGATCCACGTAAATATCTTCAGTTTTTTTCCCCCGCGTCCTTCTGGGTTCAGTCAAACTACAGGCTTCTTCTGGCCAGTCTATCTGCAGCCTCAAAGCTAAAACTAGAAAAACATTCATTTTCAGGTTTTCTCCTGAAAATGAATGTTTTTAAAGGGCCACCTTTGATGTCCTATCTGGTAAACATTTACAGATGAAACTTGGAAAAGTAGAATATTTTGTAAAAGTTCATTTATTTCAGCAATTCAGCTTAAAATATGTTATATATACTCATTACATGCAAAGTGATATATTTCAATTCTTTATTTGTTATAATTTTAATGAGTATGGTTTAGAGCTTCTGAAAACCCTTATTTCAAAATCTCTGACAAGTAGAATATTGTGTAAAGGTTCAATATTTTAGGCTCAAAGTGTCCCAGTCTAATCAGCTAATGAATCCAAGAAACCTCCAAAGGGTTCCTGAGCCTTTAAATGTTCTCAGTCTGGTTCAGTAGGACTCACCATCATGGGGAAGACTGCTTACCTGATAGTTGTGCAGAAAACCATCATTGACCCCCTCCATGAGGACGGAGAGCCTCAGAAGGTCATTGCAAAAAAAGTTGGATGTTCCCAAATTATCAAAAACACATATGAAATAATAGAAAGTTATGGGGTATAGAAAAGTGTAGAAGAAAAAGGTGAATAAGCAGCAGGGATGAGTGCAGCCTGGAGAAGATTGTCAGGAAAAGGCCAATGAAAAGTGTTGGGGACCTTCACAAGGAGTGGACTGAAGCTGGAGTTAGTGCATCAAGAGCCACCACACACAGACGGATCCTGGACATGGGCTTTATATGTCCTATTCTTCTTGTCAAGCCGCCTCTGAACAACAAACATCAGAAGTGTCTTACCCGGGCTAAAGAAAAAAGAACTGCAATTGTTGCTTCTCATTTAGAAAACAAGGTCCCAGAGTCTGGAGGAAGAATTGAGAGGCACACAAACCAAGATGGTGGAAGTCCAGTGTGAAGGTTCCACAGTCTGTGTTGATGTGGGGAGCCATGTCATCTGCTGGTGTTGGTCCACTGAACTTTATTAAGTCCAGAGTCAACGGCGCCATCTACCAGAACATTGTGGAGCACTTCATGCTTCCTTCTGCAGACCAGCTTTATGGAGATGCTGACTTCATTTTCTAGCAGGACTTGGGACCTGCCCACACTGTCTAAAGTACCAAACCCAGGTTTAATGACCGTGGGATTACTGGGCTTGATTGGCCAGCAAACTGGTCTGACCTGAACACCACAGAGAATCCATTGAAGCATTAAAAAGAGAAAGATGAGAGACATGAGACGGAACAATGCAGAAGAGCTGAAGGCCGCTATTGAAGCATCCTGGTCTTCCTTCTATAACACCTCAGCAGTGCCACAGGCTGATAGCATCCATGCCACACTGCATTGAGGGAGTCATTGATTCAAAAAGGGCCCAAACCAAGTACTGAGTACTTATGCATGATTATACTTTACACTGGTCCTACATTTCTCTATTTAAATCCTTGTTTTATTGATTTCATGTAATCTTGTTTTCTGAGATTTTGAATTTGGGGTTTTCTTAAGCTGTAAGCCATAATCATCAAAATTATAACAAATAAAGGCTTGAAATATCTTGCTTTGCATGTAATGAGTCTATATCATACATTAGTTTAACCTTTTAAGTTAATTTACGGAAATAAATGAACCTTTACACAATATTCTAATTTTTTGAGTTTCACTTGTGTATATATAACTAGAGTTCACACATGACAAAGATTGCTCTTCTCTTTTTTTATTTTTACACTTCAACAAACAACAAAACTGTGCAAATGTATGAGGAAAGTTGGATGAATCTTGCCAACAGTGGAAAACAAATTGAAGCCACATAGGAGGTCCAGCTGGGAGCTCCTGCAGGGACTGGACTGAGGTCTCGGTGTCTGGCCCCTTGGACTCCTTTGGTTAGTTCTGGTTCCGCTCAGTGCCGTTGCTGTGGACCCTTGGAGACCTTTAGAGGGGGTGAAGATCAGCACTGACAGTGTACCTGACCTCAGCACCCTTTACTGAAGGCTGCTGTCTGGTCCAGATGAACTGCTTCTGATGAAGTTCAGTACGTGCTGCTGGCAGGCTGTTTTCTTCTACAGGCTGGCTCCGCCCACAGGTCAAACCCAACTACCCTGTCAGTTTTATTGTATTAAAAAAATAAATCAGCCAACCTGAACCAACCAAACAGTTTGGCCCTGACTCAGAACCACTGAGCCAGAGGACAAACAGATGCTGGTTAGCTGCCTGAAGCTTGGTGGGTGAAACACACCAGGCTGGCTGGAAACAGTTAGTGAAAAAACTAGTTAGGATATCAGGTTAGAAAACTAGTGCTAGTTAGCCTGGCCAGACCAGTCTGAATGAGTTCAACATCTGCTCGTTGAAGGCTTCCTGTCACTTCATTACTCGGTTTATGGCTTTGTACTGACCCCCAACCCCTCCCCCTCTGATCCAGTTGTGCTGCTTGTACCGGTTCTGTAAATCATCCTCTGGAACTGAGGAACATCTCCCAGCAGAACCTGGTAGGCAGCTATCTAAACAGGGAGTCAGACTCAAAGCCCTCACTGTGATGGGCACGCTGGCTCTGGGTAAGGTCACCATGGTGACGTCATAACAGATCAATTCACATACAACCAGACACACACACAGCTCTGCAGTCCATATAACAATCAGAGGTCAAGGAGCACTCTGATTGGCTGCTCCCTGTCCTTCAGCCTGATGAGCCTCCAGCGTCACTGATCCTTCCCATTAGTCTTGGCTGTGCAGATCTTGCACTGGTGAGGTGATATCAGACCAATAGGAGTCTAACATCATGGATCAGGAAGGTCAGATGTATCCACTGTAACCTGCAATTCAAAGGAATCAACACAAACGTGTTCAGGCGCCATTAATCAGTCGTCTTAGTAAAAAGACGCTGCGAATTATCCAGAAGTGACGCCCACCTTGATGAAGATGGTATCATCCTTGATGTAGCTGCCCGTCTCCAGAACGCTTTGAGCCACAAACAGTGGGCAGCCAGAGGCGATGTTCATCTCTGCTGTGGGGCGCCTGAAGCTGCTGCTGTGTGGATCAGGCTTGAAGGCATCACCCAGGTGTTTCCTGGAAGGAGTCTGGTCCATCAGCATCAGAGTCACCTGACAGACACCACACATTTACACAAAAAGCTCACTCTGACTACCAGACATCAAGAAACAGTTCTGGTTAGCAATCTGTTAGAAATCCCACAGTTATGGGAAAGTTCCACTTAACTTAGCAGGGATATAGATGGTGTTCACTTTAAAATGCCACCATAAAAATAACACTGTGAAATGGTGCGCCAGACATTTTGAGATATGAAAACAGCAAAGTTAGCAGGTTAAAATCTGTCTTATAAAAGGTGTAAAGGAGGGAAAAGGACATAAGGAAGGCGAGGGCAGAGGGAAAGAAAGACTGAAGGATAAAAGAAAGGACGAAAGAGGACAGAGTGAAAGATAAGAAAGAAGGATAGTAGGAATGATGCAAAGAAGTAAAAAAAGAAGAAAGAAAGGAAGGTTACGTTTTAGATAATGGGATAGGGAATAAAGTCTGGGAACTCCAATATTATCCATTTTTATCTCTAGTTTTCTAGACCTGGATAATAGTTAAATTATTACATAAAAACCTTTATATAGTGAAGACAGATTTTCAATTTATCTTAAAAGAAAAAAAGATGATTTTACTGTTATTTAAACTTCTTAAAGAATATTTGGTATCATCCAAGATTTGTATCAGGAGGTCAGAGGAGAACAAGTTTGGCAACCAGAACAAAATCTCTGATGGGAGTTCTTTAGCAAACGGACACATCCATAATGAGAACTGTATACCTGAATATGAAAAACAACAGACAGAAGGCTGACAGTACCTTCTGTTTGAAGGGCCAGGGCAGCAAGGCGTCATACTCGCCCTTCATCACCACAAAGAACAACGACAGGTGCGTCCCCTTGCCCATGCCATCTCCATTCAGGTAAACCCGAGCACACATCTTGTATCCGAAATATCCGGTATAAAATGGCTGCGAGTACAGCGACAGCGTTTTTCCTGCCACGGCTTCCTGTTTCCGTCTCTTGTAGTCCCGGATTTTCCAGATTAGAGTCCCATTGTAGCTTGCTGTCTCCAGTACCTGGAACCTCAAGTCCATGTCAGCCAACCGGATCTCATGGACGCTTAGCATGTCGTCGTGCCGACTGAGCTGAGTTTCCAAAGATGCTACCAAGAGAGGAAATACATCCATCAGTTCCTGATTACCTGGTTAAACACGTCAGCTAGTCGTCAAACCCTAGTATAGAAACTAACCGAGAGTGTGAGTTGATCCAGGCCCAGTCCGTCCCCCCTGCTCCAAGGTGGCGAGCCTTGTCCGAACGTTCTCCACCGTTCCTCGTAAGGTTTCTACTTCTTCTCTTAGCCCACGAAGTGAACGCAGCTCCAGCTCTAACTCCAGCAGCTTCTCTGACTGTGAGCTCATCAGTTTCTAGGGAAACACAGAAAGGCTTGAATGTTTTAGCCTGCAGGACACAGAAAGCCTCAACAGAACCCAAGAACAAGACTCCTGGGTTATCTGATCCCGATAAATGTTCAGGCACACCCAAATGTTGCATTCAGTTTTACTGGCTTGAGATCAGCTGTTAGCAATATTTTACGTTATATAATTATATGTTTTATTGTCTGTGAAGCCTTCATGGTAACATGACTGTTGACTATTACCCTCAGAGAAAGGATTACAGAAAAGTGGGATTAGGATTTCTGGGAAATGCCTCCTGAGAGAGCAAATCAGCTGTCAAACGTCCACCCTGGTCCTCCCTCTGAGCCTGCGCTGCCTCAGCCCTGTAATAAACTCTTCCAGGATCTGGATCCAGTTTAGAAGGCATTTTAAACCACAGTCCTATCAATGCTTTCCAGGTTCTTTTTCTGATTCCTCATTTTGTATACGGAACAGTGAAAAAAAAAAAAAGAACTGAAATAAAACTCATCAAATTCATGCTTGTTTTTTTTAAGGTGAAGACTAGAGTTAATGATGGAATTAAAACAGGTGGGCTAACTATGAGCCTCAACAAGACACGAGGTTGTTGTTATTTAGGAATAGTACCTGCATGGTGGCCAGCTTTTGCTCCATCTGCCGGTTCTTCTCTCGGAGCTCTTCGTTCTGGCTCTCTAGCTCCGACAGTCGGCTGCTGAGAGCAGGGAGGACCTTAGACCTCTCCATGAGCTCTTCCTTTACGTTCTCCACCTTTAATCACAAACACTCTTCAGTCAAACCTTAACCAAGCCACTTCATCTTGCCTTGATTACCCTAATTTGATTGCTACGGTTACCTTGTTCTCTAACAAGCAGTTCCCTTTGACCATCATTCGTAGATGCTCAGCTACGAAGGTCGAGTCATGCTGCCTCATGTCTTGATTTAAGCCCTAAAACACATTAAACATAGAGCATGAGTTGTACACAATGCAGAGGTGATAAAACAGCATGAAATACCAATGCTGGAACATTAATGATCAGAGGAAAGATGAGAAAATGAGGAGGAGTCACCTTGAAGGTGCAGCCATAGCGGTGGAACAGACAGCTGACCTGGGCTTTGGGACAGTCATGCTTGGTTAGCTGAAACAAGACAAGCAGTCGGTGAATCACTGGATCTCTTCAACACCGACAGTATGAGTGTATGGTGAGGCCAGGAGAGGGCAGCAGAGAGGACTCAGTACCTCACTCCGGGGGAGGGAAGTGAAGGAGCAGTGGTTGGGACAGGACACAGGAAACGATGGACACACAGTCTCTTTGTGTTTCTGGAACACAGTTTCACCAAACATCTTAGTCCAGGAGCTCCTACAGCACACCAGCAGCTACATACAGAGCTCCAATGTACTTTACTGGGATTTTATGAGGTAGAACAACACAAGCAGGCTAATAAAAAGTCAGCCCTGTCCTATGTTCTGACAGCCATATATAAAAACTGTGCAAGAAAGAAGAAAACCTGTTCAGGCTAAACATTCAGCGAGAGCTTGTTCAGATCAAAGCATATTTATATGTAAGACTGGCCTAGTCAAAGTCCAGGTATAAATCTAACTGAGAATCGGCAAGACTTGAAAGTTAATGTTCACAGACGTTGTCCTTCCGATGTGACTGAGCTGGAACCCTTTCACTCCTGTTATGACTAAAGCTGACGTCATGGAGAAAAGGTTCCTATAGAATTGAACTGCACTAAGTGCATCAGAGAGGGGTCAGACGGTCCTCCACTCATCAGCTCCATGACCTCTGCTAACAGGACATACTCTCTCAGTGTGTGGGTGCTCGCTGGTTTAAAGAGCTCTGCTTACCTGGAGGTCAGTCAAAGGCATCTTGGTCATGCAGAATTCACAAGTGCTCTCTCTGTGTTTACATTTCCATGCCAGGTGCTCAGGGATCTCTTTCCTCATCATCCTCTCTTTACATTTCCCCAGCGGACAGGGAACCTCGAAGAACGGACACACATTCAGGTGGTCCTGGAGACAGAAAGGTGGAACAGGTGGTGTGTGTTACACACATGTTGGACCTTCTGTCCAACACGATGGTACAACTGAAAGGAGTGTGTGCTCACAGGTATCTGCTGCAGACTCATTTGCTCCTGACAGCCATTAGATTTACTGCGACAGAACACCTTCAGAGCCATAATCTCTCGATGGCAACACACATCTCTAAAGATCTGAAACAAAACAAAACAGTTAAACATTCCTCTGATCAACCATTCATGACAACATGCCTCAGCTGAGCTTTGCTTTTCTGCACACCTTATCTTTGAACAGAGGCTCCATGTCAGCTGGACACACTGGGTTTGAGTGACTGCAGGAAGAGAGTGGAGAAAGTTAGGAGATGCTTTATAGATCCCACTGGCTGATGGTCAACAGGTAATGACAGAGAGGCTAGAGCTGGAGATGCTCACCTGAGGATGTCACTGATGCAGCTCTGACAGAAGCGGTGTCCACACTCAGTCTGGCGGGGCTCACACAGGACCCGCCTGCACGCCTCGCAGCAGTATTTAGCCTCTGGTTTTTCAACAAAAAGATCTCTGAATCCTCCATGAAGAGGCTGGAAGCCGGCAGGAGCACCTGAACGGACACACAGAGAGAGAGAGAGAGAGAGAGAGAGAGAGAGAGAGAGGGGATGCTAGAAAGAGAGCAGGAGCAGACACACGGTACAACAGGATTTTTGAGGTGTTTACTTGGTTGAGGTGTGAGCTCGCATGGCGGCCAGGGATTAGTTGAGCGGTGGGAGGGTGGGGTGATCGCGAGAGGAGCAACAAGTGAAGGCGCCACCTGCTGGAGGGGTATCTGCACTTCCCTCCCATTAGCACTTCTCCCTGATGACATGACCTGAGGAGGCTGAACAGGTAAACACACAAACAGAGAAATGGTTCATCTCCATGCCAGACTGCACACTCACTGAGAACCAGGACATCACCGGGGCAACAAGTTACATTTAAAAACACAACTGATAAAACGCTAAATAGTGGAAATATGTGCGTTCTATCCTGTGTTGTCCTGTACACGTGAATTGAACCTGATCACAGAGTTAACAAATCAGTCTTCTCTGTCACAGTGTTGTTCTCTGAAAGGTGGAAACTTCTCCTGGCTTTACAGCACAGGTAGCATCTCCTGTCCAAATCTGAGAGAGACAAGCAGCAACAACGACGACGCCATTTTGGTTTTCTGCTTGTTCTGTGTACAAGCTGTTGAAATTGGTCTGACTGCTGATCACTTTGTATTAAATCTCGATTTTCTCAAAAATAAATCATCTTAAACTGCAAATTCGAATTAATCGATAAAATCGATTTATCGCCCAGCCCTACTTTGTACATATCCAGTTTTGGTCTCTCCGGGCTTCTGTAGTGATGAAAAGGAGCCAAGGCTCTAAACAGGGCCCTGTGGTTTATGGGAACTAATTTAGACACACCAGTCCCAAATAGAAAAGGTGTTTTCCATGAGTTTTATGTCTAAGATTCACTATTTCCACTTCAATGGCTCCAGTAGACTATGCACAGATTACTTAGATCCTGGGCTCCAAAAAGTGTACAAAGAGACCACAAGGAGACTATGAGAAATATGAGGAGGATGAAATGAGAAGGCCTGTGTACGAAGACACCCAGACACATTCAAGCCACTAACACCACCCCTGCCTCCACCTGACAACCTCCATATAAACCCCATGAAGCTGCAGACCCTGAAGGGGTTTTTGGTCAGTAGACATCAGCTCTCTGTTGTAACAACAGATACTTTAACATCTTGGTGTCCCAGGTCCCAAAGTGTCTTCCATCTTCCCAGTGGCTTGACCAACAGACTATCGGCCAATCACTCTCACTGCCGTGTTAATGAAGTGTGTTGAGAGCCTGGTGATGATAAAAAAGTTCAGTGACACTGCAGCAGACTCCCAACAGTAATGCCTATAGGCAGAACCACTCCACAACTGATTCATCAGTCCTTCTCTCACCTGAAAAACAGGTTGAGGTTGCTCTTTTGAGCTTTCGCTTCACCTTTAACACAATCCTCCCGCAAACACTGGTGAACCAACTGTTTGCGAATGGGCCAACGCCTTCACTCTAGCTGAATACTGGACTTCTTGGCCAACAGACCAGACTGTAAAGATTATTAACATCCCATCAACCTCACCACGGGGGTTCCCCAGGGCTCTGTCCTCAGCCTACTGCTCTAGACACTGCTGACTGCTGAGGCCATTACAGTGGCAAAACTTACAATGATGCCACAGGCCAGCTCTGCTCTAGGGCGCCCCCTGGATCCAGTGCAGGTGGTGGGACAGAAGAGACAGAAGGACTCTGGCCAAAATAACATCACTGATGGACAGAGTCCCCCCCCCAATGCATGAAGATGTTGCTGAGCTGCTGAGCTCCTTCTGTGAGAGACTGCTGTATCCTAGGTGCATGAAGGAGAGTTTTCACAGGTCCTTCCTCCCTGCAGCTGTTAGACTCTATAACCAGAACTGCTCCCAACAAACCCAATAATGTTTACATCACAGCTGTAACTTGCACTATTTGACTCATTTAACTGACATTTCTTTGGCTGCTATTTGCACATCTGTTTTTCTCAGGTTATATTCTGTAACTACTTGTAAATAATGCATGTACTTTTTTACTTTCTATTGCACAACTACACATGCGCATTCTGTAAATATCCACTGTTTTTTTAAAGCTGCAATCCAGAGAATATATTTATGTATCAAAGTTTCATACATTTTTAAAATGATAGTGGGGTTCAAAACTATGATAAAAGGCTAGTGCTCCACAACACTTGTTATTTTTCTTAATCCCACCTTCCTCCCATAGACCCCTATGCAGTTCACACTGAGCGCCAAATTTTTTTGGCCAATAGAATTAGAGTATCCGCATTGTCGGCTGTCAATCAACTTGCATGCGGATCGAACATGTGAACATGGGGAGGGGGGAGTGTTTGGGAGAGGCCTTAGTACGTCTCCCTCAAATACTCCCGACTGCAGCTTTAACTGATCCTACTCAGTCGCACATACTAATCTGAGTATACCACTTTATTTTTAATAACTGCACTAAACTTTGGTTGTTGTAATTGTGTCCTTAACGTACATATATAATTCCTAATTCTATTTTCATACTGCTTCTATTATCTGTCATTTTGCTGCTGTTACCTTCGAATCTCTCCCTTGTGGGACAATAAAGGAATATTCTATTCTATTGTGCAGATGATACAGTAGTAGTGGGATCATCATTGGCAGGAAAGACGATGCATACAGGCATACAGGAAGTGGATGAAGGCTCATCAACAACTGTATTTTTGTTTGACAAGAAGGAGGTTAAAAGAGTTGTGGTACAACCTATGCCTGGTTTCCACGGTAGGCCACGGGTTGCTGCGATTCAGGACAGTATATTATGGTCCGGCACATTTTAGGACAGCTTTTCCTCCACCTGTCTGCCTCTCACTGGCCAGGCGGGGTTAAACCCAAACGCCTAACGGGGCATCATACTAGTGACAGCAAACAGGACGGACTAGTGGGCCTCATGTTTTGTTGCACGCTGTGAATTTTTTCTGTCCCCCAATCAATCGACTGATGGCCGTAGCCCCACCCTAACCATACCGTACCATTGTCATATGTCTCCATAACTGAATGCTGGGAGTCAACTGTAGGGGCCGCTTTTAGAGTGGAAGCAGACAAAATAGCGTACCGAAGCGCACCGACCCGTGCCGTAGCGCTGAGGCGTTACTGAACTCCTCCTACAGGTGTAGAGGAGAACATCCTGACTTCCTGCATCACAGCATGGTAGAAGCAGAGGAAAAAAAGCTGTAGACGCTGGTGAAGTCTACTCAGAGGACTCTCAGCTGCATCTTCAGAGATCTAGAAGAGTGAGCGGCATCATGTTAAATCCCACCCTGCTGCACATGGACCGTTTTCTACACTGTTAAACTTCTTTACTGTGTTTTGTATTGGCTGTTGTTTTCATTTCTCACTGAGTTGCTCAGAATAATAATGATAATTATATTACTATTTCATGGCAGCACCAGAGACTGGTGTGAGTGTGAATGGCAACACACATGAATAGAACATATTTAGCTAGTTGAGCATTTTAACCAATTGTGGACCTCAATATTTTTCACAAACTGGCTTTATAAGTTAGGTTTATTGATGTTTTTATTGCATGCTACTTCTATTGTGCTTTTAATCTGTTTGGGCCTTTTAATTCTTATGACATGAGAGATTATGAGCAGTAATGAAAACCAAAGTAATATAACCACATTTCTGGTCAGCAGACTGTGTGCATGAAGAGACATGAGAGCATGTAAGAGAGACACAAAGGTGAGCAGCAACAGGACACAAAACGCTAACGCCTCAATCAGCAACTCACAATGTTTTGGTTGCCTTCTGCATATCTGAAATATCAAAGCGCTTCTTTATTTATTTTAATCTACTAACCAATTGTGACTTCATTTAATATAGTAAATTTCCCAGTATAGTAGAACAGCTTAAAAGAAGAGAACTGTATTTATGTATGCATGTATGCAAGCACCAGTGAACTCTCTCAAAACCACACACACACACACACACACGTATACAAACAGTGCACACTTCCTGTCAGGGCTGAACTGTGGGGATGTTAGGGGCTTTTCCATTGATTCCATTAGCAACACAAGCACATTCTATCTGTGTGAGCGTGACACAGTTGCAGACTGAAACTCAAAAATGACCAAAGAAGTGCCATGAATATTACTCGGACTGATGAGTGTGTTTGTAGGATTTCCAGCAGGGAGGCGGTGTAATGATTGTACCCACTAAGAGGTATTGTTCATATGAAGACACTAATTAAAGGGAACACTGAGAGAGACTTAAATCAGCTCACAAACAGGAAATATTTCAGATTAATCAGACACAACATCATGACTAAGCATTCTGTTTACAGAAAGAGAAAGTGGAATGAATCTTCAGAGGGGCTTTCCTGAACTCAGATCAGCTGTTACAGTTACCAAAGTAAAGCATATTGTGTTTGAATTGGTTAATGAGAACATCAGAGCCTGATGAGGTTCACAATTTCTCAACAAAACAGATCAACCAATCCCATCAGCAAACCAGTTAGCCTCCTCCTTCCTTCCAGAAGTCAGAAGAAGACAGCAAAGTTGACAAAGTAAGGCTGAGTGAGCACCAAAGTACACAGAGCGCTGAGTGAAAGGCTGAATGCTGAGCCAAACCAAGCTCCAACACAACTCATACAGAGCAGCCTCACCCCACAGTTCAGAGAAATCCTCAGTGATAGCCCAGTTCAGGAGTCAACTGAAATGACAGGCATGGTTCTGGACAAACGCTACCTGGTTTACTGAGTCAGATAAACATGTGCAAGGTGGAGCAGCCCCCTCCCCCACAGTAAGGGTAGCTAACATCTGAACAAGGCACAAAAAGCTCAACCATAACAACCTGTGTTTTCTGCTATGAATGGGCCACTGATGTGTCCTACAGATGCACCGATCAGACCTGAAAACAGCCAATACCCCATGATGCTCTTCTGTCAGGGTTGACCAAAGGACTATGACAAATAAAAGAGAGGTTCCTGGATAGTGGTTCTAGTTCAGCAGAGAATGAAGGAACAACATTTATGCAGCAAAGTACATGTCCCTAAACCTCCGAGTACACGGTGTATGTGGGTGGGTCTGTAGCCGGAAAATGATGGCAGTTCTTCGTTTTGAGCCATTTAATCAATGCATGCCATTTACAGAAGAGGAACAACAGATTTTTCAGCATTCAACCTGACAATCACATCACGTCAGATCAGAGCTGATCAATCGAAAACTGGCCAATAGCGATAGCCGACTGATTTACTGCTACATTTCCAATATGTACCATAAGACTATGCCCACTGTTTATTATCTACTATATGATACATTATAAGAAAACATCTAGACAGTTTGATAGATCCTTGAATCTATCTAAATCAGATTTGTGATTTTCTCCTAAAACTGGATCATTCATAATTCATCCAGTGGGTTCATATAGAATGAGTGTGATATAGACAGAGTACCCAGGGTAGGTGTAGAACTATGGACTGGAATAATGTGACCAATTTTCCACTCTTTACCAGTCAGTGATTGGAATTTTAATCCACATGGCTGGATTCTGTTCTGATCACCAAAACCATCCTGGACTTTCTTGTGGTAACAGGTCGATGCTTAAAAGGCCTTCACTCTATCAGGAGGTACAGGTCAACACTGAAGGATGGAGTCATTTCTGAACCAAATATTCCTAAAACCATCAAATTAGGAAGCATTGGTCAGGCCTTTCCTGGCATATTCAGTCTAACCCGCTGACTGACTGATTTTCATTTTTCATTCTGAATGCATAAATAATGAAAGAAACTGTGCTTTGGGGTCTTTGATAGAGGTAGCAATGTGGAAACCAAGGAATTTGATGTTTTTTTTTTATAAAACTACATGCTAATCGTTGATAGACTGAAAACTGTGGTAGCTCTTTTTTATCTATTTAATTAACAAGTAAACAGAAAAATTAAGAGATTTTGCCATTTCACCTGGCTATCATACCACCAAGGGATTCAATTCAGCTTTCCAGTTGATTAATGGCTACATCTATTAAAAAGAGATGATGTCTTCCTCCACCCCTTCAGGAGCAGCAGATCATCCAGCCTGCTGTCATTTGGTCGCTCTGTTCTCTGAAATGAAGCTCTAGAACATCCATGCTGTTTCTGCGAATAGTTCTCTTTATTTCCAGGCCATGAGTCAGAGCAGGTGACATCTTCTGACATTTCTTCATTATGAACAACGGCTCGACAAGCATGACTTCATCACTCAAACATGACCTTATAACGCTGACATCTGACCCAACAGCCATTCTCCCTCCATCTGGGAAGCTTCCACACAAACACACACACAGTCCATCAGGAGGATTAAATGAAACATGCCAACAGGAGATGTTTCTTTGGTTCCCCTACAGCTTATCGCGGTATTTCGGACACTCATCTTTCACATTACTGGTGTATTTGTCAGTTAGAGGCAGACAGCGGATGTAAACACACGGACTGCTAATGCTAGCGAGCACCTAGCTTCTTTAGCTTCGCCGCTGTTCTTGTTAATAAAAGCTTGAAAGCCGTCAGAAGACGCGCGCGCGCGCGCGCTCACAGACAGACAGCTGTTGAAAGGGTTGCTTCGGACGGCTCTGTGAGCCTAAATGTCCCTCCACTCTTAGTGATGTACTGAGTGTGTGTGTCAGTGTGTGTGTGTGTGTGTGTGAACTCACATCAGTCTCCAGGCTACAGCTCGGCGGATCGCTGCGGATTCAAATCGTCGCCGTTCCGCTGACGCTCCCGCGGAGCCTCCAGGGTTCAGGCGGACTCCTCATGGTCCAGCTCCGTTCAGCACTTCTCGGGGTTCGGTCTGTACTGTCAGTTCTGGAGGGAGAAGTTACTGGGTCCACCTCAGAGAGCCAGCAGGGAGGCCTGGGCTGATCACACTGGAAACCCCCTCCGCTGCTTCCGCTCAGGAAATCCCCCAGTTGCCCGACAAGGAGCATACATACCGTTAGGGAGAGACAAGCCTGCACGACAGGGGGCGCTGTTCGTCACTTTTCATTCCAAACGCTTCTAGTCAGACACGGCCGATTGTTTCGTTATGTAGAAGCACAAATATGTAATACATTTTAAAGAAACCCTGAAGTACAAAAAAAAAAAAAAAAAAAAAAACATTAATTAGGGAAAAAATATATAAACAAATCATATATTGAGGAAACTTCTACCGAAAATATGTTTTTCACCATTTCTGTTTTGACAGCCTTCAAGTATACCTTTGACTTTATTATTTATTATTTTATTATACATTTTACATGATATTGAAATAACTAAAATTGTTTGATATAATTTTGCTATCCTCAGATGTCAACGGCGTCTAAAGATAAATCCTAAACATCCTAACTTTGCTTCTGTAAATAATTCATATTATTTGTTCAAACCTATTCAAAACTGATTAGTTCTGTTCTTATCACTTTTTAAAATGCTGTAGGATACTAAAATTGTGCTGGAAAAAAAACTGTTGACATTTTAATAAAACAAATAAGTCTTTTTTTATACAGCGTCATCTGCAACACTACACTGAGGTGCGGCACGCCCCTCTGATTTGCAGAACAATAATTGGTAGAACAACCTGGGATTGGTTGACTCTTTGGAAGCCCTGATCGTGATCATGTTTTCCTGGCGTCTTGGCTGTCAAGCTCCAGTAAGACTGAGTGCTGCAATAGCAGAGTAGAAAGCTCCGCTCATCCTCTGTAAGGCATTTCAACTTTATTTTGTTATTTATAAAGTTGTTAGTAGGCTAATGGCTGTGTGGAAATGTGCTGCAGGGCTGGTGGGGAGGACACGGTGCCAGTGATCTGTCTGCTTTTTATGCACTTCCCCTGAGACGCACCAGGTAGGCAGAGATTAAATGAGAGAAGATAAAATGTTCGGGATTGTTTTCTTCCATTGTGTCAAATTCTTGATTAATTCCCAGCTGATCTGTAAATTGCTGAAAGTCCTGCTGTATCTAGGCTGGGGCTGAGTTGAGGGGGGCGTGGCACTTAGAAGTGTGGCTGAAGAGATTTGAGTAAACTTGTAAGCGGTCAGCACGGTTGGCCCTTAATAATTTATCTTTTGATGGTTTGTGAAATGAAAGTCTTTATGCATGCATGATGTGATTTTGTGTATGGAGCACTGTTTGTGACTAATGGCTTGTTTGCCTTCCTTTCTGCCACAGTAATCTTGTGTGGGCCTTACTTTATTTAGCTCCTAAGATTTATATACAGTTTTTTTTAAATATGCTTTTTAATCTATAAATGTAATAAGGAGTTGTTTACATTAAAGGGTTGTATTTATGGTGCTGTGAAATTGTTAAATAAACGGTGTAATTTTTGCTAAGCTTTGTCTCAGCTCCTTGTTTTTGGCCAAGTGTGTCCCTTTAAGAATTAATTAGCAGGGTTACATAACTTTTTTTAATTTATTTTTTTATCCTAGCTGCCATTAAATCGAATACAAAATGTTCTGTTTTACGTAAGGATTAACAAAATTATTTCTTTTTGTTAAAGGCCAGAATGAGGATTCTTTTCCTGAAATTAACACGTATGACCTCAGTATCTGGTAGAGTTGCTTTGTATGACTTTAGGTTTTCTTCTCACAATAGCTTGCTGGAACTTTGGATCCAAATGGAATCTTCCAAATGGCCAATGAGCCCAAGCATGCAGCCCAAGTTGTTACAAAGGGGCTTAAGGACAACAAAGTCAATGCTTTGAAGTGATAACAAATTCCTGATCTGTCTCAGAAAATATGATCAGAGCTGAAAAGAAGTGCATGAGCAAGGTGGCCTACAAACCTGGCCCAGTTCTGTTGGGAGGAATGGGCCAAAACTCCAGCAAACTATGGAGAGAAGCTTGTGGAAGGAAACCCAGAAAGTCTGACCCATGCAGTTCAAAAGGCAATCCTAATGGTGAGGAAATGAAAATGAATTGATCTCTGGTCAATTCCTTTTCTCTTTTATTGTGGTATTTAGCAAAGGGAAACAATTTAGGTCATCCTTATTGACCTAAAACAAGAGAAGTTTGGTCTGATAACTTCAGTGACGAGTAAAGCAGTATACATTTTTATTAGGTGTATGTAAACTTGTTGATTCAACTGTAGATGTATTCTAGGAAATGCTATTGTACTAAAGTAGGAATTAAAACTTGTGGATCAAGTTATAGGACGTTTCCACAGAACTACAGTGCGGAACTTAAGTATTTAAACACCCTGCGATTTTGCAAGTTCTCCCACTTTAATTATGCAAGGGTCTGAAATTCACATTGTAGGTGCATTTCCAAGGTGAGACAGCATTTTAAACAATCTGTATTTCGTTGCTGCACATGGGTATTTGGACACCTGGCAATCAGCAAGGCTTTAAAAGACCTGTTACTCTGCCTTTAAAAAGTCCACCTCTACTTAATCTACATTGGTAGCACCTGTCTGAGCTGGGTAAAGACACCGGTCGGACCAACTACTATCATGGGTAAGGCCAAAGAGCTGTCAAAAGACACCAGAGACAAAATTGTAGACCTCAACTAGGCTGGAAAGGGCTATAAGGGCATTGGCAAGCAGCTTGGTGAAAATAGATGAACTGCTGAAGCAATGGTTAGAAAATGGAAGAGGCTAAAGATGACTGTCAGTCTCCCTCAGACTGAGGCTCCATGCAACATTTCACCTGGTGGGGTATCACTGATAAGGTGAGGAATCAGCCCAGAACTACATGGGAGGAGCTACATCCAGAGGAGGCATGGGAGAAAGTCATCTGGCCAGATGAGACCAAAATAAAATGTTTTGGTGTAAACTTCACTCTGTGTTTGGAAGAAAAAGGATGAGTTCCATCCCAACTGTGAAACATGGGGGTGGAAGCATCATGTTTTGGGGGGGCTTTTCTGAGGAGACAGGATGACTGCACTGTATTAAGGAGAGGATGAATGGGGCCATGTATTGAGAGATTTTGAGCAACAACCTCCTTTCCTCAGTCTGACTAATGAAGATGGGTCGTGGCTGGGTCTTCCAACATGACAATGACCCGGCGCACACAGCCAGGATAACCAAGGAGTGACTCTGTAAGAAGCATATCAAGGTTCTGGAGTGGCCTAGCCAGTCTCCAGACATAAATCCAATAGAAAATCTTTGGAGGGAGCTGAAACTTCGTGTTGCTCAGCGACTGATCTAGAGAATATCTGTGTGAAGGAGTGGGCCAAAATCCCTGTAGCAGTGTGTGCAAACCTGGTCAAGAACTACAGGAAACCTTTGACCTCTGTCATTGCAAATAAATGCTTCTGTACCAAATATTAACAGTTTTTCTCAGGTGTTCAAATACTTATTTACAGCAATAAAATACAAATAAATTCTTTTAAAATTAGACATTTCCTGAGTAAAAAAACGCTTTCTCTTACAGTGGAAATGCACCTACAATGTGAATTTCAGACCTCTCCATAGTTTAAGATGGAGAACTTGCAAAATCTTAGGGTGAGGAAATACTTATGTTCCTCCCTGTATAATGATTTATGTATTTGTTGGTTCTTATGAGTTACACAGGGAACCTGTCACGTCATGGTCTACTGAACCTTATTGTTCTGGATTTTATGTGGATGGAGCTGGCCTATATTATTCTAACTGCACAAATTAAAGAATTGGATTGACTGGATTATAAATGGACTGAGCTGGATCAGCCTTAAGATGAGTCTTGTTCTAAATTGTCTCACTGTAAAGTTCCTTCTGGCTCCAACACCTTATGGTAGAAAAGTACAGCTCCTTTCATTTCTAGAGCTTCGCCCCTTTTGCAACAAAGTTGAAAGTTGAGACTGCGCCACAATTTGTCAGAATGGGCCATAGTTCAAATCCAGTAAAGGTTGAACTCTTCTCATAGATTAAATGTATTTCCAAATTACAGTTTGAAAAACTAAAAGATTTTATAGGTACACTAACAATTTGAAAAAGATCTAAAACTTTAATTTAGAGCTTTAATAGCTGTGCCAGTAAAGAAATGCTGGTCAATGATACATTTCCATCAGTGACTGAGGGGCCTTAGTAAGACTAATATTTAGTTTAGAAAGAATTAAAAAGCAAAGTCTTTAAAAAATGGACACAATGCATAACTGAAATCAGAAAGAAAATGTTTATTTGTGAATTCATGCTAATTCATAAAACCACACATTAAGGGGGGAAAAAGCACACACATTCATTGAGAATCATATTTTCCTGAGAATGGTGCAACAAAAATAAATTCAGTTCTTGACCACTTAGTATTAAAACAAAATATTGATTAAATAAAAAGTTCATGAAGACATATGTATATATGTAACTATGGGAACCACACTATTAACCCAAAACGGAGAAAAAAACAGTGAAATACAAGTCACACAGTTTTCTTAAACTTTGGTTTTATTGTATTTTTTTTCTAAAAAGGCTGTAAAATCTTTAAAAAATCCAATGAGCTAATCAGGACATGACAAGCCCCGCTGCTACCCCACCTTCATCCAAATACCTCAGATCCCAAAACACAAACACAAAGAATTCAAAAAGTTAAATTCAACAGTTATGTTGGTAAAAAGTGTCCTTTAATTTATGGCTGAAATATGGATTGGTCCATAGAGGATGGGGATGACCGTGTGACATACACAAACTGAAGTAAAACTGAAAAACAGACTACAGAAGACAGAAATCCTCCAGGAGGCTGGGGCCAGGTGTCAGGGCTGGTTTCCCAGGTGGCCAGAGGCTACTCCGAATCCATCGGAAGAGACGAGTCCTGCACAATAAAAACTGTTCCATCAACAAGCGCTGATATTTCAACAACAAAACAGGATCAGAGTCTCAGTTCAGGTTACGTTTACATATGTAAGTCATGAACACTTTGCCGTGGGATGCTGTCACGGCAATTTGGGACAGAAAAAAGCATGCAGTGGAATAAATGAGATGACTAAAGAAGGAACCAAAGGGCTAAGTTTGTACAGTGATGCCCAAAAAAAGGAACTGAATTCATAATTCCATCAGTTATGGCAAATCAGTCAGGTTCTGAAGAAGCGAAGCAGCTCCTGATCATGACCCACCACCACCATGTTAGACAGTGGGTACACAAATCCTCCAAAAAGTTCCACTTTAGTCTCATCAGTCCACAGAATATTTTCTCAAAAGTCTTGGGGATCAAGATTTATTTTTTTGGTTAATGTGAGACAGACCTTTGTGTTCTATTGGGTCAGCAGTGGTTCTGGCTTTGGAGCCCTCCCATAGATCTCACTTTTACCCAGTGTCTTTTGAACTCTTGAAATGAGTTGGTAATCATTTTCAGGCTGATGGAAGTCAGTCTGTTCACACCTGGGCCTGGTTCTGACTAAAGTTCATTCCTATGGTGCATTTAGTAACAACTCAAATGACACTTAAAATGTCTTATTTAATACTTTATTCAAAAGTCCTGAACAACTAATTTGCCAATTTTCAAGTGATTTTCTTGTAGAATCATTTTATTTGCTGAAGAAATCAAACTAAATCTCCACTCAGTTCTGTCCTGGTCATGCTGTGAAATCCAAAAACATATTGATAAAAGAAACTGTTTCTTTTTGTCCACTGTTGAATAAAAAATGTTTTAATTAAGACTAAGAACTAAAAAAACCCACATTTGTTTGTTTCTCTTGACTAAAACATATTAAAAATGTACCAAACCAGGATTTTGTTTTCACCTTCCCCTTCCCCTTCCCAGTGCTGAGCTGATCCGGTTGTCAGGACAGCGTTAAATACAGCCATGACTCTAGACACAGGACTTTTTTCAGAAGCAGCTTTTACTGAAGCAGTAATGATCAGAGGATATGAAGACGCTGTCCAGGTCAGTTCATGTCTCTATGTATTTTTTAAAGTGTTTCTGGAGCTGATTGAAGCCACTTCATAATGAAATTCCTCATGCGATGCACAAAATCTCTACATGGAATGTCTAGTCACATTTAAGCATGATAATGTGCATAAACTAGTGACAAGAGCCATCATCTGTTTTACAGGTTGAATTCTCATCTCTATTAAGCAACACAGGTACGTCTTTTAAGATTTTGTAGCTGAAATATTGCCATAAAACTGCTACCAAAATGAATATCAGCCATGTTTATACATGAATAACAAAAGACATTCACTGTATCTGCTACAGAAACATCAGCAAATCTGTTTATTGCTTAGCTCACAGATGTAGCTACATGTTTATTGGCTTGTGAAACGGGCAACTGGAATCTAATAACTCAGGACAGATTTGAATGCTAAGTGTGATCTGTCGTCGTTTGGCTACTCTACTTACGTTGACTGAACCAAGAAAATGTCGTGAATCACCTTATGCTGTTTTGACATGCATGCATTGAAATTAAATTCTATTTTAGGCACCTTACTACAGTGGCTTGCAAAAGTATTCGGCCCCCTTGAACTTTTCCACATTTTGTCACATTACAGCCACAAACATGAATCTATTTTATTGGAATTCCACGTGAAAGACCAAAACAAAGTGGTGTACACGTGAGAAGTGGAACGAAAATCATACATGATTTCAAACAGTTTTTACAAATAAATAAGTGAAAAGTGGGGTGTGCGTAATTATTCAGCCCCCTGAGTCAATACTTTGTAGAACCACAGTCTGCTGCAATTCCAGCTGCCAGTCTTTTAGGGTATGTCTCTACCAGCTTTGCACATCTACAGACTGAAATTCTTGCCCATTCTTCTTTGCAAAACAGCTCCAGCTCAGTCAGATTAGATGGACAGCGTTTGTGAACAGCAGTTTTCAGATCTTGCCACAGATTCTCGATTGGATTTAGATCTGGACTTTGACTGGGCCATTCTAACACATGGATATGTTTTGTTTTAAACCATTCCATTGTTGCCCTGGCTTTATGTTTAGGGTCGTTGTCCTGCTGGAAGGTGAACCTCCGCCCCAGTCTCAAGTCTTTTGCAGACTCCAAGAGGTTTTCTTCCAAGATTGCCCTGTATTTGGCTCCATCCATCTTCCCATCAACTCTGACCAGCTTCCTTGTCCCTTCTGAAGAGAAGCACCCCCAGAGCATGATGCTACCACCACCATACTTGACAGTGGGGATGGTGTGTTCAGAGTGATGTGCAGTGTTAGTTTTCCGCCACACATTGCGTTTTGCATTTTGGTCTCATCTGACCAGAGCACCTTCTTCCACATGTTTGCTGTGTCCCCCACATGGCTTGTGGCAAACTGCAAACAGGACTCCTTATGGTTTTCCTTTAACAATGGCTTTCTTCTTGCCACTCTTCCATAAAGGCCAACTTTGTGCAGTGCACCACTAATAGTTGTCCTATGGACAGATTCCCCCACCTGAGCTGTAGATCTCTGCAGCTCGTCCAGAGTCACCATGGGCCTCTTGGCTGCATTTCTGATCAGCGCTCTCCTTGTTCTGCCTGTGAGTTTAGGTGGACGGCCTTGTCTTGGTAGGTTTACAGTTGTGCCATACTCCTTCCATTTCTGAATGATCGCTTGAACAGCGCTCCGTGGGATGTTCAAGGCTTGGGAAATCTTTTTGTAGCCTAAGCCTGCTTTAAATGTCTCAATAACTTTATCCCTGACCTGTCTGGTGTGTTCTTTGGACTTCATGGTGTTGTTGCTCCCAACATTCTCTTAGACAACCTCTGAGGCCGTCACAGGGCAGCTGTATTTGTACTGACATTAGATTACACACAGGTGCCTCTATTTAGTCATTAGCACTCATCAGGCAATGTCTATGGGCAACTGACTGCACTCAGACCAAAGGGGGATGAATAATTACGCACACCCCACTTTTCACTTATTTATTTGTAAAAAATGTTTGGAATCATGTATGATTTTCGTTCCACTTCTCACGTGTACACCACTTTGTATTGGTCTTTCACATGGAATTCCAATAAAATTGATTCATGTTTGTGGCTGTAATGTGAAAAAATTTGGAAAAGTTCAAGGGGGCCCAATACTTTTGCAAGCCAATGTATGTATGCCATAGTCTATAATCTATTGTAACACTTCTCACATCTGATCTGGGCTAAGCCCAGGTACTCCTTAACGGCTGCATTATACTGCCACCCTTGGTGGCAGTATAATGCTGTGGGGCTGTTTTGCTGCAGAAGAGACCAGTGCACTTCACAAAATAGATAAATGATGTTGACATATTGAAGCAACATCTGAAGATATCAGCCAGGAAGTTGAAGCTTGGGTCTAATTGGGTCTTCCAGATGGATGATGACCCCAAGCTGACCTCCAGATTAGTTGCAAGGTGGCTTAAGGAGCAACTCAGCCCCTTTCCAGAGTCTTACTCCACCTACATTTCCAGCACTAAAATACCAATAATAATGACCAGACATGTAGACAGCACTATTAGACACTCATTTATACAATTTATCAGCAAAAAGAAGTTGATTTGGGGGTGAGTTGCTCTTTAAGAACAACAAGGTCAAGGTATTGATCAATAGTAATCACAAATCCACTGAAAAGGTGGATGTGAGCAGAAAGGCCTACAAAGCTGACCCAGTTTCACCAGTTCTGTCAAGAAGAGTGGGCCAAAATTCCAGTAAACTATTGTAGAAAGCTGCTGGAAGGAGACCAGAAACATTTGACCAAAGTGAAAAAGTTTCTGGTCCAAGGTAGTGTATGAATACTTCTGACTTTGAAAAAAGTTAAACATGCATAGCAATTCTCCGTCTCTTCAGACATTTCAGATAAAAAAAATATGTTATTGATCTAAAACAAAACAGTTTACTCAGATTTGATGTTTGATTTGATGTTTTTTCTGAAGTGTATGTAAATATCTGGTTTCAACTGTATATTTTTAATAATAATAATAATAATAATAATAATAATAATAATGGATTGCATTAATTTATATATATTTTTATCGTTTCAGAATAAAGAGCATCTTTGATGAGAACTAAACTCGTCTTTTCTGCATAGTAGCTGGCTTCTCTAGGTGAAGTTATTGATTTGGTTCATCTGCTATCAGGAGAAAGTTGGAATATTCCTGACTTGAAGTGCACTAATTGTTAATCCACAGAGGACTAAAATGAGATCAGTACCTGGTTAAATAACATGAGGATTCTAGATTAAACAGAGCCATCCTTTCTTTTTGACCTACCAGATAAAGTACAGTCTGTTTCAAAGCTTCTTTGTATTTATTTCTGTCCTCAAAAAGTCAGAATTAAAGGCTTAAATCTGAATTAATTGCAGGCCCAACTTTAACTAGAACAGCTACTTATAGATAAAACCACAGTGGAACACTACAATCATGCTGTTTGTTAACAAGGATTCCTTTTAGCGGCTGAACAGATTTTCTACCCGTGCATCCCATCTGGAACAGCAGAGGGTCACGTTTGTTTTGACTATAATATTTATAAGTTAGCAGGTTTGACATATTGAGATTACAATAACTAAACAGGTGCAGAGTTTTGAAAAAATATAATTAGACAGCATTTAGTCAAAGGAAGAGAAGAGCTACAGTTGAAACCAGACATTTACATAAACTTCAGAAAAGAACTTCACAGATATAAACAAGGATAGCACTTGTTGAAATACCCCCCTCCCCCCAAGACGGTGATCCGGACATTTCCTAAAAATTTCATCAAAAACTGTCATTAACTTTTTGAGTTATGTTAACTTACAGACAAACAAATTAACAAGCCCTGGCAAAACATAACCTCCTTAGCAGAGGTACAACTGTGGTAATATTTATTGATCTAAAACAAAACCAGTTTACTCTGATTTGATGCTTGAAAGTTTTTTCTTTCCTATGTGTATGTAAATATCTGGTTTCAGCTGTATAAAATAAAATACACACTAGTCATTCAGGAAACTTTAGCGTTATTTTTGACCAAGACTTGACATTTAAATCCCATATTAAACAGGTTTCTAGGATTTCCTTCTTTCACCTCCGGAATATTGCTAAAATTAGAAACATCCTGTCCAGGAGTGATGCTGAGAAACTAGTCCATGCATTTGTTACCTCAAGGCTGGACTACTGATTGAAAATTGAAAAGACAAATGGCATGTAGAACATAATTTATATTCTCAAACATTAATAGAAAATGTTTTAATGATGTAAAAAAGGCATTCCAACCTGTTTCTGCTGACTATTTTTTGCATGTTCCTGCAGGTATTTTGACATTTCTCTTTGGTGGGTGAAGAGAAATAATTCAGGCTGGAAGTCCTCCTTGTCAAAATTACACGGTACAAATTATATCAGGGATTATAATTATGTCCATCAGAATCTGTATCCCCCAGGTAACTTTTTTTTTTCCTTGGCCAAACTTCTTCAAATCCACAGAATTAAATGGTCATAATCCAAGGTAAATATCTACCAAACCACTTGAAGATAGGATACTCAGTCATTTTAGAAGGGGATACAAATTATATCAGGCCAGATAATTCTGTCCGCCAGAATCTGTATCCCCCAGGTATCTTTTTTATTCCTTGGTCAAACTTCTTCAAATCCACAGAATTAAATGGTCATAATCCAAGGTAAATATCTACCAAACCATCATTTTATCATTTTACAATATCGTCAACTGTTTTTAATTCATGTCAACTAACCCCTATCCCTAGGCCTACAGGTAGCCTACAGTAAAATCTTGAAATGTTTTTGTTTGGGTTTTGACTATTTGCTATTTTAAAATGCATGAAGTGAGAGAGAGATGAAGGTTTTGGTAAAAGTACCGGCAAGATTTTAAAACTACTTTCACCCCTGACAGTAACTAATATTTAATAAGGTATTTCAACAGGAACAATAGGAATAACTGCTGCTTCTCTGACTGAAGTAAAAGCAGTTAGATCATGTTATGTATTTTTGTGTAAATATTAGAAGATGCAAAAATACCCCCGCCTATTCACATTTTATTCTGTTGAACATAATTTCAAATTATTCTTTCTATTTTTTCATAGAGTATATCTAAAATATTTAATTTTGGGTGTTGGTGGGGTCCCCTGTACTGGTAAATGTCAACGTTTGAGAGGAAACCTACAACAAGTAAATCATTAAAAAGCGTTGATGTATTTCTGCTTTAGGTTCATAGCAAACAGACCCCAGATAATGAGTACTTAATCCAGCAACTGAAAAAAAGGGAATTCATAACTTCTTCATCAGCAACAAGTTTCATTGAAAAAGTTGTTTCTCAGTTTTAGCAGTGAAACATTTTAATTGGAAGTTCTTAATGAGTTGACCACTTCTAATAATGTTCAAAAACATTCCATGCTGCATTAAAGGGATAGTTTGCATTTTTAGACATGAAGTTGTATCCCATCCTCACCATCAGCATAGTGCATACACACTGACCCATATCTGTGGTCACCTCCTGGTCAGAGCTCTGGCCGTTAGAAGTCTTTCAAGAAAGTAGTCCCGGCTAGTTTCGGGGGCCAACAAACTGTGCCGTTTTGCCTCAGAAAACTATATGCGTTTGAAAACATGATTCATTTGCATCACAAAAAAAACGCCGGCCAAAATTCCCTACTCATTATTACTCTGCACTATTTTCTTTCCATTCCAATCAATCCGCGCTGTGGTCAGCATCAACTCTCATGCTCCTCCCATCAGCTGTTCCACTGTTAAATGCCGACAACATGTCTGATTACGAAACATCTGATGATGTTTTGTAATCTGATTTTAGCACAATGCCAGATGGATCGGATGAAGAAGAAACTTTTTTAGCACAACACCAAAGGGATAGGCTACCTTTATGAACCGGAGTATACGGATGCTGAACTTCAGCAGATGGAGCTAGAACACAGCTGTAGATAGGGTGAGTAAGTGTGGACGACCTCATGTTGTGCAATTTTTGATATCAGAATTAGACAACTTTGCGTTGTATTGATGATCAGTAGGCTATGCAATATTTGACCGCATTCATTATTATTACTTATAATACACCAAATGGGCTACATTATGTGGGCTCAGCTTCAGCTTGGAGCACTTCTATGTGCACTCGCTCTCTCTCTGCCCGTTGAAGTTCAGCATCCGTATACTCCGATTCATAAAGGTAGCCTATCCCTTTGGTGTTGTGCTAAAAACAGTTTCTTCTTCATCCGATCCATCTGGCATTGTGCTAAAATGAGTTTCATCATCAGATGTTTCGTAATCAGACATGTTGTCGGCATTTAACAGTGGAACAGCTGACGGGAGGAGCATGAGAGTTGATGCTGACCACAGCGCGGATTGATTGGAATGGAAAGAAAATAGTGCAGAGTAATAGTGAGTGGCGAATTTTGGCCGGCGTTTTTTTTGTGATGGAAATGAATCATATTTTCAAACGCATTTAGTTTTCTGAGGCAAAACGGCACAGTTTGTTGGCCCCTGAAACTAGCCGGGACTACTTTCTTGAAAGACTTGTAACAGCCAGAGCTCCGACCAGGAGGTGACCACAGATATGGGTCAGTGTGTATGCACTATGCTGATGGTGAGGATGGGATACAACTTCATGTCTAAAAATGCAAACTATCCCTTAAACAATAACTGCCACAAATGTAACACTGGATGACTGGTACGTAAATAATGAGCTAACATTTAATGCAGTCCAAGCATGTGACATAGATAGAAGATGTAGCTGCAGGGATCTGGAAACTGTACTGGAAACTTCATCTTACCTCCTTTTTCTCCTTACAAGCAGCCTCATCATCTTCAGCTGCACACGCGCTCATGTTCTCCTCCATTATTTTCTCCTCCTCTGCTTTGACATCTCCACCTTCCATTTCGTGTTCTGCTTCCCACTCCTGGAGAACCTCGTCCAGGTTAAACCTTCTCCGGTAGTTCACAAGAAAGTTCTTCACCTGGACCACGGACTTGTTGCCAATCACATCTGAAATGGCCTGATAGTCCCGCCCATACTTCCTGATAGCTGGACAACATGATTAAAGGATTCAGCCATTGATCACTGTCACGTCTCCGGTTTCTAATTAGCTGAGAGGTGTTATCTGGTTGGCTGTTACCTTGGACAGCGAGAAGCTGCTCTTCTGTGGTCCAACGATTATTGAACTTCTGATTTGCCTAAAACAAAAGCACAATGGAGCACAAGGACTTCACCAGCCACACTAAATGTTTGGTAAAAAGAAAATTCAAAACTTATTAATCAGTACTATTGTTACTATGGTTACCTCAGGTTGCCTGAACTCATCCACTCCAGAGCCGAGTTTCTCCTTCAGAGCACTGTTTGTCTGTTTGATGGTCTGAATCTAAGTGAAAGATGAGAGACGTGTTCGGATACGAGCAGAGCAACCCATTTCTGTTTGGAAAGGAGCTGAAAGAAAGCAGACCTGTCTCTTAATGGACACCAGCTGACTGTCCAGCTGTCTGGTGAGTCCCTGAGCAGACGAAGAGGACACAGAAACAACGTCCTGCTGATTCAGAAACATTCCTCTGGGTGGGCGTTTCTTCATTCGCTGGGATGTCTTCCCACCTGTCTGCAGGCACACACAGAGACAGTAGCCATCAATACCACAGCGATACACATTAAGTAATATACTGATACTAATACATCTGCAATTATAGAGGCCACATTTTCAATAAAACTTCCCCCCACAGGTGACCTGTAGTATGAGTAACTCCGGAGGAGATGCAGGGTTCCACAGCTGAGATGGAAGAATATGTTAACGGGAAAACTGTTGACTATGCAATTCAGAGAAAAGGGCAAGAATGAAGCCACTGTTGAAAGACAACCATAAGAAGTCATGTTTAAAGTTGGTTACATCCTATGATAGAGAGACACATGGAAGAAGGTGCTCTGCTCAGTTGAAAATTAAACATTTGGACATACAAGCAAACCACAGAGGGTCAGAAAACTAACAGCACATCAGCCTGAATACACCATCCTATGGTGAAACCTGGTGGTAGCACAATCATGCTGTGGGGATGCTTTTCCTCAGCAGACACAGGGAAGAAGATGGATGGAGCTAAATCCAGGACAATCCTAGAAGAAGGCCTCTTAGAGGCTACAGAAGATGTGAGACTGGGGGGTGAAGCTACACCTTCCAGCAGGACAACCACCCTGGACTTGGTTGGTTTAGATCAAAGCATGTTTATGTGTTAGAATGGCCTAATCAAAGTCCACACCTAAATCCAATTGACAAGTAGTTGCGACGTTTGAAAACTGATGGCAGACATTCTATCATATTTGTAATCTAGTAGTAGACACATTTTATTTATACATCCCCTTTCACAAATATAAAACTGCTCCAAAATGAGTATGAAAATTAAAACATTATGTTAAAAGAGGATAAAAAAAACATTAATAGACACAGATGACTAAAATTTCAATACAATAAGATCTAATAGAATTATAATGAGATGTCCGCCACAACTTTTCTAATATTTCTGAAGTAAGACGTCATTTAGAAACGGGCCTGAAATTATCCGACCGAGAGCGCTCAATCTACACAAAATGTCCAGCCAAACCTGAGCTGATGTGGTTTCTGAGGTACAAAGGTGGTAGAGACATATCCCCAAGACCTTCAGCGATAACTGCACAGAATGGTGGTCTCACAAGGTATTGACCAAGGAGGTCTAAATAGAAACACACACCACACTTTTCAGATTTTAAACTGTAAACGATGTTGATAACGCAGTCGTCAGAAGCCCCTCTCACAAAATGACTTCCTGCCAAGTCTCTATAAGGACTGAGGCACCACGCGAGGTTGTTAAAGGGATATTCCACTCCTAAGTGAAATTGAGTCTGTTGCCGTCTTCCCCAGAGTTAGGCAAGTGAGAAAAAGCATTTTGTAACCAGCCCAGTCATTCTCATAATCTGGCAGCAGTCAGTTTGCTTTAGCTTAGAATAAACAATGTAAGTGAATGGTAACAACTAGCATTTGGTGTGCAAAAGTCATGGAAATTACTCAATAATAATCCTAATTATTTCTGTTGACCTCAATAATTATATCGATTGCAAATGAAAAATAGTAACCCGAGGGAATTCCAGGAGCCAATTTAGACTTGGGACTACATTATGACAAAGCACTGGTGTAAGCCGCCGCTGCAAGGCGCCAGGACATGACGCAGCGGCCACAAATAACACCTAAAAGTGATTTACTCTACAAAACTCACCATTTATAGTCATTAGGGTGAAATGTTTTAAATGTTATACAGTAAACCTGGAGGTGACGATGTCAGCCAGACGTCACAATTATAGTAATTGATAATAGCCCAGCAACACCCAAGGAATTAGAGCAAATAGAACATTACTTACAGCCATTGATGATGCACTTCATCGTTCAGTATCTGTGCAGAAAATGGATGGGACCGCCGTATTCTTTAGACACAGTACCATGTTTCTAGTAGAAAATAGCATTTTTTATTGTGGTGCTTTGGTGTGAAAGTCTCCTCGCAAACCAGGTATTGGTTAATTTTCTCCACGGGTGTTGTTGGAGGAATTCCCAGGATTCCGAGCAAGCCGTTGTCTTTGTTCCACGTTAGATGGAATCTTGTGAAACATCCTGTTGCTGTTTGTCTTCAGCTTGTTTTCACAACCCTTTAGGCAAGAACCATTTTCTTGCATTAGACTTATAACGTACTAAGACTACGGCTGTAAAAAGTCAGTACAGCTCATGCATTTGTGTTTATGGAAGTAGGTGTTATTTGTGGCCGCTGCGTCATGTCCTGGCGCCTTGCAGCGGCGGCTTGTCGTAATGTAGTCCCAAGTCTAAATCGGCTCCTGTAATGCCTTGGTGTTACTATTTTTCATTTGCAATCGATATAATTATTTAGGTCAACAGAAATAAATAGGATCATTATTGAGTAATTTTCATAACTTTTGTACACTAAATGCTAGCTGTTACCATTCACTTACATTGTTTATGCTAAGCTAAAGCAAACTGACTGCTGCCAGATTATAAAAATAACTGGGCTGGTTACGAAATGCTTTTTCTCATTTATCTAACTCTGGGGAAGACGGCAACAGACTAAACTTCCACTTAGGGGTGGAATATCCCTTTAACCTGCTTGTTATGGCAAGAGAAGTAGGGAGGCATGAGCAGCACTCCATTACTCCATTAACCCACTGGTTCTGGAACTACAACTTCATTTTTGTTGGTGCACCAGGAAACAGCTGGGTGAGGGTCTGGATCAGCATCCACGGTTCTGCACATCTTACAACCATGCAGCAGTGGGTCAGCTTCAACCACCTAGTACAAACTGCTGAAGCATCCACAACCAACATGAATTCAAAGAGCCTATTCATGTAGACCTGACTGTCCTGACACAAGAACTGTAAAGCTAGCCTCCATTTACTTTTTTTTAGCTTTGTCAGTGTGACAGAAATGGAGTTGGACCAGGCTGCAGTAACTGGACCTAAGTTTTCCCCAGAGAAACCCAGTAAAACAGGATCGAAAACAGATTTTTTGGGAGCTGAAGTGCTCTTACCTTAAGACCAGAAGGTGGTTTCACCTCCAACTTCTCTGATGCAGAACTCGGCTACAACAAATAGAGACAGTTAACAAGTTAAACAGCAGCCAGTAAAGCGACAGCAAAACAGGAACTGCATCTTACCTCCTTCTTGTCTTTATTTAAGTCCATCTCTGAGTCACTGGAAGGATTTTCATTCCCATTCTCCACTTCTTCATCACTGCTGAAACACAGCTAATTATCACCCAAGTTCATCACTGAGAGGGAGGGGCGGCTATGTCACCTGTGCTGACTTTTCCTCACCTGTCGCCTTGTTCTCGCTTTTGTTTTCGGGTCTGTCGGTCCATCATGCTGGTTTTACTGCGACTCTTCTTCCAGGAGTAGTAAAAACGCACCAGACTGGCCATGGACTTATCAGGTAACTACAACAAGAGAGTCACTCATGGACCAATGTCATACAGTTCTACTCAACATAGCACCAGGTTAAGTGCAGTATCGCAGCTTTCAGAGCAAAATAAAGAACACCCTGGTCCATACAGGTGAATACAAGCTGAAATAAGCATGGCAGGTTACAGCAGAAAATACAGCGCATGTCAAAGTTTTCATATACTGGTATCTTTCTGCACTTTGTCACATCACAACCAGACTTCAATGGACCAACAGGAAGTAGTGCATAGCAGTGAATGGGGAGGAACCACATCTGATTGAGATGAACTCTAAACAGGCTGTTGGTGATCCAACACTGGGAGCAGGCCACATTATGCAGCCATGTTAAAGACCCGCTGACAGTTATTAAAAACACTTGACTGCAGCTGATGCTGTCAAGGATGAAACAGCCAATAATCAGAGGTTTGTGGTTGGAACGTGACGAGACAAAATCTGGAGAAGTTCAAGAGGAGTACATACTCCTTGACCTCCAGGTGCTTTTGCCTCCTTTTGGAGGTTTTCTGGGCATATCCCACATGTGGGAGAACACAGGGCGGGGCTTGAGCTTACTAAAGGAACATACAAAATTAAAACTTCAAAAATATTTTAATCCCAAAAAGGAAATTAAAAATTAGGACACCCAGTTAAACTTTTGACTCTTTCAAAAGTAATAAAAAATACAGTTCACAAACTGATGTCTGATCTTATTTTATTATCTCTAAAAATGGATTTAATTGCAAGGAGACACCCAAAAATAATTTTTGTACTCATTAAACAAAAGAAAAGAAAAATGTGTTTTGTGTTGTTGTGGTGCCCAAATAATTTTAAACTGTAAGCCTTCTGTAGGTCTCATGGTGACATTTGAAATAATAAAACTTTAGAGGAATGAAATAATAAAAGAATAATATTTACATGTATTTGCAATGAATATCATTTTATATGTAAAGAAAAGGGGAAAAGAAGTCAAGTTGAGACAGTTTAAATATTTTTTTATTTTGTTTCCCAGCAGAGCAGCTGACTACTGAGGCTGAAAGCTGTTCATTGTGTTCATCAGAGGCAGCCAAAAGAAGGAAACCGTCTTTGTGTAGGCTGATTTTCACAAACAGCTCTCTGTAGCACCGAGCTGAAAGTACAAGTCCAGGATGTGTGGGGTCTGCAGAAATGTAAGCTACAGTTTTCCTGACCCTAGACCTGTGTCCTGAATGGAGGGAAGTTCAGCCCTGATGATCCTCTCTGCAGACCCAATGGTTCATTGCAGTTTGGGCCTGTCCTGTTAGTGGATTAGCCAAACCACAGTCAGTGTGTGTTGATCTTAATCGAGCTAATAACTTAACCAGAATGCAAGCCTTAATCCCAGTTTACATATTCTGTATGAAAATCGAATTATTGAAGAGCGCCCTTTCATTTGGCATTCTTCTGGTTCGACTAGAGCGTCACACAGATAGTAAACAGATCCTGGCAGCCGTGAAGCAGATGGAGTGAAAGCAGGATATGCACAATTAGAGAAGAAACGGATGACAACAACGCTCCAGCACAGAACATTTGGTACGTACTGTACTATTTGATTGTGCTACACTCGTTGCTGCTGTGTTGTTGTCGTACTGGTGTTATTCCTGCTTCTACAGTCTTGTCACTTCCTGAAGGGGGAGTGCTCAGGCTGGGAATAGCTCGATCTAGCTGGGATGGCCTCCTCAATTAGGAGTAGGCCAGTTTGGTTCGACTCCAGCTGGACTAAGGTGTATACATGCATTTCAAAAGTCCTGATTTAATCTGACTTAAGATGAGATCACACAGAGACCTTTTCTTACACTGTGAAAAGAATTGTGATGAAAACGGCAGAATCCAAGTGTGCTTCAGCTTGAGGTGTCGAACTGATGGTCAGACAATTACCTTTAGGATGTTTTTGGTAGACACCAAAATGATTCCATCTACCATAGCAAGTCTTCCAGGGCCTGAGGCAAAAAAACATGCCCAGACCATCACTCCACCAACACCATGTTTTAGTATTGTATGATGTTCCCTCTCTGCAATCCTCAGATACCTTTAAGCCAAAAAGTTCAACTTTTGTCCCATCAGTCCATTGAGTACTTTCTGAAAAGTCTTGGAGACCATCAAGATGTCTTTTGGCAAAACTAAGATGGGCCTTTATGTTCTATTTGCTCAGCAGAGGTTCTTGTGTTGGACATATTTTCCCAGTCTCTCTTTCTAATGGCGGAGTCATGAACTCTGACCTTAACTGAGGAAAGTGAGGCCTGCAGTTTTTCAGATGTTGTTCAGGGCTCTTTTGTGGCCTCTTGGATGAGTCATCACTGCATTCTTAGGTAACTTTGGTCAGGTGCACACTCCTGGGAAGGTTCACCACTGTTCCATGTCTTCATCGTTTGTGAATAATGACTCAGTCTGTTTACATGCACATCTAAAATCAAGCTATGGCAATAATTGGACTGATACCTTAACCAGAATGGGAGCATTTATCCCAGTTTACATGTTACTCAGAAATGGAATTATCGAATAGTGTGTTGGACACGCGTCCCTTCACATTTGCTGTCTTCCAGTTGGCCTTGAGCGTCACACAGATGATAAACAAATACCGGCAGCAGTGAAGCAGAGGGAAAAGCAGAATATGAAGACTGAGCGAAGAAAGGGATGATAACAGCCCAGCAGCACATTACATTTAGTAAGTACTGCACTCTTTGATTGTGTTACACTCGTTGCTGCTGTGTTGTTGTCGTTCGGCTGTTCCTATTCCTGCTTCCACTGTCTCGTTGCTTCTTGAAGGGGAGTGTCCAGGCTGCTTATAGCTCGGCTAAGCTGGCTTTGCTGTTTATATGCAGAGAAATTCAGCTTTCTAACCACATTATCTGGGTGCGTTAGCTCGATTAACAAAAGACCTGTTCAGTTTGACTCCAGCTGGACTAAGTTGTATACAAGCATTCCAAAAGTCCAAATTCAGTCAGACCAAGGCAATAAATCGGTTTTCTGTAATTGCCTGTAAACTGTGGTTCTCTGGAGTTCCACAGCTTTAAGCCCAGGTCACGCAGGGCGTCTTTTGGCCATTGCAAAGGAATGTTTCATGTCACACTGTGCGAGCTTAAGAGAGGTGGCACACTGTACAACCCAAAATTTTAGTGAGTCGATCTCACTCTAGCAGGACACACCAACGTCACCAGCATATGTCACCGAAAAGCATACATCACTAAAAGCCAAAAGATAGCAACAAGATGTTAACAATAAAATGTCATATACACTGTTTCTGCTGCCAAAGCTGAATAAATTTGGCTTTTTTGTTGCTCCACATATTCTTACCCTCCACGGTTCCTAATGTTAATACTGCTACTGTCGCACTGTGCTTTGGTCACTGCTTTTTCGCATCATTCCCTGGGCATATTTTCATTGGTCAACTGCAGACCGGAGTGGTAGACTGCCTGAAGACTGTTGGAATCTGGATTTGGTCGTGAAAGTGCTCGATAGGCTGTGGGAGCGCCCTTCACACTGGACGGACACAGACCTGCGACCCACACTCGTGCACCATTTTTTCACCACAAGTATTCACAGCAAAATATTTGTCTACAAAGGCTAAAAAACGCAAAGTGTGAAACAGGCTTCAGAAATGGTTTTATAACCTTTTCCAGACTGATTGATCTTAATTACTTTATTTCTCATTTGTTCCTGAATTTCCTGGATCACGACATGAAGTCCAGCTTTTGAGGATCTTTTGGTCTACTCCACTTTGTCAGGCAGGTCCTGTTTAAGGTTTTTTTTTATTTGAAACTGGTGCAACAGTAATCAGGCCTAAATGTGGCTAGACTGAACTTTCAAAAAAACAAAAAAAAAAACATCTGACTACAGGTAATCAATATTTTAACTGGAAAACATAAATTTAAAAGAGCATCCAATTTTCAAAGTTTTATGTAAAGTTTTTGACTAAGCAGCTCACATTTTCTGCTCAGTTATATCTTAATTACTGTGGAAATAGGAAGAATGTTCATCTGAGGTTGTACTTATCTATTGACCAGGTCATTCTTTTAAAAACAAACATATAAATAAAGAGTGTTTTCTTTAGTTTTTACAAAGAATCAAGTTCAAGATGTTGAACTAGTACCATCTGCTGGATGCGGTGAAAGCTCTTCCCATGGAAGCTAAAGGCCTGCTCGAACAAGACTCTGTCCTCCACCGTCCACTCATCAGGAAACGGAGTGAAGTTTGGCAAGTCAGCCAGAGACTTTTCAATGTTGTGCTTGTGCCAGAAGAGCATCCCCAGAGCCTGAAACAGGAAGAGGTAGGGGAGATTAGGTCAGACTGCTCAAAAAAAGATGACAGACTATTACATATTTCAATCTGTTTATCTGCAAAATCAAGCATCAAATCTTGCAAGAAGTGCAGGTCATTTCACCCCTTTGTTATTTTGTGCCTTATAGTTTCAGTCGATTTGTGTCTGACTTATGTAAAGCAGCCATCTGCCAACCGACCCTGCCTCAGTTTGTATCCATCAGGGGGACATTTCATACCCACTTTGACAACCAACAATTCAAAGTTATTTTCTATATTCTATTAATAGAGGGCCATAAGGAAATCAGACTATATGACTTCAATAAAGAAATTATTACCAGATAGTGAGATAGTGACATTTTGTGGCTCTAGTGGTCTTTATGGGAGTTTGAAGACAGGAAATGTGGGAGAGAGAAAAGATAAGCAGCAAATGTTCCAAGGCCAGGAGTCGAACCCGGGACAGGCGCGCCGAGGGCTGCAGCCTCTACATATAAAAGGCACCCGCTCTACCGCTGTGCCACGCGACGCCCCCAGATACTGGTCACTTATAGTGACTGAATCATAACATTGTAGTCAGGGGTCACAATATGTCATATTGGTCCAAACAGAACAGAATCCAAAGCAAATGAATAATTAGGCAAATTTATTTCACATGAGATTTCTGGATTTATTGACAATTCATCTCGAAAACATGATTTATAAACATACTTAAGTACAAGGAAAAATACATGCATGACTAGAAAAGAACTCATAGAGCGCAGACCTCTGCCAGGCAGCTCAGTCCCCCCACCAGCAAAACATATCTTCCTTGGTGGAGGTAAAAAGGAAACAGTAAGACACAAAATGGCACGCTTGGATACGAATTGGCCAAGAGGCGAATTAATCACAGACTTTATCCAGGTCAACATATAACTCTACACAAAGTCAATAAAAAGGAGTTTTCTGAGGCACATCTAAATACTGTCATTTGTTTAAGAGTTGTTTTGGTCTGTGAGGTAACAGTAAAAACAGTAAAGAATGAATATGACTTCCCTTTATCATGAAATAAGATAGACTTTAGAAAACATCTACATTTTTCTCCAATGCCATCTTTCCCTGGGACAAGGTGATTAATCCTATAATATGGCAGTCTATAGCCATAGCTCTGGCTAAGGCCCCGTCTCCATGGAGATGAAACCAGGTTATAGCAGCAAAGATTTTTCATTTTATAGGTGTCTCTTCCAAAAGGAGCCGGTGTTTCAGGACATCATAAACGATCATGTTAGAAACCGGTTCCCAGAGTGGAGAAATCTCACCAAACCGGCTCAGTTGTCTCCTGGATTAAAAGCTCTCTGGCATTTATTCTGAGTGGATGATGTCGCCGCCCCATTCCTATATTTAACGCGCAACTCTGTGATAAAGTAAACAAACATGGCGCCGTACAGTGTTGCGGTCCTAATAAAGCAGATACTGACCTTATAATGGATCCTAGAATATGATTTACTGTCCCTCCTCTATCACCAGAGAACCACAGTTCTCTCTGCTTTAGAATAAAGCTCTCATTTGAAGCTAGATTTGTCGTGTTTGCACCGGGTTGACTGGCATGCTCACTGTTTTTTTCTGTTTCTTTGGCAGTGTGACAGCGCCACCAGTGGGCCTGGCATATGTACTGCAGCATTTTAAGCCTGTTTGTGTGAATTCATGTGGACAAGCCTTTTCATTATTGTGGTGCTGTTTTTACAAACTGTTTTTGAAACTATACCTAACTATGTCTCTGTGTGGAGCAGGCCTAAGTTTACATGGAAACTAAAGGCTGCACTCAGGAATCGGGTGGTGGCCAGAAACAGACCGTTTTCAGCCTCATCAGCTCTGACTGGTTACAAGATGGAAGGGGAATATTTAACAGAGCAGATAATGCACCATATCTGACTTAATCCAAATTGGGTTAGGCACGTCAAAACTTTTAAACTAATGGTGAACAGAAACCACCTGCAAGATCCAGATCCATGCACGTCTAATGGAACAGACTCTCTGTAACAGGTTACTCAGAGGAAGTGAAGGAATTACAACTAACTGCCCAACAACATTTATTAACATTGATCTAAAACTGGCAAGAAGCTAATGCTACTAGCAAAACTGGTATAAATATTCACCTGTTAATGGGAAAATTGCAATAAAAATATTAACCCGAAATATTCACCTGTTCCATGTTGTAGCCGTGCTTCTCTTTGGCGATGGCAATATACTCATCCACTGCAACATAACACATCATCAGTCTCTACAGCATGACACTGAAATTAGCTGTGCTTTCTTTTGGAGTTAACATGATAAGAAGCCATTGTGCGTCTCTTACACTGAGTCTGGTTAAGGCAGCTGCTGGGGATCCAAACCAACATCCCCAAGTTGTCTCTGAGGTGAGCCGCTTTGGCCACATCTGGAAACAGGTACAGGACTGCAGTGAAATCAGTAAGACCTTTATTGTATCCATAACAACCAAGACCTCCTCTGTGGATGATTAGGAGCAGCTCAAACGGACCCGTTCCAATAAAAAAAGTTGAAAGAAAAACTTGCTTATAACTTTGTGACCCTCAGAATTGGTTTGTGGCCCCTGCTGCCACGATTCAGTGTACAGACACTTTTTGGGGGCTCAGTATTGGAGTTCACCCAGTGAGGGAAAGAGATCCTTATGGAAGAAAGATTCGGACTGCTGTCAGTCTTTATGCACCAGACAGCAGCTCAGATTAGCCTCTGGATGATATTCCATGTTGCTCTGTTGATGGGTTCTGGGAGGATATGACTTGGAAGAAAAGCCTCACAGATCTAAATCTGAGGGTTTTTGTTGTTGAATGTCTGTAAACTGATCACTATCCAACAGTGAGTTGGATTTGGTGGTGGGGGCAGCTGTCAGACAGATCTGGGAAACCCAAACGAGGTGAGGGTGAACTGGTAAGGTCTGGTGCCCAAACATGTTCATGAGATCTTCTTACTCTTCCAGGACAATTCCTCTCATGTTCCAGGTAGGGGCTGGAGACATGAAATCTGAATGGGCCATGTCCAAGACTTTCATTGTAGATGTGGCTTCTATGGTGCCACATTCCTGCTAAAGGAATGATCCTTGGAGTATTTGACAGCATTCCAGGCGGAGCTGTGGCTTGAAGATCATTGGTGCCAGTGAGTGGCAACCAGAAGAAGAAGCAGCACTTTGAGGATCTCCTCAGTCGGTCACCATGTCCTCCATGATGGGGGCAGACTTTGAGAATTTAGACAAAGGTGAATAAATGGGAGAGGGGAGACAGTTGAAAAGTCCGTCAGGGTAAGGCACCATGAGTGGAACTGATTTAGCCCAAGATGTTCATGATGAGATGAGTGTAGGGTTAGATGTAGCATAAGGCGAGTTTCCACAATCGGAACTTCAGGGTAATTTTACTGGACCTTCATGGTATGCGTATGTCTCCACCACACCGGGCGGGCCCGACAGGGCTGTTTTCGAGGCCATTTCAGGAACTAGCTGAGTACCAGTGATGGGGTATGTACTCAGAAATGACCTGGTAGAGTCACTGGGCGGGGGCTGTGGTTAACTAATGCTGATTGGTTGTAATTTAGAGGGAAATGAGCAGACACTGCCAATCAACTGGCTTTGTAAAATTGGAGTAGCTGGCAAAGCAGTTTATAACAACACAGCAACCAGAAACGTATAGTTCTGATAGTGGAAATGCGCCTGTTGTCAATGTCTTGTTATTCTCCACCACTGTGGGCGTCTTTTAGCTCTGATCAGTGACTCTACTCACTGCCGAAATGGTTGTGGTATACTGATATCTGCAAATTCCTTGAAGGGTCAATTTTGTTTGGAGACACTACGGCTAAGGGGACCGGGCATACTGATTTACCCCACCAGAAAAAGATCCGGTTAAATTACCCTGAAGATCCAGTAGTGGAAATGTGCCTATTGAGAAATGGGACCGGGCTTTGTGGACCTGAAAAAGGCTTTTGACCTTCTACAGTATCTGCCTCAAGCAAAACAGCTTAAGTATCTTGTTACCAAGTGACAGTACGATGGACTGAGAGACGCATAGACAGACTGGAACATCAACTTATGTGTTACATGCACACATGTAGACACATCATATAAATATCACAAACAAAAGGTGCAATTTGGTCTAACTGTTGTCAGAGGTCACAACAGTTTGATCAAAAACAAGAAGTATCTTTTAACCGTTTTAAACATTAAAAACCAGTTCTATTTTGCTCTGTCAGTATTATGCATCACATGAAACAAGGTTCTAAGCAAAAAACACTCAGTTGTGCAGCTTATTCATGGATTATATTGTTTGCTAATTTTATCTTTTATCATTCGCCTTGTACACTCTTTAAATCATTAAAATGTATTAGACAGAAACATTAAACAGGGATAATATAAACTAGATGTTAGCTTAGCGGTGGTAAACGACCATAGCTGGAAAGTTCCCAAATCAAATTCTGCATAGGGCCCCATACAATCTTGGACCGCCCCTGGAAGTCGGTTCCCTGTCTAAAAACCAGTTAAATCAGGTTCAACAGCTGCAGACGGAGACTAATGGGTCAGAACCAGAGTACTCTGATCTGGAACCAGAGTACTCTGATCTGGAACCAGAGTACTCTGATCTGGAACCAGAGTACTCTGATCTGGAACCAGTACGACAGGAATAGAGGATGCAGTTTCGTTCACCGATTGTTCGAGGCTACCACGCCACCTCTGGTCTATTATAAGCCACGTTCTAATTCTTACCTGGGTCAAAGTCCGGAACCACGGCCTGGTACTGCAGTCCGACGCGCATCCCTCCTCCACCTGAGCGGACGAACACAGAAGTTAAGCCCCCGTAGGGAGACGCCGAACATAGTAGTTGTAGAGTGATCGTGGCTACCCACCATGGTCCTCGTCGCTGCTGGAGCCTGAACTTCCTTCTTCCCAGCAGCTGATGGTGCTGGTCTCGTTACCGGACAAGTTCTTTCGGCCATTGTTCGCTGCTCCTCCGGGGTAGCCGCTGCCGCTGCCGCTGCCGGCCGGGGCTCGGCCCCTCTTCTTCACCGGAGCCTCGGAGTTCCTCTCCAGCATCGTCGGCATCAGGAGGACGGAGCCGGTTCAGGCTAACACTTAGCCTGTTAGCTTTCCTGCCTGAACCAAGGCAGCCGAGTGGGCTGTCTGAAAGTAAGAGGAGTCCAAAAAGTTCGCGAACCAATAACCGGGACCACGAAAGATCACATAAAAGCAGAGTAACGGGCAAAGAGCGGCCCAGACACAACCAGCACCAACTACCGAGAGCCAGTTCTCCAAAGTGATCCAGGAGAGGAGAGCATGTGAGGCTGATCGATCTGAGAGGAGAATCTCAGAGTGGGATCTCTGCTGCCATCACAGGTCGTCCTCAACAGTGCCTCCACAGATCCTCCAGCTGGCTGGCGCTCACTTCTCTTCATCACAGCACATCCCATCATCATAACAACAGCAGCTAGCCTACACTGCTCCCAGCGACATCACGCAATTCAAACAGAGTTAGGCCATAAAATCACCAGGGGCTTAGCTCTGAAATATTTTCATTTTTATAAAATACCTTGAAGAAATGTGATCACTATTACGTTATTCCAGCAGTTTGGAGACTAACTTTTAGAACGCAATTTACAATAAATTCACTTCAATTCTCCTTTTTATTTCAACTGCATTTTAATTATTTTCATGGTTGGCAGCAAACTAAGAACAATTTATACTCTCAAATTGCACTAATACATCATATGGAATATACTGTTCAAATTAAAATATTCTTATATAGTTTATTGATACATTCATCTCGCAGTTTCTACTGCAAACAATAAAAAGCTCAGAGTACTTTACAAAAGTATGTACACCCCCTAAACTTTTCATTTTATAACATTACATCCACAAACTTGAAGTTGTTCAAAAGAAAGTGGGACTTAATTGTAAAGTGCAAGAAAAATGCTGCATATGGTTTTCAAAGTTCTTTAAACTGAACTATCTGAAAAGAGAGGTGAACGTCTAGATTTAGTCCTCTTTACTCTGGTGGCCCTGAATAAACTAGTACAACCAGTTACTGGACCTCACCAGATTAGTAAACAGTCCAGCTGTTTGTCATTTAAGAGGAGTATTATTATATGTTTTTGCTCAGGGTGGATCCAGTAGATATTAGCTGGAAACATTTCATAATAACTGGGACTGATTTAACATATTAAACGTTTCTGTATTGGAAATACATCTTGTCATGATCTCTGAGTGTTTGTGTTCTGGTTCTCACGTATTTTTGTATTTGTATTCCTCAGGGTCGGTTATTACCATCATTAAGATTTTTCCATATTGGTTCATAGCTTTGTTTCAATTTCCTTTGTTCTTTCTTGTAGGAGAGACCAGGTCTGGTTCTCCCATGGTTGGACGTCACATTGCTTATTACAGCCATGCTAGATGGCACACTGGTTTAAATTTTGATATCAAATATTTGGCTTATTAATCTGGTCATTTTACACTATTCATCTTTTGGTCTGAACACACAACACTGAGGTGAGGAAACATTTTCTAATTTTCATGGGTCGGAGTAATTTCTCATTTTGGTGTTATTTTTGTAATATAAGTTTGTAAGTTATTAGCTTTCAAAAACACAATAATTGATCAAAAAGTCCAAGATGAGAGTTTTGATTTGAGCTAACATTTATTAGGCGAGCTAAAGCCACGTGTTAGCTTGCTAAATCTTTTTGTCAAGAGGTCACTTGGGGCTGGTTGTCTCATCGCTTCAGGGCTTGGTTGTCACCGTCACATCTGACTTTTGGCTCTTTGTACCTTTGACATAAGACTTACAGTTGAAATAATAGCTCAGAAAATCAACTGGGGAATTGTTTTATAAACCCAACACATTTGCATGCTTTTTGAATACTAGGAACATTGTTGGGTTCACTTTTTTGTGTTTATATTAAATAAAACTAATTACTTTGTTTAAGGCTACACTTTTCAGCTCTATACATTCATTCACTTTACCAATTACCAGAATAATACCTTTACAATTTAGAGATTGAACTAAAAGAACATTAATTATAACTTATTTATAAATCTAATCTAATTTTCTGTTGTTTTAATCAAATTTTAAAAACAAATAAGTACATAATTTCATAAAATCTTAATGTTTAAGCAAAAACCCCATTCAGATGAATAGGGACAACCAACCCTAACATGGGGCAGGCTGTCACAGTGGGTCAGATTGCCTTTGACACGTAATAATCTTTTATCACAAAAATTGTAAAAATGAAAGGTGAGTTAAATTCAAGCCAAGATCCTAGGATTTCATTTAATCTACAAATATCTCTTGAAATGTGTTTGGATGATGAGTAATATCTACTGGAGCAAAAAGTGAGACAACCAGCCCCAGTCTCCCCTTTTCTGTTGCTGTTTGTGTTTCTGGTTTAGACTCTGATTTTAGTCTTCCTTCATCCTTTGGTTTGTAGATCCTTCTGTGATTTTGTTCAGCTCTCTCTGTGTTCATTAAGTAACTATTAGTTGGCTTCCCCCCTAGTTGCACCATCTTCCTCTGATTAGCTACACCTGGTTCTGAGGCCACTTATTAGCTGTCCCAGCCATTCTAAACTAGTTCTGTTTCCTCCCCATCAGGTTCTTTTGTTTTCTATCCATTAATGTTAGCTCATCATTCCTTGCTGTCCTGTGTCTGGTTCTTCCATGCTGGTTCCCAGTGCTGCAGTTGTTCATCCTGGGTTCTGTAAATATTTCATTTAATACATTCTAACATCACAAACATGTACCTACCACTGTCCTGTCTAAACTTGGGTCCAACTCCACTCCAACAACTGCTTGTGGCATCTACAGAAAGGCCAAATTGCCATGGCCATCAGGTTTGCCTCCCCTCTGGATTTTAAATCAGCTAATTTCTGCTTTTATGATGGAGTTCTTCACTATCACCAATCTGCTATCAACTTATGTAAATGGTCTTGTAAACTGGTTAATAATTAATCTAGCAGAAAGACTCTCACTGGAATGCTGTGTTTGGTTGAACCCAAACGTATCCTCTGTTCTAGTGTCCAAATAACTCAAGATTAGACTGGTATGTCCAAAGTTCATTATCCCAGAATTACAGTCTTATTCTAGATCAGGGATGCCCAACTCCAGTCTTCAAAAGCAACCATCCTGCAACTTTTAGATGCATCCCTTCTCCAACACACATGAATCAGATGGCTGAATTTCCTCACCAGCATTCAGTCATCATCAGGCCAGCTCTGCTCTAGGGCGCCCCCTGGATCCAGTGCAGGTGGTGGGACAGAAGAGACAGAAGGACTCTGGCCAAAATAACATCACTGATGGACAGAGTCTCCCCCCCCCATGCATGAAGATGTTGCTGAGCTGCTGAGCTCCTTCTGTGACAGACTGCTGTATCCTAGGTGCATGAAGGAGAGTTTTCACAGGTCCTTCCTCCCTGCAGCTGTTAGACTCTATAACCAGAACTGATCCCAACAAACCCAATAATGTTTACATCCCTGTTTATTTCACCTCAAGTAACGTCTCTGCTACTGTTATTTCTACATGTTTTTCACCGTTTATAGTTTTTTACTTGTAAATAATATGTTTACTTTTTAAGACACTACACATGCACATTCTGTATTTTTTTATTATCCTACTCAGTCACACATTCATATCTGAGTATGCCATTTTATTTTTAATAACTGCACAGTACTTTGTTTTTTTAATTTTGTCCTTAATGTACAGACATTCTTATTCTGTTTTTTATACTTTTCTTGTGTGAATCAGAGTAATTCTGCTCCTTCCTCTTGGGTAGCTTTCCCTGCTTCCACTCCATGTAACACACCTCTGCTTCTCTACATATTATATACTTATACTATATACTTATACTACATATTCCACTACCTTGTATATATCCAAAATTGCAAATAATCAAATACATTGCCTCAAATAAAAAAATAAAATAAAAATAAAATATATATATATAGTTTGCCTGTTAGCTTGGAGTCATTACAAATTTGCTAGATGCTGTTAGCCATGAAATACAGCTGCTAGATGCTGTTAGCCATGAAATACAGCATAATTAACATCAACATAGCTAACATAAAAAAACAGTTGTTATTACTCAACACATATTCAGATAGAATTTAGAAAGAATACAGATTAAAAGAGCAGACCTGAAAGCTGGATGGAAACCTGGAAGTCATTGATGACATATTGCCTGGGTTTTTAATTTACCTGAGCCTGAAGGTGTCCTGCAGCACAGCACTGTGCTCTATGACAGTTGTAAACAATATGATATTTTTATCATGAAAAGAACCTCCAAGCAAGCCATCAGGAGCAGCTTTGAGAAAAGAGATGGACAAAAAAATACCAATGTAGTGTCGGGTCTTTAAGAGACTCTAGTGCAAACACAACCGCGTACAGCAGAAACATCAGATAAAGGAGTTTTATTAAAAGTGTTGAATACTGGATAATACTGGAGTATGGAATGCCAAAATGCTCAAAATTAAATAAAACCGTATGATATAAATGTATACATGAATAAATAGACAAATATATAATGTTACAATGTAACTATGAAAAAACTGAACTCATAAATTTTTTAGCTCAATAGTATGATATATTTTTCATTTTCCTTTAAAAATGTATTTATTAATATAAAACATTTAACTGTAAATGTTTTCCTAATTATAATTTTTGTAGCCATTTTTATTAAATTCCATCAGTTTTTGTTTCAAAGTATCTTTAATATTACAGATATCTTATAGCTTTTACTTAATAATGGTGTTTTTCCCAGTTTATTTTTTCAAAAGGATATTTTTCAACTAAATGTGTTCATCTGCCAATCAGGATCACTGGGTTGGACCTGAATTCTCATTGGTTGATGCTTAAACATTGATCTTTCTGAAGGGGAACAATGGCATGGAAGGGCTGAAGTTGTTTAATAGTGTTATTGGATTTAATGTCTGTTGGATTTTGTGTATGGCTTTATCCAGATGCTCATAATATTGCCAGAACATTTACCCACTTTTTAAATGTGGCTGTCTGTCTGTTTAAAGCTGCCCGGGGCGCCATGGCTGTGATGAGACTTGCGAAAGAAGTCCCGATTAGAGATACAAACAATCAATAAAAGGATTCATAAATAACAGACCATGTTTTTAAAATGATCCCTTTAATTGTTTGTATCTAAACACCAACCAGGGTTTCTTCCATCATTCTAATCCGAATTGTGCTGGATGACACAGAAAACATCAGCACTGATGGTTATGTCAGACAGCACTAAAGTCTTCAGTACTGGGCCTGAGATAATTTCAAAAATATCATCCAAATGATTTAAGATGGTGCCATCCTCTGATAAATTATTCCTCTTAATTTGATCTGCTAGAGTAACCAGAGCTGGATAAAGTTCCTGCAACTCATTGACGAGCAATCCAAATCAGCATCGGACGCATATATATATATATATATATATATATATATATATATATATATATAATCCTGTGGATATATGTGTAGATATGTGTGTAAAAATTATATTTGTGGGTTGTATTTGTAGGTTCTTCATGTCACCTCGGCTTTCGTCCTTAGCTTACTCATTAACGCTTCACCATGCTCAAGTAGACTGCTGGAACGTCATACAGAGAGTTGCCTGAAAGTTATTTTATATATATATATATATATATATATATATATATATATATATATATATATATATATATATATATGTATGTATATATATGTGTATATATATATAAAATAACTTTCAGGCAACTCTCTGTATGACGTTCCAGCAGTCTACTTGAGCATGGTGAAGCGTTAATGAGTAAGCTAAGGACGAAAGCCGAGGTGACATGAAGAACCTACAAATACAACCCACAAATATAATTTTTACACACATATCTACACATATATCCACAGGATTATATATATATATATATATATATATATATATATATATATATATATATATATATATATATATATATATATATATGCGTCCGATGCTGATTTGGATTGCTCGTCAACTGAGTCCTCCTCGGTCAGGAGGAATAAGCACCTTCTATGGTACAGTTTAGATTATTTATTGAGGAGGATGGATCAGGTACATGAAGATGATGAGGTTTGACACAATGTGTGTATAATATGTGCGTGTATGTGTGTGTAGTTATCTGAAACAGAAAAAACAATCAAATTGATATTAATAAACATGGAGGCAGGCTATTACAGATGTATAAACATGACCTGCAGTACCACCGAGAATCCACGAGTGAGAGCTCTAACACTACAAATTAACGTGCGTAAATGCTCTAAATCTCTAAATGGTCAAAAGTGCCCAAACAGGCGGAATATACATTAAGTATAATATTTGCAGGTATTTACATGGCAGTAACTAAAGTACTGGCAGTGGATGGCTACTTTCTGAGTGCATATGGAGCGCCGAAGCGGGCCGCAGCAGTATAGCAGTAGGGAATAACACGAGTATACCAACTTTGCCACAACTGGGCTTATAACCCTGAAATAAAAACATCGTTTATGCAAAGGGCTATATTTACATCTTAAAGACGCACACGGCACTCATGCGCACAAGATAAGAGCAGGATTGACAAAGGATGGCCATTCTCTGCTCCGTGGACGATGCTCTCATGATACCGGAACACACCAAAGTGAAAACAACTCGCACCACCATGAGCAAACAGAACTACAAGTTAGCTCATGCATTATGGGTACAGCCACCCCTGTATTTGCTTGGCAAATACACTCCTTCAAAAGTCAACTAGTTTGAGGAAGTGCCACTTGAATCCTCGGGCACTTCAGGGAGCTCCACCAGTTTGGTTACCAGGCAAAGGCACCAGGGTGGAGCAGCTGAACATCATAGTGCTTTATGATGAGCTGAGTCAGAGGGTGATCAGGTGATAACACGACTGGGTGGAGGCTGTCAGGGTCTACATCTGTGGCTTGAAGCAGGCGGCCTTCCACTGTAACCAGTCCACTGAGGCTGTCATATTCAGGGGACAGGGCACTGAGACGACTGCTCGGGCGAACAGGGTTACCTGCTTGGAGGGCTTGGACCTCCTCTGGGAAGCTGTCCTTCTGTGACGATTGAAGCAGCTGGGTCTCTGCCTTCAGGCGCTCAGTTGCAGTGTAGGAGATGGTAGTCGCCCTTTGCAGGGATTGGTGAGTGGCCAGAATCAAATCATCTAAAGATGTGTACTGTGCTGTATCCGACAGGATTGGTGATAGAGTTGTGAGGCCAAAGAAGGCAGTCTTTCGGATTTCTTCACTGCCACATTCTGGGAACTCTGTAGGGGGCTTCGGCCAGGTGTCAGGAGTCTGTGTGAGGAAGTGCGGGCCCTGTGACCAGTGGCTGGAGACCATGAGCTCTGGAAGTGGTTTCCCTCTCGTGATGTCATCAGCTGGATTATCATCAGAGTTCACATACCCCCACTGTTCTGTGGAGGTCAGCTCATGTATCTCACATCCAAGTCCCCACAAAAACTTTGTACCTGCAGGAGCTGGACTGGATCCACTGAAGCACTGTCGTGGAATCTGTCCACATATAGACTGAGTGAATGGTTAGTGAAACCTCAGTTTGGACCATGGCCAGTTGGGCTCCAGTGAGCGCAGCACACAGCTCCAGTCGGGGCATCGACACCTGCTTGCGGGGCGCTACTCTGGAGCGCGCAATGATGAAGGAAGTGGAGATGTGATTCTGTGACTCCAAGACTCGGAGGTAGGACACAGCTCCATAGGCCTTCTGTCATGCTGCCCTAACCTCCCTCTCCTAATAATCGTCCTCACCTGTGTCTCCAATAATTCACACCTGATCCTACTCGCCTCCTGTCTTTAAAACCCGTCACTTCCCGTCACTCAGCACCGGATCATTGGATTGTCTTTGTCTCCATGGTCTGTCATCCTGCTGTTTCCCGTCCTGCCTCTCCGTTCTTGCCATCATCACCACCATCAGCACTACTCCGTCAACAGCTTTAATAAATATCCTGCACTTTTCTCGGCGTCTGCGTTTGGGTCCTTGCCTCACTCCACACATTCCTGACGCCTTCTCTGAGGTGTCACAGAAGATGTGAGCCTCATATGTAGCACTGTTGCTGTTGTGAGGAGGAGCGTAGCAGTGGGGGATGGTGACATGCTGGAGATAAGACAATTCCCTTTCCCATTCAACCCCGGACTGAAGCAGGTTTCCTTCTATGGGCTCATTCCAGCACCTCTCTGTGCTCCATAGTGCCTGCACAATGAGCTTTACTCTTGTAGTGTAGGGGCAAATATAACCCAATGGGTCATACTGACTGGTCAGCACTTTGTAGATGTTGCGTAGTGTCACCGTTGTGTAGGCAACAGGGCGATGCTTGCATCCCAGGACGTTGGTTGGGCAGTGCCAGCTGAGACCCAGTGTTGACTCCTGTTGCCCAAGGCTTTTGAAGTTCAGCCACAGTTCGCAGCTATCTGACCTGGCCGTGCTGGGCCGATGGGCGACCACCTCAGGGATGTTGCTAGTCCACTGGCATATCTCAAATCAACCTTGGATAAGCAGCTCTCTCTTTCTGTCAATGAGGAACTTGGCCTCTTGTGGGTCAGAAAGGGACTGCAGGCAGTTGTCCACGTAGAAGGCTGTATGGACAGAGTCGTAGATGTCTTTATGTGTGTCTCTATGCTCCCTCACATGGCTCTGAAGGGCAAAGGTGGCACAGCAGGGGCTACAAGCCTGGAGAGACTCCTGTTGGCACCCCTGAGTAAGCAAACAAGAGCGTATCAGGACCCGCTGCAGTTTGCTTATCGCTGGTTTGACTTCAACCAAGTCAGGAAATGCTGCTACCCCCTTTGCCTCCCCCTCCCACTTGTCTGTCTCTAAAAGTCAGGTGAAGAGGCAGCTGGAGAAACTGAACCGGAACAAGGCTGCAGGTCCAGATGGTGTCAGCCCCAGAGTCCTGAAGGCCTGTGCAGAGCAGCTCTGTGGGATTCTGCAGCACCTCTTCAACCTTAGCTTAACTCAGGAGAAGGTCCCAGTGTTGTGGAAGACATCCTGCCTTGTTCCAGTACCCAAAAGAACTCACCCATCAGTCATCAATGACTATAGACCCGTTGCCCTGACATCCCACATCATGAAGGTCCTGGAGAGACTCCTGTTGGCACCCCTGAGTAAGCAAACAAGAACGTATCAGGACCCACTGCAGTTTGCTTATCGCTGTGGAGTTGGAGTTGAAGATGCCATCATCCACCTACTTCAACCAACCCACTGTCATCTGGACAAAGCAGGCAGCACTGTGAGGATCATGTTCTTTGATTTCTCTAGTGCATTTAACACAATTCAGCCTGATTTGCTTTGTCAGAAACTCCTGAAGACACAGGTGGAGCCCTCAACAATCGCCTGGATCAATGACTACCTGACCAACAGACCACAATTTGTGAGACTGAAGAATTGTGTGTCAAACCAGGTGGTCAGCAGCACAGGAGCGCCACAGGGGACCGTACTCTCACCATTCCTTTTTACTCTGTACACCTCAGACTTCCAGTACAAATCAGAGACCTGTCATCTGCAGAAATACTCAGATGACTCTGCAATTGTCGGGTGTATCAGAGATGGACAAGAAGCTGAATACAGAGAGCTGGTGGACCGCTTTGTGACATGGTGTGGAAACAATCGTCTCACCTTGAATGTGAACAAAACAAAGGAGATGATTGTAGATTTCAGAAGAAACAGGGATAAGTCAAACACTGTTTCCATCATGGGAGAAGAAGTGGAGGTGGTTGAGGAGTATAAATACCTCGGAGTTCACCTTGACAACAGACTGGACTGGAGGCGCAACAGTGAAGCCGTCTACAAGAAGGGACAGAGCAGACTGTACTTCTTGAGGAAGCTTAGGTCCTTCAAGGTTTGCAGCAAGATGCTGCAGATCTTCTACAAGTCTGTTGTGGAGAGTGTAATCTCTTCAGCCGTCATCTGTTGGGGTAGCAGCATCAGAGCCAGGGATTTAAAAAGGCTCAACAACCTGATAAAGAAGGCTGGTTCTGTTCTTGGGACAACTGTGGAAAATCTGGAGATGATAATGCAAAGAAGGATTCTTCATAAAATCAAAAAAATTATGGACAACCCTGAGCATCCTCTTCATGAGACAGTCACACAACAACAGAGCATCTTCAGTCGGAGGCTTCTTCAGTTTCGCTGCAATACAGACCGCTACAGGAAATCCTTCCTGCCCACAGCCATCATTATCTACAACAACTCCTTAAAGAATTGATTATATGAGCTATACCAACACTTAATTTCCCTCTGGGATCAATAAAGTATTTTTGAATTGAATTGAATTGAATTGAATCTGTTGGGGTAGCAGCATCAGAGCCAGGGACTTTAAAAGGCTAAAGAACCTGATAAAGAAGGCTGGTTCTGTTCTTGGGACAACTGTGGAAAATCTGGAGATGATAATGCAAAGAAGGATTCTTCAAAAGATCAAAAAAATGATGGACAACCCTGAGCATCCTCTTCATGAGACAGTCATACAACAACAGAGTGTCTTCCGTCTGAGGCTTCTTCAGTTTCGCTGCAATACAGACCGCTACAGGAAATCCTTCCTGCCCACAGCCATCATCATCTACATCAACTCCTTAAAGAATTAATTATATGAGCTACAATAACACTCAATTGCCTTCTGGGATCAATAAAATATTTTTAAATAGAATTGAATTTCACTTGGCTATGAAATGCTAACCAGCTAAGTGAGCCACAAACTTCTTTCTTACGACCGATGTGCCGCGATTCTCTGGTTGTAAACAATCACAATAAAAATATTATGTTAAAAACCCGTTTTGACGAAAACTTTAGTCACAGACTTGTCCAACTGTTTTTTTTCCGCAACAGCACTTCCTCTTTCTTTTTTTTTTCTTTTTTAAACGTGTCCTGTTTGGCAGTGTGGAGCTCAGAATTGGTGTCTGAGTACCAAGTAGAAGCCCAACAGATTTACTTTCACAAGCGGAGCAGTACAGCTTTTGCTATAGTCCTCCACTTGATATATGTGTGAAAAAACTTTATTATGAATTGTTGGGGTTTTTATTTCCTGATGTTATGGACACGGAGACGGAAAATTAAGGAGAAGAAAGAAGGAAGATGAAGAAGAGAGGTAGGAAACAAAAAGTCAAGAGAGAGGGTGAGTTGAAAATACAAGAGAGGAAGGGGAACAAAGAAAACACAGGAAGACATTGAAGTCTGCCTCCATACCCACAGGACGGCAGAGAGAGGGGGAAAAACAAAACAAAACACGACAACGGAACATCGACAAAACAAACCAAACATTGTGAACTAAGAATTACACAACCACATCACACAAAAATAGATATAAAAATACAACAACAATGTCACAGAAAAACTCATGGTACCGATTAATCAAGCTCTAGTAATGATAACCTCAGCCCAAGAATATTTCCTTAAACACCAGAGACCCCACATCTATGTGTGTGTGTTAGCATGCTGGTGCATATAAGGTTTCTCCATAAGAGTGTTCGATAGTTGGTGTGAGCAGGCATCAATCCGTCTCCCAGGAATCGATGCAGACATGAAGGAGATCGGAGCAAAGACGTCCAAAGGACCCCCAGGCGGGGCCGACCGCATCCCCTAAGAGTGGAGATAAGGAGAACCCCAGGGGAACATCCAGCGGCCACTATGCAGGGCCCCGGGGGGCAGCAGTGACGAGCCCACGGGCCCCGCCGGCAACCGGGAGCTCAGGGGCTCAGGGGCACCCCACCCCCCAGCAGGGACCCGACAAGGGACCGGCCGACGAGGGGCCCTGGCACTGCAAGGGCCGCGGCCGGCCGCTGGCCGCCACGCACCGCCTCCACCCTAGGCCAATCCCCACCGCCAACATCCCAGCGCCCCACCGATAGCCGCAGGGCGCCGAGACCAGGCATCCAACGAGGGCCAGGGCCGGTCCAACCCGCCAATGAACCGGCCACACACGGTGCGCACAGAACAGGTGATCAAACAAGCAGAGACGCCGGATCCGCATCCCGCCGAGCCACCGAGCAGGCACCACCCAACAATCCCAAACCTGGCACCTCTAAAAGAGGTGCTCCAACCAACCAAAGGAAGATATCGGCCCAGCGCATCGGCCGACCGACACACCGGCCCCCCCAGGCCCGGCCAGGCACGCACCAGGTCCGAACCGGATTGACCACCGATGCACCGCCAAGCAGGGGCCCCCGTCACCGGCGGGGAGTGACGGAGGGGAAATAGGCCCCCCATTAAATGTAAGGCTTGAGGTGCGCCAGGCGAGGGGGCAGACCAAGATCCAACCTGACAGGTAGACAAAGACATACAGACACAGTCATACGTTCCCTCCCTCTTAAACCCATACATTCTCACTGACTCACCAAGACACCCAAAAGAATTACGCTGTACCCTCACTCACACACCCCATACACACTTTATGCTCCCAGGTCCAGGTACCAATGCCCCAGTAGAGCCACCAGCCCCCGGGCCCGGGAGATGGACCCCCTACCTTCTAGGACGGAGACAAGCAGACCGCCAAGGGCCCCACAGTGGCAAAGCAGCCCGTCAGCCCAGGACCCCGACCAGACCGCCTGTTTCTCCTCCGGACCCCAACCCCTGATGGCCCGTAGCGAACAGGGGTGTGAAAAGACCCCTACCCTCCATCCTCCCGCTCGAGTATGGTGTTGATACGTGTTGTTATAATGTGCATTTAAAACAGAGGGGTGGGATGTGGGGAAGGCAGCCACACATCCCCCAACCCCCACCCCGAGCCCTCAGTGTCTATATGTGGTTTAACAGTGGGCACCGGCACCAGAGGTGAAGCTGATTGAACCGCTCCCCCTCTGGATGCCGAAAAGTTTGCCCACCCCAAAGTCCCTACATATGTGTCGCGTGAGAATGTTATAAGTGGGAGTGTCTAAGTTGTATATTAAAATTGAGACCCAGGACACCACGGGATAGCGAGGAGGGAAGCCCTTCCTCGCACCCCAGTGATGTGCCCATGCCCCAAGACCCTATATGAGTGGTAAAGTGATGGAGCGGGTGGACAGAGGTGTCCAGGGATGGGGAGGGAAGGACTGGGAGACAAAATGTCTTCCCAGGGAGCCAGCTCCCCCACTGACCCCAATAGGCACCGCTGTTCACCGGGATCCACCAGGGGAGGGAGGCCATGGAACGGCCACAGCACCACAAAGCCCCACGGACCCCAAGGCAGCTAACCCTAGCCCCATCCCAGAAGGGGAACTAACCCCATCCTCACATTCGCTCTACTCTCAAAACACAAAAGACACTAGACACCCAGGTTGAGTTTATTTCATTAAGACAAATGATGACTCAAAATAGATTCAGAATTTCGGTCACCGTTCTAAAAACGGGACAAATGTGGAAAATATTCAGTTAACACCTGTGTGCATTATATGCCATAGATCACATAAAAATAGGGTATCAGAATGGTAAACGTCAGACCTACTATCAAACCGCAGTCGAATTCTATTCAGTTGTAGCATTCTTTGATGTTTGATGGGGGGTTTTTGTGTTCCCTTTAATAAAATACTAAATGAAACAGGAGAAATTAGGCTATTTAAAGGTTACTTGACATCGTTGTTATTAAAATAGAGTGTGTTGTGAATAAAACTTGTTGTCCTTATAAAATTTAGTGATATTTAAGTTAGGATGGCCTGTGACCTGAAGGGAACTATGGGTGTATAAGAAGTTTCAGTCACAAACTGTTAGAGGATGCGATTCCTGCATTAAAACAATAAAATCAGCCTGACACACGTGTGAGCCAAACCGTCTGCTCACCTGTGGTTCCTGTGTCTGCTGAAAGACCTGTTTTCCATATAGTACTGTATGATGGGGGTTGTGTAAAGGCTGTGTGCCCACCTGTGGTTCCTGTGTCTACTGACAGAAGTGTTTTCATGCTGTGCTGGGTGCTGGGGAATGTGTAAAAGGGGCGGGGAAAGCTTGTGCGACTTAACCAAGAGAGAAATTAAAGCCTTTTGCAAACTGGAGTTTGGCGTTCAGTTAAAAGTAGCTAACCCCGGATGCTGAACCCACCTGCTGGTGAAATTGCTGGCAAATGTATGAGTGTTGTCTGTGTCTTTGTTACCTTCTTGAATAGGTGAATAGGTGCCGGTTGCTGCAGCGAGGAGTCAGATAATTTTAGGAAGCGGTCCCTTTAGGAGACTTTGCTATAAAAAAAATTACCCACAAAAGTAGCATATTCAAATCTGAATGTGCAACTGAGTTAGATAAATTGAAAAAACAGAGATGTTTTACAGTTGTGCAGATAAAGTTGTGCATTAAGAGTAAATGTATTATTCTCCAAGAAGTTAACAGAATAAACTGTAAGAAGCAGATGAGCAAATAACAGCAGCAGATATATAAACAGTGTCCTGAGTAAAACAATTTTTTAACAAAAAGCAGGAGGGATTTGTTTTATAAATTTTTTTAACTAAGGGGGCTGCAAAGATAATCCTTAGTGTGACATTTCTAAAAAAGCAGGGTCTGAAGAACCCATGCAAGCAGGACTAATTTATTAAATACATTAGGTAACTATGTGGGGAATTTATTTGTTTTGTTTTGTTTTTGCGAACCTAAATGATTGTGATATGGTCATCTGGGGGTTGAAGCTGCCACAGCTGCCACGGCAGTGACAGCAGCAGGATACACAGGTTCGGAGGTTATGTCTTATGCATGACCTTTGACCCCACTATGTTTCTTTTCTGGACACTGGAGAAGCAGTTGAAGTTATTGTTTCTTTTTTTCTTGATTTTTTAAGGCATGTGCAAGATGATGCCTTAAAAAGGGGGGGAATATGATTTGATAGTAATTGGAACGGATTTTTCAGGGATTATGAAGAGAATTGTAATTTGCAGGTTTAATTGAGTTTCTTGTGAATCATAACTCTGTCAGGTGTGCGTAAATTAATGGCTTTTTACTACCTGGGACTAAAAACTCATGACATCTGACTTCATATTCCATTTCGGTTCAGGTTCAGAGTCGTAGTACATATCGTATCTGGGCACTGATCTGAAAACCTTCTTTACTTCTTGCTGGGATTAGTTGATTCTTGGGATTTTGCTCTAACAAATTGGAATGGTTGTTTTTCTTCTTGGCATGGATTTAGTACAGAGTTATCTGGAGACATTTACCTTAATTCTAATCTAGCTTTCAGTTGATGAGGTTTCCCACTAAACATTGGACATCGGACAGACGTGCAGATCATGTCTATAATGGGTCTGTCAGTCCATGACCAATTTTGGACATCTTTTCGACGTCCATACTAGGTCCACTATTTGGACGTCCAACCATGACCCAACTTGGACATCATATTTACGTTTAACAGTTGACCTTTGAACTGGGTAATTTTTTGGACGCCATTTGGACGTCCATACTAGGTCCACTATTTGGACGTCCAACCATGACCCAACTTGGACATCATATTTACGTTCAACATTTGACCTTTGAACTGGGTACGTTTTTGGACGCCATTTGGACGTCCATAATAGGTCCACTATTTGGACGTCCAACCATGACCCAACTTGGACATATTTACATTTGACCTTTGAACTGGGTAATTTTTTGGACGCCATTTGGACATCTATGACAGGTGCAGGAAGTTTACTTAGGCATATGTTTATTTACAAATATCAACAATGTTGCATCAACATGATTAATACACATGAATGGCCAATATTATTTATAAACTTGATTTATTATGTGCATGCCTATTTTTTTATTCAGTAGGTCATTTAGCTGTTTTTTTACTATATAAATAAACAGTTAAAAACAGGAAAATTACCTACTGAATAATAATAATTAAATGTTTACATTTATTAAATTAATACACCATGTAAACGCCACTAACAAAAAAATATATAATGTAAACGCCACTCTGATTGGCCGAGGCAATCTAGTTTGTTTGTTTATTTGTTTTTTTCGCTCTTACTCACCCACACTCCAGTACAGTAGGTCGAGGCAACACGCCAGACATTTCCCCGATTCAGTGTGCTCGAAACATTGAAATAACATTTTCACACCAGGCATTTGGCGCAATTTGACGTGTTCAAGGCACAGCAAGAAAGGCACAGCTTGTCAGCCTGCATCACTGGTGAAAAACCCACTGCTTTTCTCTAAATTGAAGGTACGATAAGCCTAGTGAATTCTATGTCCATGTGTACTTATAGTGTTAGGTAGTTTAGCCTTATTGTCTTAAACTCCCCAAGCCTGCTGTGGTTACAGCAGCGAATGGCCAAGCATGCCTTAACAACACACGTTTGTTTTACGTTAGCTGCACATAACTCTTGGTTCATGTTCAGTTTCGATGTTATTTTAGCTGGCCACGAGAGAACATGTCATGTAATGTAAAGACAGCCTTAGTGTTACAGTTAGCTGTTGCTTAGATGTTTTTTTTATTAATCCAGTATCGGTAGAGATGCACAGGAAACATATTTTTGCTTACAAATTTGGGGACTTGGGTGTATGACTGCAGATTGCCTTTGCATAATAAATTGTCTTTTTCTACTTGTGCAGAAGGGCTTATGAAATTCGATGCCACACCCACCGAGGAGAACATCAAGACGAACGTGTCCGAGCACCTCAAGCACACGCCGCAAAGACGTGGAGGTGGAGGATTTACAACGCCTCCATAAGCCAGCCCCCTCAGTCCATGCACGTAGACGGCCCTAAATGATCTCCACCTCACCAGTGCTGTGGCAACAGAGCTGGAAGTTAATTGGAAAACTATACATTTATCCGCTAATGTAAGCTAATGGAATTCAACGTTATGCCAATTGTTAGAAATTAAGAATGTTTATGTTTCCACAGACTGTCATATTTTCTTTTGTAAATTATGAAAAACTGATTTTCCTAAACTGAAATTAAAAGAAGCCTAGGGTATTAGAAGAATACTTCAATCGACAAGTGTCTCTCACCAGCGCTGCCTAGAGCCGAGAAGAGCTATTTCAGTAAAACACTGAGAAGTGGACAAATAGTATTTTCATTCATAATTCTGCTTCCACTATAGTATGCTAGCTATGTCTGGTGCCCTTCTGATGCCATTCAGGGCCATTTGTTTTAGAATAAAGATGGAAATGGGTATTAAATTGTGATTTATTTGTGTGTGCAAGTGTATATATAGTCTCATGTTCGCAGAGGGTGGAGGACATGTTTTCTGTGCCAGTTAATTTTCTTTTATCTTTGGCTCAGCAGCTAATTTGAACTGTAATGTATTACACCTTTGTATGTCTCTCTTATCTGCAGTTAAAAACAATCAAATGGATTTTTTGGAAAATGATCTAGTCCCATTTCAGAAAGTAGCATACTGTTACAGATAATTGTCCAAAAACTCCATTTGATTATCTCAGCAGCAGGTGTTAATTGGAGATGCACACAAAGGTGTAATGTGTCAGGCTGTGGGTGAAAGGGGAGCAGCCTCTGGCGAGAAACTATGCGTTCCAGACGCAGACGGTGGATGATCACTGATGACAGGCGGTGATCCGAACGAAGGGACTGAGCTGGGCGAACCTGGAAACTCAGGCTGAAAGATAAGCTTGGGACTCGGAGTCTTGAATACTGACGCGCAGATGCGGATCAGGAGCTACATGTCATAGAGAAGACGATGACAGAGCGAAGTGAGGTGAGTCGAGAGGTTCTTTGTAGTTTGTGAGGAAGAGGGATCCAGCCAATGAATGGTGGGGAGGTCATCAGACACAGCTGCTCTAGGTTGAGCCTGATGACTTCCTGACAAATGTATTCCCTGTTCAAACTAGCTGTTGAGCTAAACAAAGCTACAGGAAAATTAACTGGTACAGAAAACATGTCCTCCACGCTCTTGAAAGTTATAGAAGTAGTATAAAACAACATCTAAATTTAGTCTAAATTTGATGTTGAAAAGACGTCTAAAATGACCACATTTGGACTATAAATAGCCATTACACAGAGGTTCCACGGACGTGAACATTAGCCATCCAAAAAAGACGTCACCTGGCGTTACAAAACAAGCACATTTGGACAATAAATAGCCCTTACTCGGAGGTCCCACGGACGTGAACATTAGACGTGCAGTAGACGTCCAAGAAAGACGTCACCTGGCGTTACAAAAAAAACCTTCAGTGGTCCAAAATTGGACGTCCAAAAATGACATAGAAAAGACGTCACTCTGACGTCACATTGCGCAGTGGGTTGGCTCATTAACCAGGTTGTGAGTTCGTTTAGAATTGCCTTTTGCATACAGTTGCATCAGGTTGATCTGAAACCATCTACACATACTCCAAGGGTGTCGATTCTACTTAATCACATAATCATCCTATTCATCTTTTGTGAATTAGCTCATCTGTGTTTGAGCATCAATGCTCTAATACTTAATTAGCTCAGCTCCCAAGGGTCGCATTGGGAGGTTCTCACTGGAGGACCTTCTGAGGGGTGACCTCTCTACTTTCCGGGGAAGGACTGATTGGTGGCTACGAGTCACTGCATGCTGGCGGAGGCTGACTTCATGGCAACAGACAACAGCACAAGGGAAGTGTACACGTTTCAACACCTAGTGTTGATGTAATACCCTCTGAAGTGTACTGGAAGATGCTACATAATTTCTCCTTTGTTTTGTGTTTTAATTACAGCATCCCGACAGATGACGAGACCTGTGGATGGCTGCCTCTGGGGCGAGGGGCTGTTGAGATGACATTTTGCCCACCAAAAAATGGAGTAAAAAGACATCAGTGGGTTTTCGGTCTCAATGCACATGAGTCTCAGCAAAGTCATCTGGAAGGATCTAATATTTGTCACTGTGAGCTAAGTCAATGGCCAAGCATGTCTTATGTCTGATTGCAAATTTGTGTTTTGAACATTTACTTTTTTTTGCTCAACCTATACTTTTAGGGAGATTTTGGAATATTCCCTTTATATTTATGGTATTAAATAAATTAATAAAAGCAGGGAAATTTGTTGGTAATATTCCTATGTAATTAGGAATTAAGTATATATTCTCTGTCTAGTGAATGTATCTAGGGTGAGATGACAAAGTTAGGGGAAGCAAGCTTAATGTTTCTGATAAAGATGTGTCAGATCACCAGAGAGACAGACGCCGGGGCAGCAAGATAACTTAACAGTCTGACCTCGGATGAGCTGGTTCATTCTTTGCTATTGGACTGGGATGTACCAGTTCTCCCGAGGCTGGATGTGAAGATTGGAGAAGACGTGCTGCAGAGATAAACAGTGATTGCTGAATACTATTTAAACTGTTAGTCAGAAAAGTAGGGTAGGGCGATGCATGAGTAATCTCTGTCCCCTCCATGTTCTGGCCAGACATGTTTATATTAAATACTTAAACGCCTTCTGGGACTCAGTCTTCTTTTATTATGGAAACCCTGAAGTATTTTCTGCCATTACACTACTAAAATACAGTGTGAGAGATATCAGAAAAAATCCAGAAAATTTTCGACCAACATCCTACACTGGAAAGCTCGTTATTCACGCTGGTGCAGCAGATATCATGATGAGATGATCAGAGATTCTGAAGAGATACTTCTCTGATCTCCTACAGAGACTTGATGGACTTAACGTAAACATCTTCATCAGCGGACCAGTCCCTAAAGGGAATGACGAAAGATTTAGCAGACTTCGCATGCTCTATAAATGGTTGAAAAAATAATCAGGTGAGAAATCGTTCACATTTATTAATAATATCAAAATATTTGGAATTGCAAAGCATCTGTTCAAAGAAAACCAACATTATTTCAACAAGGCCTTAGTGAGACTGCTGGCAGAAAATATCTTCTCTTATTAAATTCAGAAAGCAAAAAACTTGCTCCCAATAGTTGACCTTGAGGTGCCCATGGATACTATTTGAGAACAAACACACCAAGTCATGATGACGCCACAGGCCCTAACAGATCCACAACAATCAGATATTAAGTCTTCAACTTCCTGTGACTCAGCCACATCAAATGAGTCTCCATTTAGAAACTTTACAGGCAGACAGACACAGAGTGAGCGAGTTTTGTCTGGTTTACATAACCATCAACAGTTATGATCAATAATTTAATATTAATATAATTATTGATGAGGTTCAATTTTTTATCAATTAATATTTGGGGCACCAATTCGCTTTGGAAGACCAGACATCCAGTCTCTTCTTGAAGGTGTAAATTCACACGCTGTGGACATTAATTGTACGCATTACTCCAAGTAATCCCAGACAACTTCTCTTTAAGTGAAGGGGAATTTATTTAGAAAATAGAACAACTTTACAGCCAAAACATTTCGTCAATAATTCCCATCTATTCTAAAGCATGCAACTAACTACTACAGATCTTAGAGAACAATATTTGAAAATTAAACACAATTAACACAAAGTGGATCAGGGATGAACAGCTGAGGTTTGGTTCAGAAAGGGAGGTGGCCCTCACTGCAGGGGGCTCAACTTAGATAGCCTGTGGGACAAAGGACCATAAAACTTAGCTCTGGGCTAAGGTGGAGAGCAGCACATGTAAGGAGACGAAAGGCAATAAAACTTAGCTCTGGCTATAGTGGACAGAGTACATGGGGTGAAGCGTCCATGTGGAAGGACTCTGCTTTAGCTAACAGACTAAGGAACAATGGAATTAGCCTTTAAGCTAAGACCAGCTAACGCAGGTCGGACCGAGTCCAACTCTGCCGACCAGGTGATCAGAGAGCGAGAGACAGAGCGAGGAAAAGAGAGGAAGGAAAAAGAAAGAGAGTGGGATCCGCTCAGGATTAAAAAAAAATTTAAACACAGCAAACACTGCTCAAACTCATGCGTGCGGCGACGCCAAATGAGCCAACAGATTCAGCGCTTAAACTATGCTTAAATTGAAAGTAGTCTCAGGTAGAAAGAAGTCTCAGAGGACTAGTGATCCACTGGTATGTAGTGAAAAAAGGGAATGTCGACGAGCCGAGAGAAAATGGCGGAAAACTCGACTCCAGGTTCACTGTGAGATCTATAAAGAGAGTCTGAACAAATCAACTCTAAAAGATGCAAGGGAATCGTTCTTTTCTGAAATTATCAACAGAAACATTAATAACCCGTGGACTTTATTTGCAACAGTGGAAAGACTAACTAATCCTTTAGTGACGGTAGCCCCTGAACTAAATTCTACCAGGACCTGCAATGAATTTGCCAACTTTTTCACTAGAAAATTATAACAATTAGAGGGTCAGTCTGTACCTCAATATTGAACCTACTACCAATGCCATCCTAAATCAACACTAATGTGGACAAAATGTCTAAATTCTATGATTTAAACCAAAAAAAACCTTGAAAAAAATCATTATCCAATTAAGCTCCTCCTCTTGCAGCCTTGATATCCTACCCACAGCTTTTCTAAAGAGAGTTATTCCTGTCATTGGGTCAGATCAAGCTAGAACAGCATATTTTTCATCATTAATAGAGGCGAATAAAAACAATCCTAGGTTTCTTTTTAGTACAGTTGCCAAACTTACACAGAGTCATAGCTCTGTTGAGCCAACTATTCCCCCAGCTCTTAGCAGTGATGATTTTATGGGATTCTTCGTAAATAAAATTAATTATATTAAAAATAAAATAATTGGCATCCTCCCAAACATGATTACTTCTTCCTCAGTAAATGAGGCAGTATCGGAAAGAACTGTAGATCCTCAGTTGTGCTTAGGCTGTTTTGATTCAGTCGAGCTTTCGGAATTATCAAAAATATTAGCCTCATCTAAACCTTCAACTTGTATGTTGGACCCAATTCCAACCAAATTATTTAAAGAAGTGTTCCATTTGGTTCCTGGCCCCATTTTGAATATGATGAATCTATCCTTAGTAAACGGATACGTACCACAGGAATTTAAATTAGCTGTAATTAAACCTTTACTCAAGAAACCTTCCCTTGATCAAGATGACATAGTGAATTACAGACCTATATCTAACCTTCCTTTCTTATCCAAAGTCCTTGAGAAAATTGTTGCTAATCAAGTCTGTGAGCATCTAAACAGTAACGAGCTGTTTGAAGAGTTTCAGTCAGGTTTTAGAGCTCATCATAGCACTGAAACAGCACTGGTGAAGGTTACTAATGATATTCTCATGGCCTCAGATAATGGACTTGTGTCTGTTCTGGTTTTGTTAGATCTCAGTGCTGCTTTTGACACAGTCGATCATAATATTCTCTTAGAAAGGCTTTAACATGTTGCAGGGATCAAAGGAACAGCACTAGGCTGGTTTAAATCATATTTGTCTGATAGATTCCAGTTTGTTCATCTAAATGATAAATCTTCTTCACTCTCAAGGGTTACTTGTGGAGTTCCACAGGGTTCTGTGCTTGGACCAATTCTGTTCACCATATATATGCTCCCAATTGGTAGAATCATTAGACAGCATGGGATAAATTTCCACAGCTATGCAGATGATACACAACTATATTTATCCATAAATCCTGATGAACCCAGTCAGTTAGGTAGATTACAGGCATGTCTGGAAGACATAAAAACATGGATGACCCTAAACTTTTTGCTTTTAAATTCTGACGAAACAGAAGTTGCTGTCTTTGGACCAGAAGTTCTTAAACAGAAACTAATTAGTCAATCACTTCATCTGGATGGCATTAAATTGGCCCCCAGTAATAACGTAAAGAATCCCATATTAAACAGGTTTCTAGGATTTCTTTCTTTCACCTCCGGAATATTGCTAAAATTAGAAACATCCTGTCCAGGAGTGATGCTGAGAAACTAGTCCATGCATTTGTTACCTCAAGGCTGGACTACTGTAATTTTTTACTATCAGGTAGTCCACAAAATGCCATTAAAAGCCTTCAGTTGATCCAAAATGTGGCAGCAAGAGTTCTGATGAATATTAAAAAGAGAGATCACATTTCTCCTGTTTTAGCTTCCCTTCATTGGCTCCCTGTTAAATCCAGAATAGAATTTAAGATCCTTCTTCTTACATACAAAGCCCTTAATAATCAGCTCCATCATACATCAGAGATCTAATTGTTCCTTATGTTCCTAACAGAGCCCTTTGCTCTCAGACTGCAGGTTTACTTGTAATTCCTAGGATTTCTAAAAGTAGAATGGGAGGCAGATCTTTTAGTTATCAGGCTCCTCTCCTGTGGAACCAGCTCCCAGCTTTAGTCCGTGAGGCAGACACTCTGTTTACTTTTAAGGCCAGGCCTAAAACTTTCCTTTTTGATAAAGCTTATAGTTAGAGTGGCTTAGGTCATCCTGAGCTATCTCTGTAGTTATGCTGCTATAGGCTTAGACTGCTGGAGGACAGACTGAACACTTTTCTTCACTCTGCTACTTCCTTTTCTCCTACTACTCTCCAGTTGTATTACAGTACATTCTGTTATTTCGACTGTTAACTTTGTTTTCTCTCAGTGTTTTTCTCTCCATAGAAGATATACCTGGTCTGGTATCCTGCTTGGCTGCAATGCCCTGTTGGACGGGGGGCATCGACTGGGATGATGCTCCCAGTAACTGAACATCCACTGTGTCCTGTTATTAACTTTTTACTTTCTGTAACATAGAAAGTTCTCTTATATCAGATCTTCTGTTCCTTCTGTGTTTCTGCTCTGTCTTCTCAAACCCCCAGACGGTCGTGGCAGATGGCCGCTCCTACTGAGCCTGGTTCTGTTGGAGGTTTCTTCCTGTTAAAGGGGAGTTTTTCCTCTCCACTGTCGCTACATGCTTGCTCAGTATGAGGGATTGCTGAAGGATTGCTGTGGTTGGAAAGTCTGCATCAACGGGGCCCAACCTCACGCCAATGACTGACGCAATCTGCTGGGATTCCTTAAATAGGAAACTTTTTAACTGATTGGAATATTTGTATAAATGTATTGAAATGACTTCTTGTTAAGTGCCTTGAGATGACATCTGTTGTGAATTGGCACTATATAAATAAACTGAATTGAATTGAAATAGATCTAGTTCAAATTGTTAACTCATCTCTGCTAACAGGTGTCTTCCCTCAGGCTTTGAAGACAGCAGTTATTAAACCACTACTAAAGAAGAATCTGGACAACATGTTAATGCAGAACTCCAGGCCAATCTCAAATTTTCCATTCCTCATTGAAAAAGCTGTGTTCACCAATGAAATAGCTTCCTAACAATGACAAACCGTTTTGATGTTTTTCAGTCTGGTTTCCATGCTCACCACAGCACTGAGACTGCCCTCGTCAAAGTATTCAATGACATCCACATAAATACAAACTGTGGTAGAACAACAGTGCTGGTTCTGTTGGACCTCAGTGCAGCATTTGACACTGTTGATCACGAAATACTATAAGAACCACTGGAGAGCTGGGTCGGACTCTCTGGTACAGTACTTGGCTGGCTTGAGCCCTACCTAAAGACAGAGACTGCTTTGTTTCAATAGGAAACTTTTCATCAGAACGAACAGAAATCACATATGGGGTCCCCCAGGGCTCCATCTTAGGGCCTCTCCTATTTAATATCTACATGCTCCCACTAGGCCAGATTATAGCAACCAGTAGTATTAGCTACCATAACTACATGGAGGATACTCAGCTTTATATTACAATGTCACCAGGTGACTTTGAACCCATTCAAACCCTAAATTACTATTATCTACCAAATAAATGGATGGATGTGCCATAACTTTCTCCAGCTGAACAGAAACAAAACTGAAGTAATTATTTTTGGACCTAAAGAGGAATCATCAAGAGTCAGCACACAGACTATTGATCAGGCCCGAAATCTAGGTGTAGTAATGGACTCAGACCTGAACCTCCAAGGTCACATAAAGGCAATAACAAGGTCAGCCTTCTATCACCTGAAGACCATTTCTAGTATTAAGCGACCTCGAAAAACTCATCCATGTGTTTATCTTTAGTCGGATTGATTACTGCAACAGCGTCCTCACCGGTCTGCCTAAAAAGTAAATCAGACAGCAATCAGACAGAGAATATATTTCAAAATACTCCTACTAGTTTATAAATCATTAAATGGCTTAGCACCAAAAGATGTTGAAGACCTGTTGTCACCAACCACCAAGACCACTCAGGTCCTACAACTCTTTTTTTTTTTCAAGAGAATGTATGTAAATAGTGAAACTGCAGTGAGTTTTACCAGTACGAATGTTGGTAGCTGAACTGAGATAAATTTCACGCATGCGTATTTGGCAGCTCCTCTGAGAAAGGACACGCATGCCCTGTTGGTAGCTAGTCACTGCTGGATCGGCGCCTGACCCCAGAAACCGCTCACACAGGTCGTTTGTTGTAGCTGTCACAATCAACCTATACAGTCATTTTAATTAGCGCACGTGTTGTTTTGTTTGCAAATTATTTAATCTGATAATAGGTAGGCCTTCAGTTTCTTTATGTTCATGTTTAAAGAGGGCAGGGTTGTGAAATAGCCTTTATTTCAGAAGTCATGCATGTGAGATAGCCTTATTGACGGTATTCATTTTATTCCATAAAGCTGCAGACTTAAAAAAAAAAAAGATTATAAATCGACATGCCTTGATATTATTCTTATAGGCAGGGACTCGTTTATCATTTTAAGCTTCAGATAATAGGCCTATTTGACGGGAATTTCAAACGTTTGTCCAGTAAATTGAAAACCTGCCGGTCACGTTGTCCGTTGCCATTTTTTCTAGCGGAAACCCTGATGTGTGACTTTTGAATAATGTCGGGCTATAATCAGGTTCAGGCTTTAATAAGCTGTCAATAGAAAATATACTCTTTTCGGGATCGGGCTGAATTCTCTCGGGCTCGGGCCGGGTCGGGTCGGGCCCAACTTTTAAGGCCCGATTACAGCTCTAGTGTGGATGTACAATCCACAAAATAAGAAAGGACGGTGCCCAAAACTGGACAGTGATCCTGGAGATGCTGAGTGAGGTGGAGAACTGGGTGCAGATGCTTTCTAAGGTCTGGAGGGTACCCTTACACAAGGACAGACTCGCTCCTTATAAGGGCAGAGCTGAGCTGGAGAGAGGGGAGGCGAGGACGAGGAGACCCTTGGTATGGACAGGGGAAAATTCAGGAGGCTCTTCAGCTGAACTGGGGCTTGCATCACCAGCCCCTCCCCATGTGACCCCACTTGGGATGCTCCTTCTAATTCAAGATCCACCCCCGCCTTGCAGGGAAACCGCCCGTGGAGGAACCAGCGGGTGCAGAGAGGCCTGAGAGACTTTGCATGTCCACTTGGGATAAGGGACTTTGACGGCGGGGAGGTAGTGTAACAGGTTGAATAGAGAACAGCGTTGGATGTGTTTCAGTTTCTTTTAAAGTACTAAGAAAAGAGGTTTTTGCTGTTAGTTATGGTTCTGCTAGGAGAAACAAGTAACTGAAGTTTGGTGTTAGCAACTAGAAAAAGGTTAGAAAGTGTAAGGCTTGTTTAAGGCCAGTAGTAGCCAAAATAAAGAGACCCTTATGACAAGGAGTGTGTGAGGCTGGGTCATTACAATACTTAGGGTATTACATTACATGTTGAATAAAGCAATAAGAAAAGGACAAACACCATGGTGAACCTTTTAAAGCCTTTCCTTGTGAAGTTTCTGGCTACAACGAAGCCGTCTTCAGCTAAGCTAATGTTAGCGCAGACTTTTAAATCATTCAGAGAGAACTCAGTGGAGAACGAGAAATAGCAAATGATGCTACATCTAATAATTCCTTGATGTGTTGCAATTGTGGAATGCATATATAAGAACAGAACACGTGTTGCATAGAGAATAAATGAAACACTCACTTTATTTAGATCCATCATGTCCTGCTATACAAAAAAAACCACACAAAGAACATCTGCTATTGAGATCACGTGGTTTCTGGGATATAGTTGAGGTTTCTCCACCATCTTGTCTGCAGCTGGATGCCTCTCAATAATAAGAATGATTTTTAAGCCATTTTTATTCAATTTCATCAGTTGTTATTCCAAAACGCAATTTTCCCAAGTCAGCTTTTATTTGATAATGGTGTATTTCCCAGTGGATTAATTATTTCAGAATGTCACTTTTCAGCAGAATAACTTCCTCTGCCAATCGGGGTCATGGCTGGAACCTGAAAGCCCATTGGCTGGTGCTTAAACGTCGATCTTCCTGGATAATAGTTCTCACTCAGTGACTGAGCAGCCTGTTGCACAGCTAGCAACAACATGCTGCTGGGACCAGATTGTTGGACTTAATGGACTGAACTGTTACACCTTGCCCACTGAAGGACAGCGACATTCTTGGACATAATGGACAATGAACCTGGTTCTAGCTCCAAAGACTGAACAGTGTGCATTCTTTGGAACTAAAAGGGGGATGTTGAGGCTGTCGCCTTTTACTGAATGAACTGCATCTCCCAGCATCCGTTGCGGCGCCCTCAACCCATTTTCATTGGTCTGTGGCCAGTGATGACATCACAGAGTTGATAAAGGGGGCGCGAAAACTAAACTCATCGTCTTTTGGTTCCTACCCGCGGAGACGCTTTACTTCATTGCTAGCAAACTTTCCCCTTTTTCGTTCATACCTGCTGGACCAGGAAGAACTCCCCTTTTTAAACTTCGAAGTGAACCGGCCAAGCAAACAGACTTCCCGTCCTTGCAACCAGGGAGTCCGCTGGCCTCTGAGCTCTATTGAAAACAGGCCTGAGCACCTCAGCGCCTAAAAGTGGACGTCCGCTTTCAGAATTCGGTTCTGTGCAAAACCGCTCCTTTAAACTGGACACTCTCAAGTTGTTCTACACCCTTCGTCGTGGACTGTGAAGAGAGTCATCACCAAGTAGGACAAACCTGGTTTATTTCTGTGTGGTCTGGGTAGAGGAGATTTAGGTCTAACGGGTTAATATATCCCGTTTCTGTTGGTTGATATAAGTTTGTGAACTTGTAAACCATTGTTATTCTGGGATAATTAGTGTCGCTGTGCGCCGACCCTGAATGCATGCTTTGTGTTTTAAAAAAAATTATTTTACTTTGGTTGCAACAGAAGCAGTATATTATATTGTATTATTTCCGCTGTATTGTCCGCTGCGGTCGGCGCGTGTCTGTTTAGACAGGTCGTGTGGCCTTCCGTTGATTCCCTTTTTCTGTCATCCCCGTTTCTTTTGTCCAAGCCACCATTGCTAATGAAACTAGCCTTTGTTGAATCGCCACGCGGTCTTTCTTTGTCTCCCTTTGTGAACCGATCACGGCAATTGATAAGGCTTGAGTTATTGATCGCATTGAGGGGGTGAGCTAATTCCCCCCTCATTCGCTCGCTGTCTCCCACACACACACACACACACACACACACACACGCCGTAACCCCTCCCCTCGACGTTAACTTTGTTCTATATTTTTGCATGCGTTAGAATAGATGGAAATAATAAATGAAATGTTTGGCTGTAAGGTTGACCTATTTTATTAATAAATTCCCTTAATTAACGAGAAGTTTCCTGTTCTATTTCAGTGTGTGCTGTAAAGTTTGTTAATCCTCGCGGACGGACTCCGCCCTTTCAGGAGAGACTGACGGTCTGGTTTAATTAAAAGTATCTAATTTCTGAGATTGTGCCCCGATGATCTTTAATAAACAGGTTAAACTCTAACATCATCAATAATTATATTAATATTAATTTATTGATTATAATTGTTGATGCTCAGAAAACCAGACATACTTTTTTTAAATTAATAGTTACAACAATGCTAAGTCAAGGGTGGGAGTTGCATGAACTCTGGTTACTCTAGCAGATCAAATTTAGAGGAATAATGTATCAGAGGATGCCATTTTCGTTTGGATGATATTTTTGAAATGATCCCAGGTCCAGTACTGAAGACTTTAGTGCCTTCTGACATAACCGTCTGAGTTATTGTTGATATGTTATTCTGTGTCATTATTCTGGTAACACTCTAAGGATGGACACAAATAAAGGAACTGTAATCTAGAAGGCTACATTAGGGAAGGGGAATTTGAAAACATGAAAACTACTTTTATAGCAGCTGTTATTTTTATTTGACACGTTTTACGTTTATTTAACATGTTCTATTATCTGACAGGTATAACAGTCTCGTTAAAAAAAATATATAGTTTTGTCTTACAAACATTGTGGTGGTACCTGACAGTTTGGTCTTCATTGGGTCATTTGGGGAAAGTCACAGCACTTGTGACTGTTAGTGTTACCCATTCTGATTTATAAATTTGTAGGTAATCTGCAACTGCACTTTTTTTCAAAGTTATTTATGAAAAAGCAACTACTTTGAGATTTATGTCCCATTCTCTTTCTTGCGCTACTCAGGAGAGTGTATTACCGCTGTCAAATTTTTTTAACTAACTTTTATGTCCCATTTAAAGCTGGAACATCTAAGGCATACCATCAATGTCTATTCAAACATAACAAATAACTTTGATTTGTATTTTGAGGCAGAATTTTCCTTAAGGTGAAACCCATCTTAACCCCACCTTTTTTATTAAATTATTTAATTTTAGAATTATTTAATTATTTAGTTTTTTTCTGCTTTTGCTTTCCCTCATAGTTGAATTTGATAATCATTAGCACTTGTTGAGATTGTGTAGTTCTGTATGTTACGCTGTCTTTAAAGCTGCAGTCCGGAGTATTTGAGGGAGAGAGATTTTTTGAATCCGACGTACCAAGGCCCTTCCCCTCCCCTCCCCTCCCTCCAGCCCTACCGCAGCAGTTGTGCTCGTGCATCACCTGTGGCGACACAGCGAGTTAAAGAAGTAAGCAGCAAGCGCTATAGAGCACCACCCGATTGTATTTTTGCTATGGACATTTCGGAGGTGAGCAATTTCTGCATGACTGATGCTCTCTCACAATATGGCGACTGTAAATGGGAAGACATGGAGCGGTCTGTGTGCGCGGCTCCATGTTCACATGTTTGCGCGATCCGCATGCAAGTTGATTGACAGCCGACAATGCGGAAACTCGAATTCTATTGGCTAAAACAATTCGGCACTCAGTGTGAAATGCATAAGGGTCTACGGGAGGAAGGTGGGAATTAAAAAACATAACAAGTGTTGTGGAGCACTAGCCTTTTATCATAGTATTGAACCCCACTATCATTTTATATATTTATAAAACTTTGATACATAAATATATTCTCCGGACTGCAGCTTTAACCCCTTAAAGAGTAACTAAACCCCAAAACAACTTTTTTTTGCTTGTAAAGTGTATAAATGGGTCTTTCTTTACCAATGCAATCTTTCAATTTCTGGGATTTCTTTTCACATTTTTATGTAAACTTGTTTAATTCTACACTTTTTGGTCTAAAAACGTCTTAGTGCTGCCCTCTTAGGGTTGAACTGTGGCTACTGCATTTGAAATTTGTGATTGGTGGAGAGCGGTACATCTTTTTCAGTCTTCATGTCACAGGCATGGTCTCATAGACACGCCCCGTGGGTTTGGGTATAAAACCATCTCTCAGACACACTCGCCCCGTGGCGAGTTTGGAGTTGTAATTGCGAGTTTTGATCGATTCCGTTTTTCAGGTTACCATTATTGTCACATTAGCACTTAGTTAGCATAGCTAACATACGGTTTTGAACGTTAGACTATGTTAGCACTACCACTCAGAGACTGGATTCCTCCTGTCTCCCTCTGCCTCAGCAGCAGCCTCAGCCTCGGACAGCGCTGACTCAGCGCCCTGAGCCAGCGGCTTGAATTGATACGGCTCAGGGGCGCTGGGCTCTATAAAGCCTCCCTCTATGTCCGGTGACAGCGGAGGAGATCCGCTGGCTCAGGGCACTGAGTCAGCGCTGCCCGAGGCCGGCACTGCTGACGCAGAGGGAGACAGGATGGGTCCAGTCTCTGAGTGGTAGTGCTAACATAGTCTAACGTTCAAAACAGATGAACGTCGATCAGATCGATCAGTTGCAAAACTGCCAACGTCGCCTCGGCCACTGTCCATGTTTCAGTGTCAGATTAAGCGAGGTGTCGCTGTCCTTCTGACCACACCCCCACGTTCCCCCCTCCGCTCATTCTCCACACTTGGCCATGCCCCTCCGTGCCCCCTGGCACTGCCCACTTTGGTAGAATTTTTCAAATGTTGTCTGGGGGCGGAGTTATGCTTTTTCATGGGGTTTGGTTCCACTTTAACATTCCTGCAATCTCCGCCTTACATTTAAAAAAATATAAATCATACCCAAATTAAAATTAAAGCTGTTCTTGAACCATTTTGAGTAGAGACGTGGCTAGGTTCTCTTTGGAAAGAGAACACTGGAATTTCTCCCAGAACAGTGATAATATTTCTAAGTACTATTGTTACCAAGTAATAGGCAAGGCAAGGCAATTTTTTTGTATAGCACACTTTAAAACAGGTAACAGAATGTGCTTTACATGATTAGGGGGTAAAATAAAAATAGCAGTAAAACATAGACAAAGCATATAAAGTAAAAGCAGCAATAAAGCAAGAAACACACACAAAACATATGATACATGAAAACATTACTCAAATGCTGCTCTAAACCGATGAGTTTTTAGTTGTGATTTAAAAGAACTCAGCAGCTTTGCAGTTGTCTGGAAGTTTGTTCCAGATTAGAGGAGGATAGAAACTGAAAGCTGCTTCTCCATGTCTGGTTCTTATTCTAGGGATGTTGAGTAGACTGGAATTAGAGGACTTGAGTGTGGTTGGTTGGTATAGTAACAGTAGATCTTCAACATACTTCGGTGCTAGGCCATTCAAAGATGTATAAACTAGTAAAAATATTTTTAAGTCTATTCTCTGAGCTACAGGAAGCCAGTGTAAGGACTTTAGAACTGGGGGGAAGTGCTCTAATTTCCTGGTTGTAATGAGGATTTTTAATACACTGAAAAAGATTAAACTAATTATAATTGTATACTTGATTGGCATTTATCATTGGAATCACAAGACTCTTAGCTTTCAAATGATAAAATATGTATAAGTTCTTAAAAGTCAGAAGATCGGTGAATTTAAACCTGGAAGGACTTGAAGAAAACATTCAACCCAGTCAAGTGAAGGAAAAAAGAAGAAGAGGCAGAGGAACATTGACAATTCATATGTGGCTGGAGAATCAGGGAGACTGAGAAGAATGTTTTCCATGCACAGTGTCCTAATGCATTTTAAATGCAGCAACACTCTCAAAAACAGGTTCACCCCAGGAATAAAACAACCAAAACACAAGATCAGTGTGTGGTATTTGCAGACCAGTGCCATAAGCCATGTTAAGTTCACATACATACACATGCATAGCACACTTTCAAGACATGTATTAATAAAAAAAGTTTGTAAGCCCTAGTTGATTTTCTTTTTACTTCACAAATATTCACTACTTTGTAGGTTCATCTAGTGAAAAAAACTTTTTTTATCCTTGTTCCTGCATAATGTTTGTTCTGATTCCTCACAATTGCATTTGATTCAATACAAATGAACAATAAAATCAAAATGCCAAAAAACAGCTTCAGGGCAATTCTACCAAATACTAAGGAAGTGTATGAATATTTCTGACTCTGATAAAGGTAATGAAAAACTACATGGCAATTATCTCTCTCTTTATTTTGACATTTCACATATACAAAAAACATGTTTATTTATTGATTTAAAACAAAAAGAGTTTACTCAGATTTTTTTATTTGACAGTTTTTTTGGAAGTGTATGTAAATATCTGCTTTTGTCAGGAGGTGTGCGGTGGAATGCATGGACCCAATCACAGAAGCAGGTAAAGTGCAAAGGCTATTTATTAAAGTGCTGCTGGTGGAATGATGATGATGGTGGTTCTGATGGTGATGACGGGAATGGAGAGACAGAACATCGAGCTGGAAGAAGACGGCAAAGAAACACACCATGGAGAGGTTGACAATAATGATCCGGTGCTGAGTGAGGGGAAGTGATGGGTTATAAAGGCAAGAGGTAAGGAGGATCAGGTGTGGATGATTGGAGACAGTCTTTGTGGGTACGCCCCTGGAGGTTGGGCGGACGGCCAGGAGAGGGCGGCCCCTGAGGACCTGGAGTTCCAGAGGACGGTGGTGTCCCCTGGCTGGACAGCGGTCGGGCGGATGACATCCTCTGGCTGGACGGGAGTCGGGCGGACAGCCTGGGTTGCGTCCTCTGGCTGGGCGGCTGTCGGGCAGACGGCCCAGTGGTCCTCCTATGAGGACCTGGAGATCCGGCGGACATCCGGATGGACGTACCGTTGCAGGACTGAGTTCGGGCGGACGGCCCGGTGATCCCCTTCTGAGGACAAGGCAGCGGCTGAGGAGCTTGGCCGGTAGAGGTTGGTGGCGACGAAGAGGCTTGGCCGGTGGAGGTGTGCCTTGGCCGGCGGGCCTGGATCTGGAGGCCGGCGGGCCTGAATCTGGAGGCCAGAGACGGGTCCTTCCTAACCCTCACTGGGGACTGTAGTGGCCCATAGGGAGATGTCGGTAGCTGGAAGGCTGCCGCTGTGACTCCCAGGAGGACAGCAGCCAACGTAGACACTGGCAGCAAGTGTGCCGGTGCTGGAAGCAGAGGTAGGATGTCTTCAACCCCCTCCGGGAGCTCTGGAGACAGAGGAGGGCCATCCTTGACCTCCTCCAGGAGCTCTGTTGCTGGGACCTGAAGGCTCAGGCGAGGTGCGGGCATGGGCCCCTGGAGACGTTGTGGGGGCATAGGAGCTCGAAAGCAGGGCTGGCTGACTGGTTTGCAGACTGAGGCAGGCTGGCTGACTGGATCGCAGACTGAGACAGCCGGCTGAGGCAGGCCCTTTAAAGAGCCGGTGCATCGATTGCTGCTGGGAGGACCAGAGGTGAGCAGACAGCACATACTTCCACCTCGGAACGAGCCCTACCTCGGCGGCTGACGGGGGTCAAATCTGGACCTCACCGCCTGTTGATTTAAAATCTACAACCTGACCTGAAACCCGCACACTGACACAACAAAATGAGGCGCGTTTCCACTATTGGAAATTCAGGGTAGTTTTACCGGATCTTTTATCTGACGGGGTAAACTTTTGGTCCGCTCCTCTCCGCCGTCTTGTCTCCATTCAAAAGTGGCCCTTTAAAGAATTAGTTAAAATGTCCACATATCAAGACTCTCAGCAAGTGGTGAGCAGCATCACTTAACATCGCCAAAAGGCAACCACAGCAGCAGGAATAACGAGATCGACATAGAAGAATCAGGGATTTCTGTTGTGTTTCTGTTTGCTATGTTTTTACAAACTGTTGTTGTTGCTGTAAACTGTTCCTATAACTACTCCAAAGTCCCTGGCTTCAACTGTGTTCTCCGTTCCTGAATCTTATATCCAGGCGCAGAAAAGCCTCTCTTGTCACGCTGTGACTGTCTCCCTGTCTGCGTCACTCCCTGTGACCTAATTACCTACACCTGTCTCATGTTGTCTCATTAGTCTTCCAATTGTTGTCCTGCCCTTTATACACCCCATCGTCTCTCATGCCCTTTGTCAGTTCCTCATCTAACCTCCCTGTCGTAATCTCGTCATCATTGTCTCTCGTGTTTGTGGAAACCGTCAAAGATTCCGTCAACCCCTCCCTCTGTGGTCTCTTCGTCCTGTCAACCCGTACTCTGAATAATCCTTTCATTAAATATGGGCAACAACCAATCCAAACCGCTCTCTGCATCTGAGTCCGTCTCTAGAAACATGACTTGGAACTTAGGAACTTGCCAGAAAAAGGACTCAGCAGAGAAGAGGAGAACGGAGAAGGACTCACCTCTGGTGGAACTCGGCCATTGTCATCACCTGGCTGCTTCCCCATTTTTCCAGGAGGGTATGCCTGGCGTCTCCCCTGCTTTTTTCCTAATTCCCCAGGACGCTGAGCTCTCTCCTAGCCCTGACCAACCGGTCATGGAGACCGAGGACATCCAGGTTGCCCTCCTTCACCAGCACTTCCGGGGTCTGCCTCCTGACCACAGCTGGCGCGTTAAGGGCCCGCTCTTGACTTCCACCCCTGAGCCCGTCCATCAGCTCGATTCTCTGGTGGTTTATCCAGCTGTCAGGGAGGAATTTGTGGAAGGAGTCAGGAGTTTCCTTGAGGTTGCCGCCGCTCATACTGAACCGTGGAGATGGGTGAGAGCGGCGCAGGAGCTGCTGCAGCTGCTGCAGCTGCTCTGGGAGTACAAACCCCTCCTTTCCTCCCTAGGATTGGAGTGGCTGTGGGAGGAGGTGGAGTGGATCAAAAAAGGCTTTTTTTTATGCTCATCTCGGCCGCCACGCCACAAAGTTCTTCTCAGCCGCCACGCCACCAGGTTCTTCTCCGCCGCCGGCCGCCACACCGCAAGGTTCTCTGCCGCCGGCCTCCTCGTCTCTTGCTCCCTCGCCGCTGGCCTCCTCGTCTCTTGGTCCCTCGTCGCCGGCCTCCTTGTCTCCCGGTCCTTCGTCGTCTCCCTTCTCTTCTCCTGGTTTCTCGTTGTCGGCCTCCTCGTCTCACACTACTTCGTCATCGGCCCCCCAGGTTCCTGGTCCTCTGTCGTAGGCCTCTGAAGTATATTTATTTTTGTTTTGGACTCTGAATCTGGAGTGCCATTTCTGCCATATCTGCATCTCTGCCAGATATTATCGGATGAACTGTGACCAAAAGTGGTCACCAAGGTCTTGGGCGTTTCTCCAACGCCGACGGCTCAGCAGCTCATTCTGAGAGTAGACCACCTGTGGGAGCGATCCATCCAGCTGCCCCATCAGCAGAAAATTGGGAGTCACAGGATCGGGATCACCAACATCAGATAGAACATATCCTAGCGGCTTGGAGTTGAGGATTCTTTCCACTTCTACAAGCACAGTGTGGAGGACTTCTTCCTGAACCAGCTGGGTACCCACAGAGATACACAAGGCTGATTTCACGGAGCGTATCTCTCGCTCCCAGACACATCCGAAATGAGGAGATGCTGGAGGGTTGAAGTGAAATTGGATCTTCTGTTGAGCCAAGAGCTGCTGGAGCTCTGATGTCATAACTTAGAATGCTCCCTTAAGCTCAGTTTCTCCCCCTTTAAAGTTCGTTTCCTGGTCAGAGAAATGTTCTGCTGGGGTTCCTCTCCGGGCGATAAAGCGACGCAGAGCCATTAAAAAGGAGTCGTGTCAAGAGAAGGAAGGATGTCAAAATGCGCAGCTCTGACGCTTAGGCACTTGAAAATAATGCCCCACCTTTTCTCCAAACGATACCCCACTTTGATCTCGAGCAGTCCAAAACAATTGGTTCCAGTAGAGTAGAAAGCTGGTTTAAACAGGCGAAGTCTGGCAACGGGCAGGTCTGACATCTTTGGTATGCACGGCTTTGCTCTCCATCGCTGACATTCAGTACAGGTCCTCTGGTAGCGTTGGGTTGCCTCCCTTCCTCTCAGGATCCAAGACTTCTGTCTCATCTCTGTAAAAACCCTTTCTGGTCCTGGGTGTCTCAGGTGACTGTCATAATCCAGGTCTAGGGTTGACTCAGGGTTATCAGCCTTGCTTTCTGTAAGCCAGAGCTGTGCGCTAGTTGAGCGGTCCTCTTCTGGCAGGTGACTGATCACTGCGGGCAGTTACTAGCCCATTGACGAAGTATAAATCCTGCTGAGTAAAGGAGGTCTCACAGCTGGTTAACCAGGTCTCTGGCTTCCTCTTGGGTTGGCAGACTGTGAAGACAGTTATTGACATAAAAACATCTCTCAACTAATTTCCGCACCTCCCCTTCCGGTGACCTGAAATCCATCACGTGTTGCTGTAATGCGAATGCAGCTCAGCAGGGACTACACGTGGTGCTGAAAGATAGTACCTTCCACTCATACACTGTTGGAGGGGCCTCTTTGTTCAGGTGTCACCACACAAAGCGCTGCAGGGGGCGATCCTTGGGGAGGAGACGGACCTGGTGAAACATCACCTTTATATCGCCGCTCACTCCCACTTTCTCTAGGAGAAACTGAAAAAGACATCCAGGAGCTGCAGAGGGTCTGCATAGATTGCATTATTTAAGTTGCACTGTGTGACTTGATGGGAACGCGCACAACGCCAGCATCTTTTATTTGTCTTTATCCACTGAATCAGCTGCTCTTTATTCAGCTTAAGGATCTTTCCACATTGACTCAGGTGGTGCTCCTTGACATCATAGAACGCACAGTAGGGAGGTGACTTGGTCAGGGCTGATGAGCTGAACTGTGCAGTCAAACCCAAGGCCGTGTTATCAGCCCTGTGAAACACTGCAACTGAACGCTTCCCGGTTTGTGCTCCAGACTTAAGGTTCTTACGATCCTCTCTAGCTCCTCCAATTGATGACTGCTCAGCATAATCTTGGCACCATGATTCTTGCTTCAACCAGTCAGCTAAATCGGTGAGGGTATGGTTAGGGGTAGAATGCCTCAGCATGCATCTTCGGAACTCCTCCCTTTGTTCAGGGTGTAACTTACTGAGCAGCAGAGCCACATGTGAACCACACCGAAACTCCACCTCGCCCTCTGGTCCCAATGTCTTCAGCATGCCAACCAGGGATTGGATCAGTAATGAAAATCGCTCAAATGCGACCACATCATCTCGTCTGATGTCGGGCGCATCCTTCACTGTGGCGATCTTCCTCAGGGCTAACTGATGAGGCAGTCCAATCCTTTCAATTAGGGCATGCGTAGTGTCCGTGAATGGCGTAGGGGAGTGCAAGTAATTTTCAGCTACCAATCTGGCTTCATCCAACCTTAGATGGTCTAACAGGATTTGGTACAAGACCCATGAAGACGGTCGCTGCATACACATCTGGGTGATGACTTGAACAATTCTGGGCTCTCTACTGGTGGCAGGTTCTCCAAAGCCATTCTGAGATGGGCGAACTCACCCGGATCTTTCCTGGTGAAATAGGGTATGTTGGGACGGGGTCCATGGTACGCCGGGTCTGCACTGAAGCTGTAGCAGGATTTTCAATTCAGTTCAATTCAGTTTATTTATATAGCGCCAATTCACAACAGATGTCATCTCAAGGCACTTAACAAGAAGTCATTTCAATACATTTATACAAACATTCCAATCAGTTAAAAAGTTTCCTATTTAAGGAATCCCAGCAGATTGCGTCAGTCATTGGCGTGAGGTTGGGCCCCGTTGATGCAGACTTTCCAACCACAGCAATCCTTCAGCAATCCCTCATACTGAGCAAGCATGTAGCGACGGTGGAGAGGAAAAACTCCCCTTTAACAGGAAGAAACCTCCAACAGAACCAGGCTCAGTAGGAGCGGCCATCTGCCACGACCGTCTGGGGGTTTGAGAAGACAGAGCAGAGACACAGAAGGAACAGAAGATCTGATATAAGAGAACTTTCTATGTTACAGAAAGTAAAAAGTTGATAACAGGACACAGTGGATGTTCAGTTACTGAGAGGATCATCCCAGTCGATGCCCCCCGTCCAACAGGGCATTGCAGCCAAGCAGGATACCAGACCAGGTATATCTTCTATGGAGAGAAAAACACTGAGAAAAAAAAAAAAAAAAGGATGGTCTAGAAGACTGAGGAGCCATTCTTGGAATTTTGAGCAAAAGACTGGGAAGCTGTGTGATGCCCTGTTGATCTTGAAGGGTCAAGTACAGAGTGTATTAGCTCACCACAGGGTGTTGGGGTGCACGTCATGATTACAGGGAGTGAAATAGTTGGCAACGGTGGCTGCATAAGGGGTCTTGTCCAATAATGGCTACCAGATCAATGGGTCTCAGGCTGGGTAAAGTTTACTGATTGGATCAGAGTTGAACCTCTGTCTTTAACGTCTGCAGCTCACCCATCCTCTAATCCAAACATGTTATGATAGGTTCGGCATACAGAACCTGGTCTTCACTTAGTGGTGGTGTTTGCGGCAGTGGCCAATGCTCCTCTTCACTGACCTCAAAGTTAAGGGGGTATTAGAATGTGATGTTTATTTTGTTTGTTCACGATGAATATCCCTGGCTCCACAAATTAGTCGTAGCATATGTGCCTGCATTGTTTTGAAATCCACTAGGTCTGCTGCTAGGAGCTGCTGGGATCATTGGAGGAGGATCCCCTCCTGTTGGGGCTCGTGAAAGTCATTCCATAAGGTTGCATCCTTCATATTCCCTCCTGGAGTAGGCTGATACTGGGTTAGGATAACTCCATGAACTCTTTGGCTTCATATATGGATATCTTCCCGGAGTCAGGTGTTCACTCTGCTCATTTGGGTCATTCAGCCCAATGTAGCTGCCGTCCTGAAGCTGGTAGACCGGGTCGATAGCAGGCGTGAAGCGATGAGGGATTGCATAAGGGGATGTGAGGGGGTCATCTTGGCTGTTCCCTCCTGTAATGGTGTGCGTTCCCTTGCCATATCATGGGGAAAAGAGGTGAGGCTCTTATAGTCGAACTCAAAGTCTTCATAATGCCCTGGGATGCGAATATGCCGACGGGGCTGGGTGCCCTTGGATGTGTAATATGTCCTAAGTATAGTATAGTTATATAGTATAATAAGTATAGTTATAGCTAATAAGTATAGTTATACTTATAGTATATGATAAGTATAACATCCTCTCAAGAAACAAAGGCCGACAGAGAGAGTGAGTTTTGATTGAGCTAGAAAGCTTTTTTAGTAGAAGTGCAGCTCATAGAATACACATGTAATAAACACATGTAAACAAACAAACACAGCAATCAGTTTTTTTGTTCTCTACACCTAAAGACCATATTAGATAAACTGGTCTTGCAATATAAAGCATCTAGTGGTCAAAAGCTGCATTGACTACTAATTACATCAACTATAGAGCACTGTTTTGGTGAAATGATCTGGGGCTGATATTGGGCTGAGCAATCACAGACGTGCACTCTCCGTTGCGCTCGACAGATAGTTAAAAATTGGGCTCCACTCCATGCTTCCTTGTGTGAGTGACGAAGAGCTCTTGCGTCGACGGATAAAGGTGCTGCGTGTCTCCGCACCTCCGCAGACAGAGAAGTATAAACTTGGCTTTATGCAGGCCACCTGCGGGTGATCTGCCGCGTTGCAGAACTCTGAACTGTAGGGAAGTTGAAGTTTCTCCAAACAGAACGGCAAAGGTTGCAAAGGTAAGGCGTTTTATTGTTGCACATTCTTCTGGGGCAAGTATACTATTAGGCTAATATATCAATAACACGCTGCTGCATGCAACACGAGCCGGGAGCTGCTCACGCGACGCAGCTGAGCTGAAGGCTGCCTGCGAAAAGGAGGTGCACCCAGCTGCAGACTAGATGGCGGAAAAACCTCCACGCCATGCCAGAAGCTCCGAAGTGGAAGTTGTTCTTCTTCATGGGGCAGAAAAGAAGTTCTTCTTCATGTATATTTTGTTTAGCGGGAGATGACAGAGACAGAGAGATGGCAGAGAGAAAGAACGTAAGAGAAAGTGTTTTAATAATTCTCTATACAACAAGTGTTATTTTCTCAAAGATGCATTCTAAATATACATTTTTTTAATAACTGGCTATTTTAATCTACATATTGATAGTTTTAATTCACATACAAAAGAGTTTTTAAATCTGTTGAATTGTATGGATTTAAAGCAACATGTCACGCAGCCTACTCACAACGGATGACACACCCTGGACCTGGTCATAACACATGGCCTGTCCACTAGTGTGTCCTCTGTTGTTGACCAGGCTGTGTTGGACCACTTTTGTATATTTTTTATCATCACAGGTTTTATCCAACAGGAGGTCGTATGAGAACTGTGAGGAAAGGATATATAACTTCTGAAGTGGGTGTGAATTTCTTTAACATTTTAAACCAAACTCCAGTCCAGACTTTAGCAGCATCATGTAATTTTATTGTTGATGATTTTAACAGCAGGCTAAAGTCAGCCATTGATTCAGTAGCCCCACTGAAAACAAAAACTATGAAAAACAGACTCAAAAGACCATGGAGAAATGATGAAATTGGAGACCTGAAAAAGAAATGCAGGAGAGCAGAGCAAAAATGGTGGAAAACTAAGTTCACGATTCATTTTCAAATATATCGTGACCAACTTAAAATCTGTGATAACACTGTTAAAAGATCAAGAACGCTCCACTTTTCAAACCTCATTGCAGACAGTAAGAACAATCCCAAATTCCTTTTTAAAACAATTGATCTTTTAATAAATACTGATTTTAACAAACTGTGGTGGAAATTTGTTATGCAATTAGGAATTAAGTGTATATTCTCTGTTTAGTGAATGCATCTAAGGTAAAATGACAAGGTTATTGGTCCAACTTAATGTCTATGATATATGTGTCAGGTGACCAGAGAGACAGACGCCGGGGCAGTAAGATAACAGTCTGGCCTTCGGATGAGCTGCTTTATGCGTTGATATGAGACTCGCATGGAGCAGCTGTCCAGAGGCGGGGCGTGAAGGTTGGAGAAGACGTCTACAGAGATAAACAATGATTGCTGAATACTATTTAAGCGGTTAGTTAGAAAGGTTGGTTAGGGTGATGCACGAGTAACTCTGTCCCCTCCATCTTCTGGCCAGACATGTTTGAAATAAATACCTAAACGCCTTCTGGGACTCAAGTCTTCTTTATTATGGAAACCCTGAGATACTTTTTTTTTGCCATAACAAAACCCTCCATGTCTCCTTCAGCTGCTACATGTGAGGACTTTGCAGACCACTTCAGAAACTAAATCAGTGCTATCAGATGCAACCTGTTATCGCAGCAAAATGCTGACATGTCTGAAACACAGTTTTTACCCAAGGAAATGCTGGAGAATTTTGACCTAGTTGAGGCAAAGATACTTGTTAACTCTCAAGTTAACCCAACTACCTGCCTTTTAGACCCAATTCCCACATCACTTTTTAAGACATTTTATGTCTTCTTTGAGGGTGAGCTTTTAAACATTGTGAATTGTTCTCTTTAGTCGGGGGTTTTCCCAACTGCCGTTAAAACAGCAGTGGTGAAACCCCATTTGAAGAAGAGTAATTTAGATCCTAACAACAATGCATAACTTACCTTTAAGTAAAATTATAGAAAAAGTTGTTTTTATTTAGTTTAATGAGTTTTTAAATAAACACAGTATTTTAGAAAAATATTAGTCTGGTTTTAGGACCACAGTACCGAGACAGTTCTTTTAAAGATTGTTAATGACCTCAGGTGCAACTTGGATTAAAGGAAAATTTCAGTTTTGTTGCTCCTGGATCAAAGCGCAGCTTTTGTCACAGTCGACCACCACATTTTATTACACAGAACCAAAAGTCTGGTGGGTTTCTCAGGTACTGTTTTAGAATGGTTTCACTCCTATCTCACAGATCGAAAAAATGTTGCAAGTATGGATACTCACTCCTCAGGAACCCATCACATTCAGTGTGAAGTTCCCCAGGGATCAATTTTAGGCCTGATACTTTTTAATCTCTACAAGCTGCCACTTGGGGATGTCATCAGGAGACACGGCATTGACTTCCACAGGGTTATGGGCCATGTGGCATCTGCTTCCTGGCACCACTCCTCTTTTAAAGGGACCTCCTGATTACCCAAGGTAAGGATCAGCTGGAGCTACTACTTACTGCCTGTGGAAAAAAATGTAAACACCCACCACTCCTCTGGTGCACAACCACAGAGAACCCAACACAACCAGGACAAAAGTGAAGTTTTAATCATTGGTCCTGAAGACAAGAGAGACATTATTTTACCAGAAATGCAAAATGTTTAACCCTCTCGTGTAAGAAATCTGGGTGTCCTTTTTGACTCTGAACTCAATTTTACTAATATCAAAAATACAACAAAAATAGGATTTTATAATCTTAAAAAAATTGCCAGAGTCCACACATTTCTCTCTCTTGCCAGCACATAGGTGTTGATGGATGCTTTTATTTTCAGTAGATTCGATTGTTGTAATGCGTTGCTCTCCAGTCTTCCCAAAGAGTATTTCATGTCTAAAACTACTCCAGAACCCAACTGCACATGGGCTGACGAGAACCAGGACACGGAAACACACCACCACTTTTAAAGTTGTTGCATGGGCTCCCTGTGCGTTTTAGGATCGATTTTAAGCTTCTTTTATTAGTTTATAAATGTCTTAATGGTCTTGGTCCAACTTATGTATTCCACCTTCTTTTAAAGTATGAGCCCTCACAGTCCTGTGGGACTGGCCTTTTAGTTGTTCCACAAGTCAGAACAAAGACATATGGCTAAGCCTAGTTTTATCACTACGGCCCTCGTCGTTTGGTAGGTAGTCACAACTCTAGATGGTTGTGGAGGTATCCACCTGGAATTTATAGAGCTTCACACATAACAGAACAGCTGAATCTAAGTACAGTTGTGAACAAAAGTTTTGAGAATGACACAAATATTAGTTTTCACAAAGTTTGCTGCAAAACTACTTTTAGATCTTTTTTTCAGTTGTTTCTGTGATGTACTGAAACATAATTACAAGCACTTTATACGTTTCAAAGGGTTTTATTGACAATTACATGACATTTATGCAAAGAGTCAGTATTTGCAGTGTTGGCCCTTCTTTTTCAGGACCTCTGCAATTCGACTGGGCATGCTCTCAATCAACTTCTGGACCAAATCCTGACTGATAGCAACCCATTCTTTCATAATCACTTCATGGAGTTTGTCAGAATTAGTGGGTTATTGTTTGTCCACCCGCCTCTTGAGGACTGACCACAAGTTCTCAGTGGTATTAAGATCTGGGGAGTTTCCAGGCCATGGACCCAAAATTTCAACGTTTTTGGTCCCCGAGCCACTTAGTTATTACTTTTGCCTTATGGCACGGTGCTCCATCGTGCTGGAAAATGCATTGTTCTTCACCAAACTGTTGTTGGATTGTTGGAAGAAGTTGCTGTTGGAGGGTGTTTTGGTACCATTCTTTATTCATGGCTGTGCCAAGCCCACACCCTTGGATGAGAAACAACCCCACACATGAATGGTCTCAGGAGGCTTTACTGTTGGCATGACACAGGACTGATGGTAGCGCTCACCTTTTCTTCTCCGGACAAGCCTTTTTCCAGATGCCCCAAACAATCGGAAAGAGGCTTCATGGGAGAATATGACTTTGCCCCAGTCCTCAGCAGTCCATTCACCAGACTTTCTGCAGAAGATCAATCTGTCCCTGATGTTTTTTGGAGAGAAGTGGCTTCTTTGCTGCCCTTCTTGACACCAGACCATCTTCCAAAAGTCTTCGCCTCACTGTGCGTGCAGATGCACTCACACCTGCCTGCTGCCATTCCTGAGCAAGCTCTGCACTGGTGGCACTCCGATCCCGCAGCTGAATCCTCTTTAGGAGACGATCCTGGCGCTTGCTGGACTTTCTTGGACGCCCTGAAGCCTTCTTAACAAGAATTGAACCTCTTTCCTTGAAGTTCTTTATAATCCTATAAATTGTTGATTCAGGTCCAATTTTAGTAGCCACAGTATCCTTGCCTGTGAAGCCATTTTTATGCAACGCAATGATTGCTGCACGCATTTCTTTGCAGGTCACCATGGTTAACAATGGAAGAACAATGATTTCAAGCATCACCTTCTTTTTAACATGTCAAGTCTGCCATTCTAACCCAATCAGTCTGACATAATGATCTCCAGCCTTGTGCTCTTCAACATTCTCACCTGAGTTAAAAAACTTAAGCAGCAACTTTTCCAATTTCCAATATTTATGTAATTCTCAAAACTTTTGGCCACGACTGTACATGATGGTTAACTTATTAGAGAGCCAGATGTTCTCACCATTAAAGGTTACAGTATTTTGTAGGTGCATCATACAAACGCCAAATATCCATTACTTCTTGTGTGTTTGTCATATTGTAACTACGCAACATTATGTAAATATTGGAATGCTTTAAGCACTTTAATTAGCACATTGGAAATCAGTAAAGATGTACACATGTTTAATGTCAGTTTTGAACTCTGAGGCTTTAGTACCTTACCACTACTGAATGCCAGCTAGGGATAATACGTTTTTAAAAATAAATTTGAATAGTATTAAAACAGTCAGCTGCTAAATTGAAAAAACATTTGATCCAGTTTAAACTCAACAACCATTAACTTGTCAGATTGAAAGGAGCTTTTTAATTGACCAAAATCGCGGAAAAGGGAAGAGACGAGTTGCTATGCGAAGAACAACTTCCGCTTGGGATGTCACGTGACTTCTTGCACTGAACGGAGGTTTGTCCGCTATCTTGGGTGTTTCTCAATTTATACTAATCTTGTGTCTGGGTAGATAAATAGGGAAAACAGAGTTCTTAACGAGTTAGATCTCAGAATCGAGTATTCACCCAGACCATGGTATAACAGAAATTAATGGACGACTCGGAGGCGTGAACCGTCCTCCGCTTTGCGTCGGACGGTTGCTTCCGCGAAGTCCATTAATTTTTGATAATGGACACCTCGAAGGGCATTATCCCGCTTATACCATGGTCACTTACAAAACAAAGAAGTATTTAATCAATTAATTATACTTTAATGTGTTTTAGAGTTAAAATTGTGAGGGTTTTTATTTTTATCGTTATCGTTTTTATTTTAAGTCGAGCGCACTATTTAATATCTCCTGTATACAGGCGTTGCCAAGCAACGTGGCCACAGCTAGCCGACCGCAGCAGTTGATCAGTGATGGGAGGTGAGATTGTCTTTACCTTACGTTACCATCCCAGTCTTCAAAGTTGTCAAACTCACCAAATAAGTTAAAAGAAATCATAAAATCACTCATGTTTTGTCTGTCTTGCTGTTGCGATGAGTCAACTGTGAAATAACGTCAACACTGTTGTGCTTGTTCTTTTAAATCATCCTCAGCAGTTAACTTTACTTTGCTGCTCATTTAAAACTAACCAAGGCGCGCCGTTTCTTTATTCCCCATTGTAAGAGAGCTCTCCTGTGAAGAGCCCGGTGTTTGAAGACAAGGACCCGCTGCGGTCGGTGAGGAGAAATATACGGAATGAAGCTGCCTTTAGTGATTTGTTGATGTGGTTTGATTTTAAGGGCCACAGCCACCAAAATATATGCAAATTTTAATGCTAATTTATGCTAACAGGGCATTCAATATATCAATATAAACAATCTCTTGTTGAATTATAAGGATACTTTTTTCAATCTCAAGATATTGTCCAGCATTAGGTGGCAATGTTCCACCATTTTGACCACATTTAACAGACATACTTGAGCTTATAAAACGAGTTGTGAACCTCTGGCTGTGTTCCCTCTCCCAGCCAGAGGCGCACCTTGTCAACAGGCAAGGCAGGCAACTGCTTAGAGCCTCGTGCCCATGCTAACATTGGCTTTGCCCAGTCAAAATCCAGCCCAGGTGGATAACTTCCCAGTTTCCAAAATGAACGTAGCGAAATTGGAAAATAAGCTGCAGGAAAATGAAGAGGAGCTATCCATCTGGTAGTGAGAAGAAGAAAAGAAAGAAGCAAAAAGGAAAAAAACAGTGGTAAATGAAGCAGATAATGATTTAAGCATAACATTAACAGTAAATGACTGCAGTTATTGAGCCCCACTGTTTCTAAGAGAAATAGGCACAGTAAGCGTGCATCTAGAGAATTTTAGGGAAAATGGACTTGAAAAAACAACCAGACAGTTCCTGTATAAGGGTAGAGAAGAAACACAGTCCACTCCAGATCAGAACTTTAACAGATACTTTTTTTCTGCCCCTATGGACACAGCCCTCACCAGTTTGAATGACAGATTTTCAAAAATGGAGGATTTTTATGCCATTTATGGTTTTATTTTCTCCAAAGAAAATATGTCAAAGACTATTCAGAGTGGCAAACTTGCAGTGAGGTGCAAGGAACTGGAAACGGCACTACATGACATTGATTCTGAGGATTTGGTTCTGGAAATCAGGGCTGCTGTCCAAGCCTTTCCTGATCATGCATTTGCCTCTCCAAAAGAGATGCTTGATTACATTTACAAGGAACAGATTCTGGATCTTTATGGAAATCTCACCATTGCCCTCCATCTGCTATGAACTCCACCCGTCACTGTTGCCTAAGGAGAGAGAAGTTTCTCCACTTTAAAACTAATCAAAACCGATCTTAGGTCAACTATGTCTCAGGAGAGACTTTCAGGACTGGCTCTAATTTCAATAGAGTATAGTTTGCGAAGGTCTTTGGATATGGAGGCGATAGTGTCACCATTTGCACAAGCCAAGGCCCATGAGCAGCCTAGCTTTTAATTGATTATTACTTATTATAGTGTGTTTCATTGCTTTGTATGTTTTATTTGCTTATATTTTAACAGAGTTTTATTAGCTATCTTTGCTACTATATGGTTAACTGTTTTTACTATTATATTTATTACTACTTATTTTACTTATATTAGCTCTGGTTATTTTACATTTTTACTTATTAATCCTTCTTCCAGTGTTTCCTCTGTGGGAGCCCTCTCCCTGGGGGGCGGTGTCCGGCTGCGGTGGCCTGGGTGCTCTCCAGGTAGTGCTCAGGTGGAGGCGGGGGTCTCCACCCTCCCTCCTCTGGGCGCCCTGTGTCGGTGCCCTGGCTGCTGCAGTGGACCTGCTGCTGTCGGGGCAGACGGTTCTCCTGATGGCGTTTTCCTTACGCACCTGACTCATCTGAGTTCAGCCCAGTGTCTACCAATGATCTTACGCGTTTTGGGAAGATGTCTGTGTGTGTTTGTGGGTGGATGTGTGCCAGAGTGTGTCTGGGAAATGGGTTTGGGAAGGGGGAATAACTGTCTTTTCGTTTTTATAATTGTGGGGAAGGGATGGGAATGTGGGTTATGTGGGGTGATTTTAATCTGTAAAGCTCTTTGAGCTGCATTTTTTGCATGAAAGGTGCTTTATAAATAAAGTTTGATTGATTGATTTCTAAAAGCAGTGCATAAAAGGGACTTATTAGGAATTGCCTAAAGTGGGTATAGGACCCCAATAAAACTATTTCACTACACTTACTATACTTTACATTTTGTACAAAGTTTATATTGGGTTTTTAAAGTAATTAACTGTATTTTATTATACAATTATTTTATTATAATTTTTATTTATTTATTTATTCTTTACTTTTATTTTATGTTTTCAGAAATAACAAGGTTGTTCATATTTAGAATATTTGGAATAAAAGGTTTTATTTCACACATTTTCCGTTGGTGTCAGGTTATGTATAGCCTAACATAATGGTGATGAACCCTGTTCAGTAGGGCCCCCTAGGGAATTTTTGCTTGGGGCCCCCACAGACTACAATCGCCACAGCTCCCTGTCACTACTGAAACTAACTAGGAGCAGCAGCACAGCACTTCCCTTTGTAACAGCTTTTAGTGGACTGTACCACTTTGAGGAATAGGGAGGGGGGCAGATCATAATCTTTCAACAAATAAAAACGCATTGTTTTACATTTGTATCATTTGTGTCATACTTTTATTGGACAATTCTGTATTATTAAAAATATATATGTGTTCCATGATCCAGAGGTAGACTGGACAGAATATTGGCAGGATCACCTGAAGAGGGCAGTGAGCAGCATATGCCTACAAACTCTGCAACATTTACCCACCATGCTCCACAAATGTCTCCAAATCTTCCAAAGTTAAGAAGACAGGTTGCTGAAGTTGAATCAGAAAGTGATTTGACCTTGTATTAGTTAAACAGTGTGCACATGTGTACAAGCAGGCTACGGCAGCTTTTTTTTTAAATGTCCTCCAATGTGCTTTTTTCTGTTGAATTGTATCAGATAAATGTCATATTATATCTGAAAAAATTTTTAACAAATTTATGGGACTCATTTTTTACATCTCAAATGCCTGGCATCATGACATGGGAATCAGGAGCCACTGAGTAGTGCTCTGCAGCAGGCATCACCAGAGCCACATGTGGCCCCTGAAGCAACTCAAGTGGCTCCTAATAACTTTGGCCAAAGCTGACACAGCATGAGGATTTTTTTTAAGTATAAAACTGATAAAACAGTGGATTTCAGACAGACATTTCTGTGCCTATCACAAATATAAAAATAATGATACAAGGAATCCTTTGTTTAATATAAATTTTCATAATGCAACAAACTATATGCTTTTTTCCATCTTTAACTATAAATATGCATAAAATACAATGAATTCTTTCTCTGTAAAAGTTTAATATTTTTTTCTGTGTTCCAAACCCTAAATCTAGATTTAAAGTAAGGATTTTTGACCATAACACAAATGTATATATCTAAGGTATAAACATACGCTTTTTTGTTTCTTTTGTGGCTCATATAAATGTTATTTAGTAGAATCAGGGGTCTAAATGTACTGTAAAGGTTTCTGACCCCTGATCTGGACTCTGTAATAACGGATGCGGTAAGATTTCTGCCATATGAAAGCGTTGGGCTTAAACTGAGTGTCCTTCACATCTGCTTGTGAACTAAGCCAAGAGTTACATAATAATGAGGTTTGTTCAATATGTAAGGACTGGTGCACCCAACAAGGTCACTGATCCCAGATAAGGCCCGATAAACAAACACACCTGACAGGATCACATATTTATAATCATCAATAAAAAAGACTAGTAGACTACACATGTTTATTTCCTGTCAGCTGTAAAGTGACCCTGAGCTGACTGGGTCGGGTTCTAGCTGCTGGCCTCTTTACCAGCTGTAGCAGTTAGAAGACCACTATGTTCTCTATGTGAGACACTTTATCCCCCCCCAATCCTGTCGTGTCCCAGACTGTACTACAAACATGCAGTGCGCACATGGAGCTGCATGAGGGAGGAGCTATGCATAGTTTCCTGCTGGGGCGCCAAGGCTATAAAACTATGCAGGAGTGAGCAAGAAGTTTTGACTGAGAAACAGAACATTGTTTCTAGTTTTCTTTGCACCACTGTCAGTGTCTCCCCTGAGAAGCCGCCTGTGCTGGCCGCTGCTGTGCACGGTGATGCCGTGGCTGCGGTCCTCCTCTCGGTGCCTCTCCTTGTCGCCGTGTCAACGCGAGTGTGAGCGGACGGCGTTCTCCTTCTACTGCGCGGTGCGGGAGCAGCTCCCGGTCTGGCTGCTGGAAGAGATGCGCAGCATGGAGGTCTTCTGCTGGGATAACGGGAGCCCGAGAGCCTTCCTGCCGTCTGAAGCCCTGCTGTACGCTATAGTGCACGACCACCAGGGCTATGCCCGCTACCTCCTCAACAGGTACTCAGTGAGTGCGCTCAGAGCCCCGAGCTGCAGCTTCTGCTGTTGCCCGGGCAGCGGCGCGCCGCACCTGAATGTGGCGGTGCGCTACGACCGTGTGGCTATCCTCAGCATGGTGATGGAGGCGCTGAAGGACTGCGGCGGCGGCCTGGGGAAGCGGAGGGAATACCTGGATGGCCGCGGCGGCTGTCTTCATGCTGCAGACGCGGGGAAGACGGCGGTGCAGCTGGCAGTGGAGCTGTCACATCCTGACTGCCTGCTGCAGCTGTTGCTTCACGGCGCTCGGCCCGATGGCCTCGAGGTGGCGCTGCAGAGACTCATCTCTTGTATTGTTTCGGAGCGCCAACAAGCGCAGCGGTGCCTCGACTTCCTGCTTCTGTTTGTGTCCAAGCCGCCGCTGCTGCCGTGGCTGCGGGACGAGCCGCAGCGCTGGCAGGGTGTGCTGGGGAACAGGGTGTTCCGCTGGCTCTGCGGCCTGGCCCCCTCCCCGCTGCTGCTGCAGGCGCTCAGATGTCTGGCCCAGTCCGGATCAGACCGCATCACTTCACTACCAGACTTCCTGCAGCCGCACAGCTGACAGTGCTCTGAAAGACCGCGATGATGTAAATAACTTGTAAATATTCTCTAAATAGACATATGAAAGTGAAGATAAGACGGTTTGTGGAACCTGTACTGGACTCATGGATCATAAGCTTTATTTATGTGTTGCTTTAGTTGTAATCCGGCAGTGAAATGGTGCAGAATAAATGCTTGATTTTTGTCAAAGTTTTTGATTGGCTCTTCTGGGTTGAGTGAGTGTGGAGTTTGTTAATCATATAATAACACTGCTCTAAAGGTTTCCTTCAAAGCCTTCATTCATATGAATCAGAAGAAAATTATACTCTATTCATTCAGCCTAGTCACAGTTTTTAAAGACATGTACTCCATCCCCTTTACTCTGATTCTCCCAAATAAACCTGTGGAAGTCACCCAATAGTAAACCGTGTCCAGCTGTAAGTAATGCAGCTGTATTGTTTCTGGCCTCTGAGGGTTGTTGGTGAACAACCAGCATCATGGAGACCAAGGAACCCCACCGACGGGTGAAGGAGAAAGTTGTGGAGAAGGGTTGGGTTCTACAACAATATCCCAAACTTTGAACATCTCCCAGAGTTCTGTTCAACCAATCATCTGAACACGGAGAGAGGATGCAGCAGCTGCAAACCTACCAAGACATGGACGACCACCTAGACTGACATTAATCAGAGAAGCAGCCAAGAGGACCAAGGTTGCAGAGATTAGGTGGGAGAGTCTGACAGGGCAACTCTTAGTCATGCACTTTATGAGACAGAGGCAAGAAGAAAGCCATTTTTCAAGGAAAGGCATAAGAAGTCCTCTTTAAAATGCAACCCCCTAAAGACCTGCAGGAAATTGTGGCTCTACTAAGTATTAACTCAAGAGGTTTGAATACATGCCACACTTTGGTCTATTCTGTAGAATTAAAATAAAATACATTGAAGTTAGTGCTGTTATTTGGCAAAGCATAAAAATGGCTTGAGGACTATGAAAACCTTTGTACTGTGTGAATCAGCAGTTGACAAGAATACACAATCTATGTCCCCTACAGACCAGAGGCCTATCAGTGGTCTATCAACTTCTCCCTCCTTTACCTCTACAGTTTTGTGTGTGCAACACAGATATAACATCAGCCCTGATATCGCTTATTCAACAAGTCTGGGGATAAGCTTAGCTATAGGTTTAAAGGTCTTCTATCGCCTATCTCTTTCTCCACAAAACAAACAGAAATGAGCAGGAACAAATAAAATTAACATGTGTTCTTTTAATGAATTCAGACAGATTTTTTAAACACATTTTGACCCAGATGGTGAAAACACTCATCCCTGTCAGTGAAGGAAAGTTAGGTTGTAGGAGGAGAATAGCTATTCTGCTAGCAGAGTAAGATTTATGAAGGGTTGGGATTTTTCTTGTAGCCATCTCTAAAGAAAATGTGTTTTTGTGTTTGCTTGTTTGTTTTGTTGGAAATATGCCAACATACTGTGCTGCCAAGTTTTAGGGGGAATGTTAAAGAATAGTGCGAATAGACAAGAAGCGATCAATGTCTGTCACATCTCATGATGCTAAAGCAAGACCCCTCCGTATCCAGTGTGGAGATGCTCCACAAATCAATGTTACACAGACAAATATGCTGCGCATAAACTTTCAAACATAAACCATCAGTGTAGTTATCCTTAGAAAGAACATTAAGGAGGATGTGACACGGAGCTGGATTAGCAATGAAAACCAGCGCTGTGCTCCAAAGTGACTGGCTAATGGTCGTGTTGCCCAATAAATTTGTTTTAAATAGATTCATTCCGTGTTACGGGAAACGACGGACAGTAATCATTCTCAGCCCATCACTCTTAGATTTGTAGTCATGAAGACATGCTGTATACACCCTAGTTGCTCCAAGTTGTATTTTTACATTAGCATGTATCAATAAAAAAGGCTCAATTAAAAATTATTATGAAGCCTTAAAAGATATATATAATATAGATATATAATAGCTAACCCAGATCTAGTTACTCCTAATGAGACTCTCAATGATGGGGTGGCTGGACCGATATCCTTCACTGGAGTGCCAACATTTGTAGGTGTTAGTCGACCGCTTTTGGAAACATTTCCTAAAATCCGACCTTCCTGGTCTCCAACTTAGTTGTGATGATAGTGAATGCACAGTTATCATGCACTGGATGCACTGATTCAAACAGTTTTCCCCAGAACTGATGTGAGGATTCAGACTGTAGCCTTAATTGCCCAGTGGGACATCTAGTAAAACTGCCAGAAATTGTAGATTAAAAGGCCGACCTTAAAAGTAAGCCTTTTCCTAGATGCTTATTTTTACAGGTAACTTGGTGGCAAGTGTGGAAAAGACGAGACGTTTTGCCTGTCTGTGCAATAAAAATGTACTTTTGGTTAGCCCACCTGCCAATCACAACTAACCCCAGCCAATGAAAGCTTCAACACAGTGGAACCTTCCAGGGCAGGAACACAGGAGAGAAATGAACAGTGGAGGGAGAAATATTGACTTTTTATTTGTGTTCACTTGCTTAAGCTACTCAGGAGAGTTGTGTGTTTCTGCAGCTACTCTCTCTTATGATGTTTCATGTTTGAGTGAAAACTACTGAAGGAGGTAGATGAATCATACAGAAGGAAGTGTGCTGCAGATTAAAGTGAACAGAATGTAATATTACAGCTAAAGAGGAGAGACGACTCATGTTTTAAAGGACAGCTGCAGCTTTCCACTAAGAATAACAAGCATTCAGTTCAATCAGACAACCCTGGAACACAAGGATGGTTCAAATGCATCATCATCAATAACATGATAATCATGCCAGTTATGAGTGTAAATAATGAATGTTTTCTGTAGCAACAGAGAAGTAGAAGGTCTTCAGTGACCATTCTGTGATATTTTATTCCTTAATATTTAAACCCAGAGCAGACAGATCAGTCCACCACAGTGAGACAGGGATAATCAGGGAACACTGGGCTTTACCAGGGATCATAGGAGTTTTCACTTTTACAAATAGTCAACTAACCTTTGTTTCAATAATTCCTCTCTCAGTTTCTTTGGGTTGGGCTTCTGGATCTTCAGTAATCAACTAAAAAAGGATTCCAGCTACCTAGAGCAATACTGTTCACAGGACAGCAGTGACAATGAGTCAACTTTAATATTTTGCTATTGTCAGTGTTACCAGGTCCTTCTCATTTGCTGTTTCAGTTTTAAACCACAAAGTAAAAGTTTTGAAGTAGATTAGGGTTGTGCAGTTGGTCATAGTGGTTAGAGAATTAAACTCAGAAGAAAATAAAAACATTTGGGAGACCCAATGATTTGCTCCCTTAAAATTGCTATGCAAATTGGTGAATGATATTTTACTCAAATGTTTCTAAAATGTCCTCAGTTAGTCATGAACTACAGAGAGAAAGCATTCAGGCTGTTATTTAGTGTTCAAAGGCTCTGAATTTCAGTTCTGAACTCAAACAGTCCCAGTCTGTTAAACCCGTTCAGGAGTGAGGCAACATACAAACACTAACAACCCTAAGGGTAAAGTCTGTGATTCACAGGCTGAACAACCAAAAAGGCAACTTAGAACTTAGCTATTTTTATTTGTTTATGGGAAGCCATCAGACTAGAACCACAGTTTATTATGTGGTAAAAAGAAAGAAGAAATGTCTTCTCACTGTCAAAGAAAGGCTGGGAGGTGAATGCAGCACCATGTGAGTGCTTCCAGCCAAGAAAAGGAAGGTTAGAAACTGTTTAAAATGGACTAAGTCAGGCTCCAATAAACCAAACTCAACTATTTAAAGTCTCTATTGAGTCTAAAACCTTAATTACTTAGGATCAATTGTAAAGCTGATTTCAAACCAGCTTAAAGAGCTGAACTGGTCTGGAATAAATATTAGCAGAGTTAAATAAGGTTAAAGTGCTTCCTGTTACAAAAATAAGTTGAGCTTCCCTTCATTTTTCACCAGTGTTTTTCCCAGAGTGCCCTGTGCAGCAGACATTACAGGATGTGATGTCATCGCCCTGCTCAGAATTGGTCCAGCTGTGAAATCACACAGTTCCTGTCTGCCTTAGAGAAAAGGTTAGAGATGGGAAGATCAATAGCAATGACATCACAACATCCTTCCAAGCCAATCCAGATCCAGATCAGCAGACAGAGATGATGTCACTGGTCAGATGAGCTCCCATTCATCTTCAACATCCTCCACTCCGAGCACGGGGCCTGTAGGCGGGGGGCCACTGGGCATGTGTGGGAGGAGCTTTGTCAGCCGACGGCACAATCCTCCAATGGGAGTCACCGCCCACAACTCCTCCTCTGGAGTTACTGTGGAGAACGACAGGAGATAATAGCCAATGCTACATTAGCTTTTTTAGCTCTTGATTTTCTCTATTTTTCAGTCAGTAACAGGCAGGAATCAGTATGAATTCTTAGTTTTATTGCATTAAGTGTGGGGAAAACATTTTTTCCATATTTTTCTGCCGCTCAGTCAGTCAATTGAAGACTGTTCTGAGCTCTGATCAATTGATTAGCACATCTGCTGAATAACTGAAGTATGTCTGTTGTCATAGTTACTGCTGTGGCTTTTTGGGAAAATGAATTGCCCACCTCTGAGGTAAACCTTGCTTATGTTGAATGTTCATAGTGCTTCATGTAACTTAAATAATTGTACTTCCTCTGTCTATAGAATTAATCTTTTTTTAAAGTTTACTATCTGGAAGTCTAACTGAATCTTCAAAAACACTCAGAGAAATTTTAAATGAAACTTTTTTTAATTACAGCCAAACATGGTTCTACTAGATATGAACTGAGGGGCTGAATACAAATGCATGCCACACTTTTCAAATTTTAATAAGTAAAAACACATCTTTTATTTTCCTTTCACTTCACAGTTATCATGCAATGTTTTATGTTGTTCTAAATCATAAAATCTTATTAAGATTTATTTTTGGTTTGTGGTCATGAGGTGGAGCTGCATAGTGGGGCGGTTGGTAGCACCGTTGCCTTGCAGCAACAAAGTCCTGGGTTTGAATCCCAGCCTGGGATCTTTCTGGCTAGAGTTTGCATGTTCTCCCTGTGCATGCATGTGTTCTCTCTGGGTACTCTGGCTTCCTCCCACAGTCCAAAAACATGACTGTTTTTGGACTGTTTTGGACTGTGGGTCCAAAAACAGTCCCACAGTCTGTGGGTTTTCGAACCCAGAAATCATGGGTTCGACTCCTGCTTCCGCCTGCTACATGTCGTACTATAAGCTGAACTAATTCTTTTAAAATGTGTGAACTGAACTTAGAACTTGTTCATGTAGAAATTGAACTTTCCCAAAACTGACCATCAGCTTAAGCAAACTTGGGTTATGTAGCAGGGCAATGACCTAGTGACTTTAACAAGTGGCCTTGTCAAAGCCTGGATTTAAGCCTGACTGAGATCTTGTAAAGTGACTTTAAACAGGCCGTCCAGGCCGGAAAACCCTCCAATTTGGTTGAATAAAACAATTTAGCAAAGAACAGTGGGTGATAATTCATCCATAGTGATTTAAACGGCTCATCTCTGGATGTACTTGACAGTTGTTGCTACCAAGGCTGGAACAACCAGTTATCTGGTTTAGGGGTTAATTATTTTTTATATTGGACCAGGCTGGTTTTAATGGCTATTTTCCCCATCCATCCATCGTCTATGCCCTCTTATCCTTGCAGGGTTGCTGGTGCCTATCCCCAGTGGTCATTGGCGAGAGGCGGCGTACACCCTTGACAGCTTGCTAGTCCATCACAACCAGGCACACATGCATACTCATACCCATGGGCAATTTAAAGAAACCTAACAATCATGGTTTTTGGACTGTTTGAGAAATCCAGAGAACCCAGATTGAACCCAAGCATGCATGGGGAGAACGTGCAAACCCCATGCACAAAGTACCCAGGCTGGGATCCAAACCAATGATCTTATTGTTGCAAAGCAAAGGTGGAATAATTTGTAGTTGTGACAAAAAAACAAAAACAGTAGAAATCTGTAGCACATATTAACAGCACTGTAGGTGACATTGACTTAATGAACTTTATTACACAATGGTGCTTTGTATTGGCTGAAGCCTGTTCTTCTAAAATGACTCAGATTGGTGTCGGGGGGGGGGGGGGGGGGGTTGTCATGATAACATACCTTCGTAGCTTCAAATGTAGAACACTTGGTAAACAGTCTTACCAGTGAACCAGTTAGTGTTTCCAGGAATCTTCTTCCAGTAATCTCCAGCAGGGTTCCGATCAGAAATGCCATAACGCCGAGCCAATTCTCCATTTACACACCGAACCCACACAGTCTGACAGCTAACAACCATCTGACTGACAGCCAGCCCTGCAGAAAAGCCTACCATAAACCAGTTGCATACCTTGACACAGAATGGACACTGATAATGTACACTGGCAGTGACAGAGGGTGTTTCTCAATGCCAAGGAACCTCGCCTTGATACCTTGGTCCCGCCCCGGTTGCCTAGGAGACACGTCATCAGGGACCGCCAAGGCGTGTTCCAATGTTCATGTGCTACCGAGGCGTCTGTCCTCCGTTTGTCTGCCGTTTAGCAAACTGACCGAGGATACATGGGAGGTTCCTTGATGCCTTCCCTCGGTCAAAAATTTCCCAGAATACATCGCGGTATTTTCGAAGTTGCAGATTCGGTTGCTAGCAGGTACTAACTCGCTTTCACATTTGATTTAACCAATATATACACAATTAAAAAAGTAAAACTCTCGTTATACATCTATATTGAAACTTATACATATAAAATATAACAATGGGCAGGATGTAAACAGAGCGCGTAAGCAAAAGGCGGGCCCTGGGCAGCCGCGGTCAGGTGATGTAAGTCTGTTCCATTTAACTGTTTTCTTTGACCAAGGAAGGACAGTGTCCACGTAAGCAAGGCGCCTCACCTACCGAGGCATTGCCTTGGTAGGCGAGGCGCCCTGACATTGAGAAACACCCAGAGAGCAGTCAGAGAAGGAAGTACCTGGTACAAGATCCCAGTCGGTCCCAACAGGCATCTCATCACTTAGCCCAGTTCTGACAAACACACTTCCCCTGTTGTCCAGAGCCCAGAGGAGACGATCATTAGGACTCGTCTGGATACTAACCAGCTGTACTCCTATTGGCTGCAAAGATGTGACAGGTCACACATACATTATGAATGTACGTAGAACATGGTTCAGTGGAGCTATCGTTTGTGTCTATCCCATCCCCAGCAGTGTAAATAACTGTGGGTATTTAACAGGGGTGTAACGGTACGCCAAAAATCCATGTTCGGTACGTACCTTAGTTTCTATTTCACGGTTTGGTTCATTTTTGGTACAGTCAGGGTAAAAAGTGAAAAAACTATAGTTTTTGTGTACTGACATTTAAAATCAAACTGGACTTGCAGTAAGTTTTCCAACAAATTGTTCTCAGATAACATAAACATGCATATAATAAAATATTAAATAAATAACACAACAGTTTAAATATTTTCTTTTAAGGAAACTGCAACATCAATACTTTGGCTTTCTGCCAAACTCAAGACAATCTGGAATCAGAAATTAATATTTTAAACAGCCCTACTGTCTGTATCAACAGTACAGTTGTGGCCAAAAGTTTTGAGAATTACACAAATATTAGTTTTCACAAAGTTTGCTGCAAAACTACTTTTAGATCTTTGTTTCAGTTTCTGTGATGTACTGAAATATAATTACAAGCACTTTATACGTTTCAAAGGCTTTTATTGACAATTACATGACATTTATGCAAAGAGTCAGTATTTGCAGTGTTGGCCCTTCTTTTTCAGGACCCCTGCAATTCGACTGGACATGCTCTCAATCAACTTCTGGGCCAAATCCTGACTGATAGCAACCCATTCTTTCATAATCACTTCTTGGAGTTTGTCAGAATTAGTTTGTCCACCCGCCTCTTAAGGACTGACCACAAGTTCTCAATGGTATTAAGATCTGGGGAGTTTCCAGGCCATGAACCCAAAATTTCAACGTTTTGGTCCTGAACCACTTAGTTATCACTTTTGCCTTCTGGCACGGTGCTCCATTGTGCTGGAAAATGTATTGTTCTTCACCAAACTGTTGTTGGATTGTTAGAAGAAGTTGCTGTTGGAGGGTGTTTTGGTACCATTCTTTATTCATGGCTGTGTTTTGGGGCAAAATTGTAAGTGAGCCCATACCCTTGGATGAGAAACAACCCCACACATGAATGGTCTCAGGATGCTTTACTGTTGGCATGACACAGGACTGATGGTAGCGCTCACCTTTTCTTCTCCGGACAAGCCTTTTTCCAGATGCCCCAAACAATCGGAAAGAGGCTTCATCTGAGAATATGACTTTGCCCTCTTAATTGAACCTCTTTCCTTGAAGTTCTTGATAATCCTATAAATGGTTGTTTTAGGTGCAATTTTAGTAGCCACAATATCCTTGCCTGTGAAGCCATTTTTATGCAACGCAATGATGGCTGCACACGTTTCATTGCAGGTCACCATGGTTAACAATGGAAGAACAATGATTTCAAGCATCACCCTCCTTTTAACATGTCATGTCTGCCATTCTAACCCAATCAGCCTGACATAACGATCTCCAGCCTTGTGCTCGTCAACATTCTCACCTGAGTTAACAAGACGATTCCTGAAATGATCTCAGCAGGTCCTTTTAATGACAGCAATGAAATGCAGTGGAATTTTCATGGCAAAGAAGGACTATGCAATTCATCTGATCACTGTTCATAACATTCTGGAGTATATGCAAATTGCTATTATAAAAACTTAAGCAGCAACTTTTCCAATTTCCAATATTTATGTAATTTTCAAAACTTTCGGCCACGACTGTAGTAACAAGTTAAGTTGTTACCTGAGCCAGCTGAAGGGATTCTGCAAGAGTTATACAGGTGAGGTGGGAGGGATTACAGCACACCTCTAGTCTAATAGTTTAATCACCACCACAGAGTTCCTTTTTACTGAGGAAGCGCGGTTTCTCACCCCAGAGTTTTTCTTGGTTTCATGTGTTCTATTTTTAATTGGCCTTTTATACCCTTTTGTATGCGTGAAAACAAAAGATATTAGATAAATAACTATTTGTATTTATGTGGGACACTTTGGTGGGGACAGTGCTCCTTCGGTTCAACTTTGAGCTGCTGCTGCAACACAGCGCAAATGTCAGTGACTAATTCCTGGAAGAAACATTTTTTTAAACACATCATTACAGTCAAATGCCTAGTCTGCTTATACTTTATTACTAGGCTACATTAAGAGAACGGCACCAAGAGGGCAGCTAAGCAGTGTCGTTCGTATCAGTAATATCGGTGGTTGCTAACAGCAAACGACGCTACCAGAAGTCAGTAACCAGTTAAAATGAAAACACGTTGTTCCGTAACACCAGGAAGCCAAACTGTTTCCAAACAGGAGGCTTTAACAACGGAAGCGGGCATTCAAGCTCCTGCTCTCAATTAAAAGAGTCTCTTGATATAACTTCTGCTAGCAGGAGGCTGGGCTGCACTCTATTTGTTTACAGAGTTGCATGTGTTGCTGGCTAAAGTGCAACGCATTTATGCTTCTGTGTGGAAATGTTCCGTACCAAAAAATCTGAATATGGATACATGTACCGTTACACCCCAAGTATTTAACCAATACTGATGGAGTAGCATGTGGCCCAGGAAAAAGCTAACAGAGTATAGCTGTCTGAGATGAAACTACCACTGGATAATATCACAGAGCTGGGAGGCAAGGCAATTTTATTTGTATAGCACACTTTCAACAACAAGGTAATTCAAGGTGCTTTACATGATTAAGAGGAAAAATAAAAATAGCAGTAAAACACAGACAAAGCATATAAAGTAAAAACAGCAATAAAGCATGAAGCACACACAGATACATCAAGGCATTACAAAGTATATAATGTAAAAACAGCAAGAAGCATACACAACCATGATACATCAAAACATTACTCAAAGGCAGCTCTAAAGAGATGTTTTTAGTTGTGATTTAAAAGAACTCAGTGTTTCAGCAGCTTTGCAGTTTGGAAGTTTGTTTCAAATTAGAGGAGCATAGAAACTGAAAGCTGCTTCTCCATGTTTGGTTCTGATTCTAGGGATGTTGAGTAGACTGGAATTAGAGGACCTGAGTGTTCTGGTGGGTTGGTATAGTCATAGTGACAGTAGATCTTTAACATACTTTGGTGCTAAGCTTTTCAATGATTTATAAACTAGTAAAAGTATTTGAAACTCTAATCTCTGAGCTACAGGGAGCCAGTGTAAGGACTTTAGAACTGGGGTGATGTGCTCTACTTTCCTGGTTCTAGTGAGGAACACGAGCGGCAGCGTTCTGGATCAGCTGCAGCTGTCTGATTGACTTTTCAGGCAGACCTGTGAAGACGCTGTTGCAGTAATCAATCCAACTAAAGATAAACGCAATGATGAGTTTTTCAAGGTTCCGTTGCGACATCAGTCCTTTAATCCTAGAAATGTTCTTCAGGTGATAGAAGGCTGACCTTGTTATTGCCTTTATGGGACCCTGGAGGTTCAGGTCTGAGTCCATCACTACGCCTAGATTTCGGGCCTGATCAGTAGGGAACGCTGTGAGCGCACACATTGATGACATAAAAATCTCACTATTTTCCTTTCAGCTTTTTCATCGATGTCGCTTAAGTGTTTGCAATAATGCATTTGTTTGGGGAAATGACATGTACACCCGCCGCACTAAGTTTACGTCATATCCACATACAACCCCCCACTCCCCCTCACCCCCCACCCCACAGACATTCATCAGGATCCTCCGGTACATTTCTTGCTGTGTGAAAGCAGCCGAAAGGCAATGTTCCGGGAAAAAGTAGCGTGTTTGAAAACACAACTCTGATTAAAGACCAGATGGAATTGTCTGCAAATATTCCAGAACTTCTGTCTGAAAACGGCTCTATAGAAACAAAAAAGTCTCTGTTCTTTAGGTAAGACTCGAACCAGCCAAGTACTGTACCAGAGAGTCCGAACCAGCTCTCTACTAACTCCAATAGTACATCATGATCAACAGTGTCAAATGCTGCACTGAGGTCCAACAGAACCAGCACTGTGGTTCTACCACAGTCTGTATTTATGCAGATGTCATTGAAAACTTTGACGAGGGCAGTCTCAGTGCTGTGGTGAGCGCGGAAACCAGACTGAAAAACATCAAAGCGGTTGGTCATTGTTAGGAAGCTATTTAACTGCTGAAACAGCTTTTAAAATAATCTTACTGATGAATGGAAGATTAGAGATCGGCCCATAGTTCTGCATTAACATGTTGTCCAGATTCTTCTTCTTTAGCAGTGGTTTAATAACTGCTGTTTTTAAAGCCTGGGGGAAGATACCTGACAGGAGGGATGAGTTCACTATTTGAATCAGATCAGACACAATTACAGGGAAAACTTTCTTAAGGAAAGCTGTGGTTAGGATATTAAGACAGCAGGAGGAGGAGCTTAATTGGTCAATGATTTCTAGTGTAAAAAGTTTTGAAGAAGAACACAGCAGACAATATTTTTGACACAAACAGATTTTGGTCCACTGTGACTTCTGTCCTTTTTTACAGCAGGTTAAACCCAGACTCTTCTGCTGCCACTAGGAACAAAGTGACACTGTTACATTGACAAAAAAGAAGATTTCAGGCCTTACCTGTGAGGGAGGTTCGATATAGATCCAAGCTGGCATCATCATGCTCGCATTCAAAGGCTGAGTTCCAACTCTGAAGTAGACGATTCCTCGACTGTCCACAGCCCAAACATTCTGGCTGCCACAGCTGACACTGACTAGCCGAACACTTCCTGAAAGAATAAAAGAATACTTTGTTTTGGAGAATACAATTAGATTTTTAAACAATTGTATGCAATACTTAAGCATCTGCTGTAACCTATGCGTATTTGATTGAAGGTAAATGATCCGTGGTTTTTAACATTTACTTAAAAGTGTGGTGTGCATATGTCTTCACCTTCCTTTTCTCTTGCGACCTTAAATAAAGTCAAGGTCAACTAACAGCTATCAGAAGTCATAAGGCGCGTGCGTTTCCACTATTGGAACTTCAGGGTATTTTGACCGGACCTGTATGGGGGTATGTACTCGGAATGGCCCGATCGAGTCGCTCAGTGGGAGCTGTGGTGTTAGGTCCCGTTGATTGGTTGTAATTCAGAGGGAAATGAGCAGACGTTGCCAAACAACCGGCTTTGTAAAAATAAGAAGAGTCACTGGCGAAGTAGTTTATAACAGCAGCAAACAAACACATGAAACAAGCACTGCTTCTTCCATGTTGATCTCTTGTTATTTCTGCTGCTGTGGGTGCCTTTCTGCACTGATCAGTGATGCTACTCGCTGATGAAACTGTGCGATATGCAGGAATGGAAGCTTCATGTTAACAGAGAAGCTTGTCAGAGTTGATGGGAAGATGGATGGAGCTAAATACAGAACACTGCAAGAAACCTGTTAGAGGCTTGACTGGGATGGAAGTTCACTTTGCAGCAAACAGCCAGTCTTATAATAGGAATTTTATGTTTTACATCATATTAATTTGTTAGAATGTCCCAGTGGGAGACAAGACCTAAATCCAAATCAGATTTTAAAATTGATGTTTACACATAGTCTCCATCCAGTCTGGCAAAAATTATGCTAATTTACAAAATAGAATGAGCAATCATTTCAGTTAGTAAATCTGTAAAGCTAGTAGAGACATGCCCACAAAAGCACCAGCTGGACCTACAGCCAAACATGGTCCTGCTAGAACCCCAACTTAAGGGCTGAATACAAATGCATGCCACACTTTTCAAGTTTTAATAAGTAAAAACACATCTTTTATTTTCCTTTCACTTCACAGTTATCATGCAATGTTTTGTGTTGCTCTAAATCATAAACTCTCATTAAGATATATTTTTGGTTTGTGGTGATGAGGTGGAGCTGCCTAGTGGGGCGGTTGGTAGCACCGTTGCCTTGCAGCAACAAAAGTCCTGGGTTTGAATCCCAGCCTGGGATCTTTCTGGCTGGAGTTTGCATGTTCTCCCTGTGCATGCATGGGTTCTCTCTGGGTACTCTGGCTTCCTCCCACAGTTCAAAAACATGACTGTTAGGTTAAATGGTCTCTCTAAATTTTCCTTAGGTGTGCATGGTTATTTGTTCTGTGTGTGCTTTTATGTCGTCAGGCAATGAACTGGTAATCTGTCCAGGGTGTACCTCACCTCTTGCCGATTACTCTACAACAGGAGTTTCCAACTCCAGTCCTCAAGAACTACTGCCCTCCAACTTTTAGGTGCATCCTTGCTCCAACACAGCTGAATCAAATGACTGAATCACCTCTTCATTATGCCATCAAGTTTAGCAACGGCCTGGAAATGAGTCATTCATTTTATTCAGCTGTGTTGGAGCTGGGATGTACCTAAAACTTGCAAGGCAGTAGCTCTCAAGGTCTGGAGTTGGAGAACCATGCTCTAGAGATAGGCACCAGCCCCCCACAAGGATGAGCAGATTGTAATGTGACCAAATGTAAGGAAAAAAAAGATCAAGTTATATAAATACTTTTGCAAAGCACTGTGCATAGCACAATTTTTATTTGCATTTTAACCTTATCTGAAAGAAAACCCAACAATACACTTCATACTGTATTTATTTAGTGTTCAAGCATGACTTATATACATTTTACATTTGCCTGCAGCCCTGTGCAGCACAAACTCAACAAACAGCCTCCGGCTCAGATGATGGAGTGATTGTTTTGTAATCTGAACATTAGAAGTTGGTCAGCAGGTCTTTCATGAGCTAAAGTGTCATTGAGCAAGTTGGTGTATCTGCTGACAGTAGTGAATGATAGCCTAAAACTGCTGCATGCGTGTAAAACAGTAAGCAGTGTAATAAGTGTGATGAAAATGTAATCATAAGATGCAGACCAGGGGAGTCCAGCTCCAGTTCTCATGGATCGGTGTCCTGCCAGGTTTAGAGGAGTCTGCTCCAAAACAGCTGATTCAAATGGTCCAACTACCTCTTCAGGATGTCTGCTGAGGCCAGCTAATGAGCCATCATTTGATTCAGGCGTGCTGAATTAGGCAAAGAACTAAAATATGCAGACTAAGTTTGTGTCGCAAGCTGTGTTCACAACATATAGCAGGGTGAGGACAGGTCAGGCAATCATGTGATCTTTGATAAGGAGGAGAGCAGAGGGACTATAAACAGATCTGACCTTTCTGCCATGTTACACTATCTCTATCACACACACATTCCCACTGAGCTCTGACACCAACCTGTTACACAACCCCGGACTGCCAACGTGGCGAACACACAAAGCTGAGTCTGGATGTACCCGTTTAAATCAGTTTCTACACAGTCTGAAACAATGCGTCATGTGATTGTTGTTCAGTGGTCCAGCGGCTGTCTCCCAAATCCTTCAGCGATCCATGATTTATTTCTGTTATAAGACATCTGTCAAAGACATTGACCCTCAAATTACACCAAGCATTCTCCACAGAGTGTGACCGTACAAAACACACCACATAAATATAGAGAGAACAGTGTCATCCATGCATGTTTTAGATCAATGCATTTATGAGTGGTAGTTACATTTAGAAGAACTTTAAACTGAGAGGTGTTTGTTTGAATGGGTTAAAATACTAGGTTTTACATCAGAGAGCTGTGATCTACATTTGTTCTGCAGGTCTAAGTTTGTGTTATCTAAGAACTTAAATGGAAAGGAAAGATTAAAGTTGACCCTCAGCTGTCATGCCTCTGAGCCACCATGGGATGTAGTGACATAGCAGAAAGCACAGGAAGTGCAGCTCTCCATTAACTCAATGACAATGCTGTCACTCACTCTGATTTTACACATTTTCTTTCATTACAAGCTTTTATTTTGTTGGGATTTCATGTGACAGCCCAACACAAAGTAGAGCATCATCAAAGTGTTACTCTTAAGTAGATCTAAAATTTTAAAGTGCGACCAGTATTTGCATTCAGGCCCTGTGAGTCAGTTCCACTCTACTACTAGGGGAAGCTTTCACTGCAATTACAGCTGCAAGTCTTATAAGGACCTATAAGAACCATCTCTGAACAAAGTATTCCGTGGATTTAGATCAGGAGTTTGACTAGGCCCTTCTTACACCTTAATATGTTGTGATCTAAATCCTTCAATGTAGCTCTGGTTGTATTCTTAAGGTGGTTGTCCTGCTGGCAGGTGAACCTCCACCCCAGTCCCTAGTCTTCTGTAGAGTACTCACTTTCCATCATTTCTGAAGTATCATTAGCTATCCATTCATTACAGCTGTGTCTCCTACATGGGTTGTGGAAAACTGCAAACAGAACTTCAAAAACTTTTCCTTTAACAATCACTTTCTTATTGCCCCTCTTCCATAAAGCTCACATTTGTGGAGTGCATGGCCAATAGTTCCTCCGTCAGATTCTCCCAGATGAACTAGGAATCTCTGCAGCTGCTCCAGAGTTACCGCTTGGTTGCTCCTCTGATTAATGCTCTCCCTACCCAAACTGTCAGGTTAGGTGGACATCCGTATCTTGGTAGGTCTCCAGTTGTTCCATTCTCTCTCAATCTTCAGATGATGGATTGAACAGAGCTTTGTGAGTTGTTCAAAGCTGGGATATAACCTAAACCTGCTTTAAACCTCTACACAACCTTTATGGAGGTATATTAGGTGCAAAGGTATTTGTGAACTGTAACTGAAGTTAAAGTCACACAGAAAAAATCAACAGGAATCCAACACAGACACAAGTCAGTGAACCCAACAGCACAAAAAAAGTCACAAACACTTCTTTACATGCTACATCTCAGTTTCATGCACTCCTCTTTTTGCTCCATTTGAATGTAAATAGAGGAGCAAAAATTTTCTGTGACTTGTGGGTAGGGCCAATGCCCGTACAGCAGGGGGCGCTGATGGACTCAGTATTAACAAACCGAAAATACCTACCTGCTTAGCACTGTGTGATGTTGCGATCCTGTCGCTGTATGTTGGACTCTCAGATCAGATTAAATCGCAAAAATGTTCCACAAACTGCTCAGGACACATAACATGAAAGCGTCTGTGATAAATATTTATTTACTGTCCATTTAATGGAGCCGCAGGGCCTCTCGGAACAGCATAAATAGGGTGATACGAAGCTGAAGTTGGCTTCTGAATGTAGTTTGGTTTGAATGAGTCTGCTTTTAGTGTAAAATAATCTAGTGCAGGTTTGAAGAGAAACTACAACCATTAATAGTTTTCCTTAAACTTTACATTTATGACAGACAAATCACATAAAATTACAATATAATAAATCAAAGTTTGTGGTTCAACTGAGTAAAATGTCTTTTAGGGCTAAGAACCAGCATCAGAGCAGGGGACGTAAACTTCTTCTGTCAGGTGCTTAAGGAAAATAATATTGTATTTAAGGGTCAAATTATAACCCAACATAGAAATGAATAAGCCAAAAAGAGCAGCTCAGTGCCAGCATTTTAGAACACTCAATTCAGCTTTGTCTGTTTTGATGTGGAACGTACCAAGCTGGCTGAGGTCCAGGAGGGTCCAGTGCAAACCGGTGGGGCAAGAAGGAGACAGTGTTCGAATGCTTACTTGGCCATGAATGTCCAAACCCCACAAAGCATCACGACAGGCGGATAAGAGGGTCAGCTCCACCTGAGCTCACAGATGAAAGGTAAAACATCAGAGAGGTATGAGTATAGAACATCAAAAGTTACCAACAGTTCGCTTTCCTAATATTCGTTTCGATGTCTGCCTATGGCATATGCCCCTCCACGGATTCATCAGAAGCACATCTCATTATGCCAATTGTTATGGGCTGGTGACTGTAGCGTGCGCTCACGGCGCATGCTGCCATAAGTAGCATGCGTCACGACCAAGGGGCAAACTCTGCCGGCCAAATGTGATGCCAATGTGGAAGTGACATAAATTCACAGTTCCCCCCTCATTCACTCGGGGCTGGCTGCAGAAAGGAGCAAGTTCCCATTGACTCCCGTATTAAAAATGCCAACTTCACAGGAGAAATAAACATGTTTACAGCCTGGTTCAAAAAACATTTTAGGTTTAATAGGTCAAGTTTACTTTCATGACAACTCTGAAGAGGTGTGAATTTCTTTTATAACTCATCCCTTTAGATGTAATTTAGGGTTAAAATTCTGAATAATAATGGGTGTGTCCTTTTGATTGACAGGTCTCAGATGAGATGTCAGCAGTAGCACTGGTGGCTAATGGCTTGCCCCCCTGCTTGCTCCAGGGAAGGCCTTCAGACTCAGACTCACATTAACAGTCTGCGGCCATTTTGTTTCTCTGAACTTCAACATCAGTTGCATCTCCAATGTTTATTCGTGTTTGGATGTTAATCGTGCACTTATTGGACAAAGATGGCTTGCTGTGGTATTGATTGCATTAACAGACCATCCAAGAAGCCTCTGCTCCATTTTTTTCGGTAAGTAAATTTATATTTCTGCTGTGCATTTACTGCTTGGTCAAAAATGGGTTAAAATGGTCATGTTTCTTCTTTACATATTGCTTTAATTAAATTCACATCTTTTTTGTGAAAGTTAAGGACCAATAAGACTTTATGATTTTATTTAACAAAATTACTGAATCTGCCAAGAAGGCAGAGGAGTAGCAGAATCACTCAACAGCGGTTTTCTAGCCAAAACCGCCCGCCAACCTCCGTTAGCTTCGGTTAGCTCAGTTAGCTCATAGCTACATCGGCTCAGAGTGTCAATCATCCGCCCCCACCCTTACAGCCCCCCTCTCAGCTCCACCTCCTTGCCCCTTTTTTGCATTTTCCAGGTGTGATGAGACACGTGACATGGCCAAGATAGGTTCAGAAACCTACGGGTGACGTCACGGAGGCTCTGTCCATCTGTGTACAGTCTATGGTCATGACACAAGTGCCATTCAATCACCCCTTCTCGCTTCAGTGGTAACTTATCGCTTGCTAGCTTCCCCAACTGTTTGCAGACTGGAGCCAGTTACCCTTTTCTCCATCACCGAACGCTAGCTCCACACACCAGCGACTATGTTTTCGGTTAACAGGCTGGTTGGCCACCAAGGACACTGCTTCTCACACCAGAGGAGAGGACGGCACTGTGAGGAGGTGAAAGCCACCTGGGCACACCACTCTTTCAGCTGGAAAAACCCCTGTGCAGGGGGCCTCTTCACGAAATTTTGAGGTCATGGAGAAGGCTGGTATGCTCCCGATACCGCCAATGGAGCCGCTGGTGGCAGCCCGCCTGCATCCTAAGCTGTCGGCGAAGTCTTCCTGACCTTCCACACTGCCTTCAAAAGTGGACTGCTTCCAGTTGCCGCTAAACGACAGGGTCTAAAAAGCAGCCCTCTCCCGACAGGGAAAAGGGGGGCATTCTCAACATGCTAATTATACCTGATGTTCTTTTCAGGTCTGCACTGGCTTCCCCGGCAATCTCCGCGAATGCACGGTGAAGGCTGCGGGCACCTCCTGGTCGTAGCCGCTCGAAGGCGCCGCCACACTGTGAGTGGCAGTTGTAAGGGCCGTGTCTCCGTTTTCCATGCATATGCAGGAATAGGCAGTTATTTTGGCCTCAGACTGGGTGCTGAACACTATTTTGAGGGGTTAAATGTTTTTGTTAATCTCCGTTCGGTTACCAGCATGGTGCCCTCCAACACTCATGGTGCATCAGCTCATGTTCTTGACAGAGAAATTCCTGTCTGCTGGAGAAAGGAGCAATTTGCGAGATGCTTCCCAATTAAGCTTAGAGCGACTCTAGGACTCCAGGTATTTTCTGGTGCCCAAATGGATGGTATTCGCCCGATTCTGGATCTGAGGGCTCTGAACCGATGCCTCAGAAAATACAAATTCAGAATTCATTCTTCGTCCGAAACGTCAGGGTGACTGGTTCACTTCAGTTGATCTGAAAGACGAGTACCTTCATATTCCCGTGTAGCCCCCACACAGGATATATCTGCGGTTCACCTTTCAGGTTGTCTGTTAAGATTACGCTGTACATCTTTTTGGTCTCTGACTGAGTCAAAAGGTGTTTGTGCAGTGTACAGAGGCTACGAACACCCCACTGAAAATTAAGGGCATCTGACTGGCCATGTATTTGGACGACTGGCTCCTGCTGGCACAGCCCAGAAAGCAGGTCGGTTCACACACACTGATGGTTATGCAGCATTTGTGTGGCCTGGGTCTTAAAATTAAACCAGCCTCTGTGGGTTGGTGCAGTTCGGGCTGTGCCTTCGACTGCTGGGGTCAGCTATGTTGGTGGTACCATTGGGCCGTCTGTACATGAGGGATTTTCAGCGCCAAGCGGCTACCCTGGGTCTGTCGGGCGTGCCGATTACAAATGTTGGCACACAGACTGATCCTATGGTGCAGAAGGCGTTTCCTCTTGATCAGTACCACTCATGTCCTGGGTTTTCTGCATCAGGGAGCAGACCTGTTCTCCAAGGCTGCAACCCTGTATGGGGACTGGGTTCTGCATCCAGCAGTGGTGGAGTAGAACTGGATTCGGTTCGGCTGGGCAGGGGTGGACCTGTTTGCATCCGATGAGAATGCTTGGTGCCCCCTTTTCTTCTCGTTATACGACCAAGACGCTCTGCTCACCGTGGACCCGCTAGTGCACGAGTAGCCATGGAACCTTCTTTACGGATCCCCCCACCCTGCTCAGGGTGTAGGCTCAGCACAACACACTTATTTTGGTGGCCCCTCAATAGCCAGCAATGCACTGGTTGGTAGACACCTTTCAGCTTCTGAGGGGCCAGCCTTGGAAATTACTGCCCCGCAGGGATCTGGTGGGCTTTCACACTGGGTTGTGGAAGAAGAAGGGTATAAGATTGGCTTACTCCTGCCAGGGCATGCAGGGGCTGGTAGGGCTTAGGGCCCATTGCACTCGGGGCCTGTCTACATCCTGGGTCCTCTTTAGGGGGCTGTCTGTCCAGGAGATTTGTGCTGCGGCGAGCTGGAGGTCTCCACTTGCTTCTTCACCTTTTTATAACCTTGACTTCTCGGCTCCTGCTATGTTCTGGGTGTGTGGTCTCCGGTGGGTCAGGACGTCCCCCTGTGTGTGTTGGTGGTCGCTAGATAAGCTGTCTGGTTATACGGGAGTCTTGATATCCCATAGTTAGTCATCCAAACGAATGTTAGGAAAGAAAACTTCAGGTTACTCTTGCAACACCGGGTCTCTGAGTAACATGTGTGAGATATCTCACCAGGCACCCCTTCTTGCTGGGTGAAGGGAGAAGAAGAGTTCATCCTGAATGGCACTTGATTCGTGACGCATGCTACTTATGGCATGATCACCAGCCAATCAGGATTCGCATAATGAGACAAGTGCATCTGAGGAATCCTTGGAGGGGGGTATCCCATAGTGAGACATCTGGCTCATGTTACTCAGAGAATTGGGGTTACGAGAGTAACCTAAAAATGTGGACACAAAGACGAGTCCAGTCGTTTTACCTCTGGTGGTAGAAGGACCGAGGAAGGACGCAGCTCTCCATCCCGATCCCAGACACAGAACAGATCCTTCCTGCTCTGAGCCAACCACAGGAACGTACCTTAAAAACAGTTAACATAGACAACACCTGCTGATATCTATGGAACTGAGTGGCAAATATCCAGATGTGTGCTCTGTCTACATGTGTTACCTTCTTTATGAGGCACAGATGAAGATGTAATGAAGGTCCACCTGGTGGCTGACACAGTTCCTCTTGGTACTACATTCTGCCAAAATGTACCTAGAAGAACCAAATGAAAGTTGTAAACAGAAACAAACAGAAAACTGTTAAACTGCTCTGCTAAACTTTACTGACCCACGAGGTTGCCACGGGCCAGATGCAGCTGGTTCCGTCCTGAGGCCACCCACACTCCAGTGGGATTAGCACTGACGAGACTAGGCTGGCACTGTGAGTACTGCGACAGGAAGGCAACCACCCGCTCCACCGGACCCCTGGTTACTGTGGCAACGCTCTGTGTAGCTTGCAGCAGGGTCTGGAAAAAATTGCCTTGATCGAAGACCACGTAGTCTGAAATGCTGATCTGGTGGAGACATAGAGCTGAGATGTGAAACCAGAACTCTAGAGTCTTGAATCAAAACACAATTCCAACCTGTACTTTAAAACCACCTCCTTCAACAAGTAATGTTTAGGCCATAAACCCAAACTCCTTCTAAGTCATAGAGATGCTTACAAATGATCTGTGTACCTGCCACCAATGATCATCATTGCCCTGTGGTTTGGAAGAACAGATGCCGGTTCGAAACCAGAGGCTGCCGCTTGCATCTAATGCCCAGGCTATTCCACCACCTCCAAGAGCAATGCATATGAGCTCCAGCCCCTGAGCCTCACTGCATCAGATACAAACAAATAACAATAACTAGGAAACATCTTCAGTTTTTTTTTTTTTTTTTGTGGCACCAGTGGCCCATTAATTGCAGTAAATGGACAGGAAATGAGCTGGAAGAGAAGGGGGAAGACATGCAGCAAAGCTGCAAAGGTTAGGATTTGAACCCCGGACAGCTGCTCTACCTCTATCCCACGCTCCACCCCAACATCTTCAGTTTTACTTGTAACATTTTTAGTTTAAATTAGTGAACATTTCAGATCAAACCAGTATTAATATGAACCTACGTTTACGGAACAAATAAAAAACTGTTTTTAAAAGAGGACTTTATTTATGAAGTTAAAACAGCTATCCAAACCAAGCTGGCAAAATGTGAAGAAGAGTTAACATCCTTGGTAAATCATGAAAACTTCTGCCAGACCTGTTGAAGTAAGAAATTACTACAAAAGAACCCATCTTGATCTTGAAAAACAACATATCCTGCCCTGATCCTCAAAACCACTGGAGGACCCATATTCTATGGACTGACAAGATAAAAGTGGAACCTTTTAGAAGTTGTGTGCTCCCTGTCACATCTGGTGTAAACTAATACAGGAATTCAGAAAAATACTACATAGCTACAGTCAAACAAGATGGCGGTAGTGTGATGGTCAGGAGCTGCTGAGCTGCTTTAGGACCAGGACTACTCTCCCTAACTGATGCAAAAATGAATTCTGCTCTCTAGCAGAAAATCCTAAAGGCGAATGCTCAACCATCAGCTCATGCCCTGAGGCTCAAGCACACCGTGGTTATGAAGCAGGACAAATATCCAAATTACACCAGCATGTCCACCTCTGAATGGCTCTCAAATTAATGTTTTGGATTGACCTAGTCAAAGTCTAGACTGCAGTTAAATTGAGGTACTGTAGTGTAACCTAAACTGTCCATTCATGAGCGAAACTCCCCCAAATTGTTGAATGAAAACAGTTCTGCAAGGCCGAGTGGCCCAAGATTCTTCCACAATGAAAGAGTAACAACTTTTCCGTTATCAAATGCTTGGTGGTAGTTGTTGCTACCGTGGGGGGTAATTAAGGGGCAATCCCTTTTTTATACGTAGGCCCAGGCTGGTTTGGATAGTTGTCTTTTTTCTGCTTAATAAATAAAGTCATCTTTTGAAAACTGCTTATAATATTTACTGGCCCTATCTTTGTTGCCATTAAACTTTGTTTGATCATCTGAGAGGCAAATATAATTGTTGTAATGGTTCCCCTGCCATAGTGCTCTTTGAGTTCATTTAAAATGTCACTTTTGCTGATCAAATCAACCCCAACTTCTGACAAGTTAGATTGACTAGAGCAGTGTTAATTTAATCAATTGCTGATGCGCAAAACCATTAAATAAATGTAAAATAATTTTCATATTTTGTAATAGTAGTTAAGATGTGTTAAAGGAGGACCAGTACCTGACGGTGTCGTACTTCCAGCCATCTCCCTCGCTGCAGTAGCTGTTCATTCCTTCTCTGTAGAACAAAGCCTTGTGTTCACTTAAAGCCCAGACCACACCTCCTCTCACACACACCTGGCTGAACACACAGGGGGACTCCACCTTAACTGAGCGAGCACAGGGACGCTCCAGACTTAGACCTGAAACACACACAGCCTTAAATCTAGCAGCAGTAATCTATAGTTCCTCACCACCTGTGAAATCAGTCTTTCCTTCTTTCCTGACACAAAGTGAGCAATCATCAGTCAAGGTATTTCTCTCCACGTTTTCTAACAAAGCGTTGGAAACAAAACATACAAAGATAGTGTGGAAACCACTTCTTTGAGAGAATGCATCTCATCATTTGAATCATCAGTAAAACTATTTTTTAAAACAGCAGCAAGGCAACATCTTCTGGTCACATGACATAGAAACTGGTGTGTCAGAGAAGATGGTCCTGATGAAACGTAGAAGCAAGGAGTTGATGTTAAACTGAACATGACTCAGTATAATCAGCCGTTCATGAGGCGTTTCCTGACTTCCTCTGGAGCCATCTTTATATTCAAAACAAAAAGTTCCCAATATAATTCGGAGAATGCCAAGAGGGGAAAATAATCACATAGCTGGTATGACAGCCTTGCAGCAACTTTAATCCTTTAGTTTCAATCTTACTGTTTATGCTTTGGAAACCCTACATCAATAAAAATCATTTAAACATTGACTAACCAAAAGAACCTGTGTCCTAATTCCATAACCATATGTCCTTCAAGTTACTTTAGTTTGTTTTTATTCACTAGTCCACAGACTCAAACTATGCTTTTTCTTGTAAATATTTAAGTACTGCTTTAACTTTTTGTAACTTTTAATATTACAGCCACAAACTTTAATATATTTAGTGGAGTTTAACAGGACAGAGCAACACAAAATAGCACACAAGTTGTACCTCTAACAGAGAAGTTTCCATCTCCAGGCCTCTAGGCAGGAGCCCTGTAGGTTTCAGATGTGTCTGTGTTCCAACAGAGCCGAATTAAATGACTGAATTACCCTCTCAGTGGGTCACCTAGCTCTGGCTGTTAACATTGGATTTGAGCAGATGAGGTTGGTAACTAGTTACATTTACTCAGTTACAATTACTTGAGTAACTTTTTGGAATAGCTTTACTGCACTGTACTTTTTACTTGAGTAAAACTATTATGAAGTATCGCAACTCTTAATTGAGTTAAATGTCTGGATCCTCTACTCACTGAGAGTAACTTCACTGAATAAAAAATGAACACGTTTTACCCAAAAATGCATGAGACACACGTACACACCTACAGTTTATGTCCAACTGAGACCTCTTGTTCGTAAACAAGCTTTGTTGTTTCAATATTATTCAATCTGCTAAGCCTGTTTGGCTATGTCATTTGGAGATCAGGTAAATATACAGTGGCTTGCAAAAGTATTTGGCCCCCTTGAACTTTTCCACATTTTGTCACATTACAGCCACAAACACGAATCAATTTTATTGGAATTCCACGTGAAAGACCAATACAAAGTGGTGTACACGTGAGAAGTGGAACGAAAATCATACATGATTCCAAACATTTTTTACAAATAAATAAGTGAAAAGTGGGGTGTGCGTAATTATTCAGCCCCCTTTGGTCTGAGTGCAGTCAGTTGCCCATAGACATTGCCTGATGAGTGCTAATGACTAAATAGAGGCACCTGTGTGTAATCTAATGTCAGTACAAATACAGCTGCCCTGTGACGGCCTCAGAGGTTGTCTAAGAGAATGTTGGGAGCAACAACACAAGTCCAAAGAACACACCAGACAGGTCAGGGATAAAGTTATTGAGAAATTTAAAGCAGGCTTAGGCTACAAAAAGATTTCCCAAGCCTTGAACATCCCACGGAGCGCTGTTCAAGCGATCATTCAGAAATGGAAGGAGTATGGCACAACTGTAAACCTACCAAGACAAGGCCGTCCACCTAAACTCACAGGCAGAACAAGGAGAGCGCTGATCAGAAATGCAGCCAAGAGGCCCATGGTGACTCTGGATGAGCTGCAGAGATCTACAGCTCAGGTGGGGGAATCTGTCCATAGGACAACTATTAGTGGTGCACTGCACAAAGTTGGCCTTTATGGAAGAGTGGCAAGAAGAAAGTCATTGTTAAAGGAAAACCATCAGAAGTCCCGTTTGCAGTTTGCCACAAGCCCTGTGGGGGACACAGCAAACATGTGGAAGAAGGTGCTCTGGTCAGATGAGACCAAAATGGAACTTTTTGGCCAAAATGCAAAACGCTCTGTGTGGCGGAAAACTAACACTGCACATCACTCTGAACACACCATCCCCACTGTCAAATATGGTGGTGGCAGCATCATGCTCTGGGGGTGCTTCTCTTCAGCAGGGACAGGGAAGCTGGTCAGAGTTGATGGGAAGATGGATGGAGCCAAATACAGGGCAATCTTGGAAGAAAACCTCTTGGAGTCTGCAAAAGACTTGAGACTGGGACGGAGGTTCACCTTCCAGCAGGACAACGACCCTAAACATAAAGCCAGGGCAACAATGGAATGGTTTAAAACAAAACATATCCATGTGTTAGAATGGCCCAGTCAAAGTCCAGATCTAAATCCAATCGAGAATCTGTGGCAAGATCTGAAAGCTGCTGTTCACAAACGCTGTCCATCTAATCTGACTGAGCTGGAGCTGTTTTGCAAAGAAGAATGGGCAAGAATTTCAGTCTGTAGATGTGCAAAGCTGGTAGAGACATACCCTAAAAGACTGGCAGCTGGAATTGCAGCAAAAGGTGGTTCTGCAAAGTATTGACTCAGGGGGCTGAATAATTACGCACACCCCACTTTTCACTTATTTGCAAAAAATGTTTGGAATCATGTATGATTTTCGTTCCACTTCTCACGTGTACACAACTTTGTTTTGGTCTTTCACGTGGAATTCCAAAAAAATTGATTCATGTTTGTGGCTGTAATGTGACAAAATGTGGAAAAGTTCAAGGGGGCCGAATAATTTTGCACACTGTACATATAAATACAAAACCATATATTGTTACTGAAAGTAGACAGACCAATAGATAGATATTTTCAAGTAAGTATTAGTTTAGTAAGTTTCATATAGAAAAAAATGATTTGGAAAAAAGTGTTTCTTTTGCTTTAATTTGTTATTTTGTAATCATCTTATTTGTATTATCCTTATTTTTCCAGTCTCTAGCATGTCAAAATTTGCTACAAAACTAGTAAATTCTTCCAAAATAAAATACATTCTTTAAAATTTATAGAATGTGATTTCCTGGATTTTTTTTACATTCTGTCTTTCACAGTTGAAATGTACCTATGACGAAAATTACCGATATCTTTCATCTTTTTAAGTGGGACAACTTGTACAATCGGTGGCTGCCAAATGCTTTTTCGTCCCACTGTAAGTCCCAGTAAAGAGCAACTAAGCCCAACATTATTTACACCCCTGGCAGTCTGACTGGCTGTAGAGGAGATGGGGTTGGATGTCACATTGCTTATTACAGTTATGCTTGATGGCACTCTGGTTTGATTTTGATATCAAACATTTGGTTCATTAATCTGTTCATTTTGCACTATTCATCTTCCGGTTTGGGGGCTGGACAGTGGCGCAGTTGGTGGCACTGTTGCCTTGCAGCAAGAAGGTCCTGGGTTTGAATCCCGGCCTGGGGCCTTTCTGCATGGAGTTTGCATGTTCTCCCTGTGCATGTGTAGGTTCTATGTGGCTTCATCCCACAGACCAAAAACATGACTGTTAGGTAAATTGGTCTCTCTAAATTGCCCTTGAGTGTGTCCCTAGGATGGCCAGGTACAGAAAATGGATGGATGGATGGATCTTTTGGTTTGAAGACGCAACACTGAGGTGAGGATAATTTCTTTAAATTTTATGGGTCAGAGTAATTTTTCATGTTGGTGTTATTTTGTAAGAGAAATTTATTAGTTATTAGCTTTCAAAAACACAATAATTAATCAAAAAGTCCTAGATGAAAGCTTTGATTTGAGCTAACATTTATTAACTACAGTATATATGTATATAACAAAAGTAATATGTTAGCATAGCTAAATGTTTTTGTCAAGAGGTCAAATGGGGCAGCATGTCTCACTGCTCCAGGGCTTGGTTGTTTAATTTGTCAAATTTAATGTTTTGTTGTTTTAATAAGTTACACAATTTAATAAAATATAAATTTTTAAGCAAAAACCCACTGAAATTAGAAGGAAAAAGCAACCCCAACTCGGAGCCGGCTGTCACAGTGGGTCAGAGGGTCTTCCACAGGAATAACCTTTTATCACAATAACTTATACAAGATGGATTCAATACAAACCAAGATCCTAGACTTTGATTTAATCTACAAATGTCTCTTGAAATATGTTTGAATAATGAGCAATATCTACTAGAGTAAAAAGTGAGACAACCAGCTCATGTCTCCCTAATATTAATGTTTTCTGGCCAGAGTTCTGATTTGAATCTGACTGAGCATCTGTGGAGGGAGCTAAAGATTGGAATGATGGCAAGAGCCCTCCAATCCTCAAAAACTTGGAGCTCATCATCAAAATACCAGTGGAAACAAAAAAGGTGGTCAGCAAATGAACATTTTTCTATTGATTATTCAGAAGAGGACAATTAATTTTTGGCATATTATTTTTTTAAAATATAAATCAAAACTGTTTTTTTTTTACTGACATGCCTTTTGCATCGATTTATTATCCTTTGAGACAGGTCCGTCTCATTTCCTAAAGAAACAAACCTCTAAGTTGAAAGAAAATCGTATTTATAGGATTAGAAAAGAAAGCTAAACATGATAACCTGAAAATAAATTTTTCGTTTTAGTGACAATTTGAGAACTTTATCAAATCAGACAGATGGGAAGTTACCCGTTTGCAGGAAGAGATCTCCGTTGGTCCTGATGATCCAAGCAGAGTCATCACTCAGAGCCACGAAGGCTGTTTGCTCTGCAGCTTTATACCAGTGACGTTTTCCTTTTACTGACATTTTGGCACAGGCAAATGCTGTCATGCTTTTCTGCTCCACCTTCCACAGCAAATTACCTGGAGGGTTAAAAGCAGTTAACATGTTAAAATACTACAACTCTAGATATTTTCTATGAATGTCCCTCTGAGATAAGATATATACTGTAATCAGTCATAGTGTTGCTTCAAAGTACAAAGCTAGACACCAGGGTCAGCCCACCTGAAGGGGATAATGCCACCTGGTGGACATTGTCTTCGAAGCGCTGCCATCTCAGTCCAGTTTCAGGAAGTGTGCTGCAGAACAGTCCTCCTTTGAAATCCAAACACCACACGTGTCTGGAACCGAAGTCCACGAGTCAGACATCTGAGATTCACCGGCAAAACAGAAAAAAAGCTTAAAGTGACTCACCTGTCAGTCACCTGAAGACTCAATATTCCACATCCTGGTCCAGAGTATCCCATCCAACTTTCTGCCAACTGCAACAAATAGAAAAGACATTATTTGAATTTGGTAAATGCTTTGCTTTGCAGTGGTTACAATCAGCTCATTGGGATTTAGTATTGTGCATACAGTTTTGCTAAAAATGATTTCACAGCTTACATAATTCTTCTGATTTTGCTTTATTTTCTACCTTCAATATTTTTGATCAAATACAGTTTAATATCAGATTAGGATAACCTGGATAACTGTGATTAACCATATTTTTTGGTTAAATTTAAATTCCCTACATCCTGGCCTGATTACTGCATGACCTGTAGAATCCAAAAATCACTTCCATAGAACCCAAATCCTATACAGCATGTAGTTTTAGGCTAAAAAGGCTTCAAAAGCAACACCTCATGCACAGATCTAAAGAATACCAAGTGTATCTCAATGATTCCAGTTAAATCTTCCCAGACTTGGTAAATTCGTGTTAAGCTCTAGAAATGTTTTTCATCCTGCTCCTTTCTGTGATCAGTGGGGAATGGTGCAGAATGGTGGGGACCTGCCAGGTGGCCTGAGGCTCCGGGGATGCTCCAGGCCAGCTGTGGGTTGTGAGGATTTAAGCTGGGTCCTGTTGGGGCCCCCTCCCAGGGGCTGTCTGATCTCTTTTTGATAGTTAATCCAAAATATAATCATTTGAAAACTGCTTTTTGTATTTACTCAGGCTCTCTTGGTTATTAAAAGATGATAGATAATTTTATCATTTATTGCGAGAAAAAAGTAAGACCTGAGGAAATCTGTAAGGGAGTAAATAATTTCACAGCATTGTATGCACACTTTAATTTCTCACCATGTAAGGCCTGTTCTTTTCCTGACTGTCCTGTTCTGTGTCTTTCTCTGTAGTCTTTTCTGGCTCTTTCGATGTACCGGTGTGGGCGTTTCCTCCACTGACAGCAGGAAGAGAGTAGCAGTAGATGTCTCCCTCTTCATCACTAGACATACTGGGCTTGCTGTCCTGATTGGTCACATCACAGGAAAACATCTGCTCTGCAAGTGGGTGGTCCTCCTGCTCACACAAGGAAACCCGTTAATACAGAGGTTTACATGCCTTGAAGTACTAGACTGTGACATTGCAACAGATCTATTGGGTGAATACGGTTCATTATACATGGCCATGTTTCAGAGCAATGGACTGGTGGGAACATAAAAAAACCCTATGAAAACCATTAGAACAAGCAACTGATACCCACCACAGCACCAGCACCGTGATTACAGGTGCTGTGGTGGATATGAGCATTATCACAGCTCATTTAAAGATTTCTACATTCAGTTTTGCAGAGCTAAATTCCACTATGTCCTACATAAACGAACATACAGGATTTGTTTTGCAGCACCTGTTGCCAGATTCTTAAAATGTACCATTCTGTGTCTATTTCTCTTTATCTTCTAGGATTGCGCTGCTCTGGGTGGCTGCATATTGGAGTGGCTCTGTTGGCTACATATTAAGTTTTGGGATTTTTTGTACATTGGTTCCTCTGTTTTCTTGAGGAAGATTGCATTTTTTGACATGTATACTTTCTAGTTTTTGGTGCTGTGAAGCTGGGAGGATTTTCATTGTTAATCTTTCAATGTTTGATAACTTGTTATGATGCGTAACCATGGCAGCAATGTGGTTTACAGTCGAGAGCAGCTGATTAACATCACAAAAGCTGAAATAATACCTCAACCGAAGCCACAAATCCCTGATGAGTTGATAAGGAGGAGGCATGGATGCAGAGCAGGAGCAAAAAGGAGACAGAGAAGGAGGAAGTTCAAGCCATCTCTTCCATCGATAATAATGGGCAACGTAAGATCACTGGCTAACAAGATGGATGAACTCCAAGCCCTTACAAGGACTCAGCCAGAGTATGGGGAATGCAGTGTTATGTGTTTTACTGAGACGTGGCTGCAGGATCATATCCCCGACTCCAACGTCTCTCTGCCAGACTTCTTGACTGTACAAGCAGACAGAGATCTGAAGACGAGCAGGAAAAGAAAAGAAGGTGGAGTAGCAGTGCTTGTCAACAACAGATGGTGTCATCCAGGACATGTTACTGTGAAGTGTCGTCTCTGCAGCCCAGATGTCGAACTCTTGGCAGTGAGTTTTCGTCCATATTATTTACCAAGAGAGTTCACCAGTGTAATTTTGGCAGTTGTTTACATTCCACCTTCAGCCGTTGCCGACAATGCATGGGATGTCATCAATTCCGTTGTTGCTAAGCTACAGACCCAGCACCCCAATTAATTTGTGGCATATCCGGTGATTTTTATCATGCCCTCGCTGTCGCCAACATTTCAACGGTTTGTCATCTGCTCTACAAGAGAAAACAAGACCTTGGATTTGTTTTACGCAAATGTAAAGGATGCATATATGTCCAAACCAAGACCTCCTCTGCGACAATCAGATCACAATCTTGTTTTTCTCTGCTCAGAATATAAGCCACTTGTTCAGAGGCAACCTGTGACAAAGAAAACTGTGAGAAAATGGTCACATGAAGCTGAAGGAGCCCTGCAGGGTTGTTTTGCAACCACAGACTGGATGACTCTTTGTCAAGCACATGGAGAGGACATTAATGCCATGACTGAGTGTGTGACTGACTATATAAACTTCAGTGTGGACAATATCACCCCCACCAAAACAGTGAGATGCTTCCCTAATAACAAACCCTGGATCACCAGTGACCTGAAGGAACTACTGAACAAGAAAAAAAGAGCCTTCAGGGAGGGAGACAGGGAATTATTGAGGAGTATACAGAAGCAACTTAAGGTCAAGATCAGAGACAGCAAGGAGGCATACAGGAAGAAGCTGGAGACCAAACTACAGAGGAACAATATCAGAGATGTCTGGTCAGGAATGAAAAAGAATGCAGGCTTTAAGGACAGGAAGGCTTGGACAGATGGAACTCTGGACAGAGCCAATGAACTGAACATATTCTTCAACAGGTTCAGTTCAGGAACTAGCTCAGCATCCTCCTCTCCTGTTCCCAGCCAAACAGACATGCCACCCTCCTCTGACTCACAGCTTTCCTGTCACATCTCAGATGTTTTATTCTTCACCTCAGCCATGGACTCTTCTGATTCCACAAGTCTGACTTCAACCAAGTCAGGAAATGCTGCTACCCTCTTTACCTCCCCTTCCCACTTGTCCTTCTACAAAAGTCAGGTGAAGAGGGAGCTGGAAAAACTGAACCGGAACAAGGCTGCAAGTCCAGATGGTGTCAGCACCAGAGTCCTGAAGGCCTGTGCAGAGCAGCTCTGTGGGATTCTGCAGCACCTCTTCAACCTCAACCTGACCCAGGAGAAGGTTCCAGTGTTGTGGAATACATCCTGCCTTGTTCCAGTACCCAAAAAAACTCACCCATCAGTCATCAATGACTATAGACCTGTTGCCCTGACATCCCACATCATGAAGGTCCTGGGGAGACTCCTGTTGGCACCCCTGAGTAAGCAAACTAGAACACATCAGGACCCACTGCAGTTTGCTTATCGCTGTGGAGTTGGAGTTGAAGATGCCATCATCCACCTGCTTCAACCAACCCACTGTCATCTGGACAAAGCAGGCAGCACTGTGAAGATCATGTTCTTTGATTTCTCCAGTGCATTTAACACAATTCAGCCTGATTTGCTTTGTGAGAAACTTCTGAAGACACAGGTGGAGCCCTCAACAATCGCCTGGATCAACGACTACCTGACAAACAGACCACAGTTTGTGAGACTGAAGAATTGTGTGTCAAACAAGGTGGTCAGCAGCACAGGAGCACCACAGGGGACCGTACTCTCACCATTCCTTTTCACTCTGTACACCTCAGACTTCCAGTACAAATCAAAGACCTGTCATCTGCAGAAATACTCAGATGACTCTGCAATTGTCGGGTGTATCAGAAATGGAAGAGAGCTGGTGGACCGCTTTGTGACATGGTGTGGAAACAATTGACGTACCTTGAATGTGAACAAAACAAAGGAGATGATTGTAGATTTCAGAAGAATCAGGGATAAGTCAAACACTGTTTCCATCATGGGAGAAGAAGTGGAGGTGGTTGAGGAGTATAAATACCTCGGAGTTCACCTTGACAACAGACTGGACTGGAGACTGAACAGTGAAGCCGTCTACAAGAAGGGACAGAGGAGACTGTACTTCTTGAGGAAGCTTAGGTCCTTCAAGGTTTGCAGCAAGATGCTGCAGATCTTCTACAAGTCTGTTGTGGAGAGTGTAATCTCTTCAGCTGTCATCTGTTGGGGTAGCAGCATCAGAGCCAGGGACTTAAAAAGGCTCAACAACCTGATAAAGAAGGCTGGTTCTGTTCTGGGGACAACTGTGGAACATCTGAAGATGATGATGCAAAGAAGGATTCTTCATAAAACAAAAAAATTATGGACAACCCTGAGCATCCTGTTCATGAGACTGTCATACAACAACAGAGCGTCTTCAGTCGGAGGCTTCTTCAGTTTCGCTGCAATACAGACCGCTACAGGAAATCCTTCCAGCCCACAGCCATCATCATCTACAACAACTCCTTAAATAATTATTTATATGACCTACACCAACACTTAATTTCCTTCTGGGATCAATAAAGTATTTTTGAATTCAATTGAACTGCAACCTCTTCAAGGCTCTTTGCTCTGATTGGTACCCAAAGAGTGCTGGAGTGTGATGTAAACAGCAAATAGGATGGGACCGGACTCACGCTGTGTACTGGAACACCGGAGTCACCATTTGGTTTGGGCACAATGATAGGAAATATGCTTGGACAAATCAAGGTGAGGAAGTCAAATGTGGCAGTTTTATGCCGAGGGTCTGGTTTACTACCAGTGGTACAGATGCAATTGCACAAAGTGGTTTGAATAATGTAGACATTGGTTGAAATATTAACACTAAGCAGTTGAAAAGCTGATCTTTATTGGCATTAAGCAATCAAGCACCTTCTAATGCAGACCAGCTTTTTGCAGGTTTCTTCTGGTAGTTTGAGGATTTATCCTTGGTGATGAGCTCCAAGTCTTTGAGCTTGGATGGGTTCCTTGCCAATACCCTAATATTTAGCTCCCTCCACAGATTCCCTATCAGATTCAAGTCAAGACTCTGGCTGGGCCACAGCAGAACTTTAATATTACTTCCAGTCATAAGCAACATGCTGTTAAAGTAGAAGATGACTTTAAACTAGGGATGTCCTAATCAGCTTTTTGGGCCTCCGATCCCGATCCGATCTTTTAACCTCAAATCCAATCCGATTTCGAATCCCGATCCGATATTTTTACTTTAGTATTGAAATTTATAAAACTGAAATATATTTTTAGCAAGTAACTCAACTTAACTTCTTTATAAGACTAATTTCATCAATAAGCATTACCATTATTGTTGTAAATCCCATGAAATCAAAACACTTACTTGGTACAGTATTATATTTTAAAAAAGGGTTTTCTGGCTGGCTATATGCTGGCGTGCACAATGCTGCCCTCCATTACATGGGATCGCATTCACTCTATATTTGAGTAAATATGTGTTAGAAAGCCCACATTGTTCTAAGTTTGTAAGTTGCAGTATTATTACTGATATTTTCTCTATAAACTGAAACATCCTATGCTCCTGAACTCAGCATAGATTTCCAACGCTACTTGAATGCACCACAGGTTCTTTTGAGCCTCTGCCTTCTTTTCCTCCTCCTCGCTGCAGAGCGAGATAAGTTTTTCTCTGTTTATTTCGGTTTTGTGTTGTGTATAAATGCCAGAAGGTGATCTTCTATGCCTTTATTATATAGTTAAACGTTTTTAAAGTTTTTGTGGTAATCACAAAACCCTGATGAGTTGAGAGAAGAAGATGCCATAGATCCAGAGCATCCTCTTCATCGGACTGTCATACAACTACAGAGCGTCTTCAGTCAGAGGCTTCTTCAGATCTGCAGACGGCCAGATCCGATCTTGAGTTCGGGAGTTCCCTACTTTAAACCTAGCTCTGCCAAAGGGAATAAGTTATTTTGATCCTAACTAAGGATAAACTGATATGAAAATTTGGGCTGATATTGCTGGGCTGTCACTTTATTGTGGTGGAGGGCAAGGAGTGTCCCAATGATCCCTGGAGCTCCATGGCCCTGGTAGGGACACCCATGGCAAACGGGTCACCTCTCTGGTTGGGAAGGAGCCTGAGCTGGTGTGTGAGATTGACAGGTTCCAGCTACATACAGTTGGACTCACCTCAACACATGGCTCTGGCCCTGGAACCAGTCTTGTTCACGAATGAGGGAAAAATGGAACGGGAGATTGATAGGCCGATTGGTGCTGCATCTGCAGTGATGCAGGCGCTGGACCGGTCTGTCATGGTGAAGAAAGAGCTTAAGATGAACAGAGAAGCTTCCCATAAACCGGTTAAACTATGTTCCAACCCTCATCTATGGTCATCAGCTCTGGGAAGTGACCAAAAGAATTAGATCACGGGTATAAATCAGTTTCCTTCACAGGGTGTCTGGGCTCCCAGATGACCGAGAAGCTCGGATTTGTAGAACATAAAAAGAGAACATTACTTGCTTCCTAGCCCAGATGAAATAAGTGAAATGGCTGGTGCAAGGTACTTCACCGAACTGGATGCATCCCCGGGGTTTTGGCAGATCAAGTTAGATGAAGAGAGTACTAAATATAGCACCTTTAATACACCATTTGGGCACTACTTGTTCCAAAGAATGCCATTTTGGATCACATCAGCTCCTAAAGTGTTCCACAGGACTATGGAGCACATCACTGAAGGGATTGAAGGAGTGTGTGTGTATGTGGATGAGATCGAACTATGGGGAGCTACCTCGGAGCAGCACAATGAAAGACTCAAAAGTGCTACAGAGAATCCACAAAAATGGGCTAAAGCTAAACAGAGCAAAGTGCTAGTTTCTTGTCAAATAAATTATTTTTCTAGGAGATAAGCTTTCTGGGGTAAGTGTCAAGACAGATGACAGTAAAATTGAAGCAAAACTGGAGATGCCTTGTCCTGAAGATAAGAAAGGAGTACTTGGAGCACTGATTAATTTCATTGGAAAATTCATTCCAAATATGTATATAAGTACAGTGCATCTCAGACAGCTGCTACATGAGAAAAGAGAGTTTCAATGGAATGATAAACATGATGAAGAACGGAAGCAACAAATTGAGAATGAGTGCTTGGGACTAGTGTATGGATTTGAAAAACTTCACAGCTATGTCTACAGCCTTCCAAGGTTTGTGGCAGAAACCGATTATAAGCCTTTGATAGCTATAGCAAAGAAAAACCTCAGTGAAATGTCACCAAGAATTCAGACTGATGATGAAGCAACAAAGCTATGATTTTGACCTCATCTACACACCAAGAAAGCACATTGGGTTTCCTAATGCTGTGTCCAGAGCAACCACACAAAGTGAAAACACCATTGAGGAGGATGTGAATGTCTGTGTGGAGATGATAAAAGAATCTCTTCCCATAACAGACAGATCGACAGATTGGTGAGAAAACAAGATGAAATCCTGCAGAGGCTCATTAGCAAGCTACAGGGAGGCTGGCCTAAAGGAGAATGTCAGCAATTCTATAACATCAGAGCATATCTGAGTGTTATTAATGGACTTTTAGAGGGAATAGAATAATAACTCCACACTCCCTGAGATTCTGAAAAGGTTGCATGAAGGGCACCTTGGTAGGAAAAAGTGTAAAAGAAGAGGAGGAGGAGTGGTTTATTGGCCAAGGATTAATACTGATATTGACAGGATGGTTTCAGAATGTGAGGCCTGTCTGGAACATCAGGTGAAACAACCCAGAGAACCTATGATGCTTACCGGCCTGCCTGAGGAACCATGGCAAAAAGTGGGAACTGGTTTGCTCCACTTGGATGGAAAAAAAATATTTGCTGCTGATGGATTATTTTTCAATTATCCAGAAATAGTAATCCTTCCCAACATCTCTGTCACCACTGTGATTTCACACATGAAATCTATATTTGCCAGACATGGGATTCCTCAATTCTCTAGAGTGACAATGGACCTTGTTACAGCTGTTTAGAGTTTCAAAGCTTTGCTGTAGCATATGATTTTCAACATGAACATGATTTTCAACGTGACTTCCAGCCCTCTTTATCCTGAGTCATATGGGAAAGCAGAAAAGGGAGTTCACATCATGAAGCAGCTTCAAGAAAGCAAAAGATAACAATTCAGATCCAGATCTGGCTTTTTTAAGCTATAGAGCGTCACCACTAAAACATGGTGTGTCTCCTGGTGAGCTTTTGATGTGAAGAAGATTGAGAAATGGTTTCTAGGATTTCCTTCTTTCACCTCTGGAATATTGGTAAAATTAGAAACATCCTGTCCAGGAGTGATGCTGAGAAACTAGTCCATGCATTTGTTACCTCAAGGCTGGACTACTGTAATTCTTTACTATCAGGTCGTCCACAAAATGCCATTAAAAGCCTTCAGTTGATCCAAAATGCGGCAGCAAGAGTTCTGATGAATATTAAAAAGAGAGATCACATTTCTCCTGTTTTAGCTTCCCTTCATTGGCTCCCTGTTAAATCCAGAATAGAATTTAAGATCCTTCTTCTTCCATATAAAGCCCATAATAATCAAGCTCCATCATACATCAGAGATCTAATTGTTCCATATGTTCCTAACAGAGCACTTCGCTCTCAGACTGCAGGTTTACTTGTAGTTCCTAGGATTTCTAAAAGTAGAATGGGAGGCAGATCTTTTAGTTATCAGGCTCCTCTCCTGTGGAACCAGCTCCCAGCTTTAGTCCGTGAGGCAGACACTCTGTTTACTTTTAAGGCCAGGCTTAAAACTTTCCTTTTTGATAAAGCTTATAGTTAGAGTGGCTTAGGTCATCCTGAGCTATCTCTGTAGTTATGCAGCTATAGGCTTAGACTGCTGGAGGACAGACTGACCACTTTTCTTCACTCTGCTACTTTTCTCTCCTACTACTCTCCAGTTGTATTATTTGCTGTTATCTCGACTGTTAACTTTGTTTTCTCTCAGTGTTTTTCTCTCCATAGAAGATATACCTGGTCTGGTATCCTGCTTGGCTGCAATGCCCTGTTGGACGGGGGGCATCGACTGGGATGATCCTCCCAGTAACTGAACATCCACTGTGTCCTGTTATTAACTTTTTACTTTCTGTAACATAGAAAGTTCTCTTATATCAGATCTTCTGTTCCTTCTGTGTTCTGCTCTGTCTTCTCAAACCCCCAGACGGTCGTGGCAGATGGCCGCTCCTACTGAGCCTGGTTCTGTTGGAGGTTTCTTCCTGTTAAAGGGGAGTTTTTCCTCTCCACTGTTGCTACATGCTTGCTCAGTATGAGGGATTGCTGTGGTTGGAAGTCTGCATTAACGAGACGCAACCTCAATGACTCGATGCAATTTGCTGGGATTCCTTAAGTAGGAAACTAACTAAAACTTTAAACAAATTTGAATGTTTGTATGATTGTACTGAAATGACTTTTCTTGTAAAGTGCCTTGAGATGACATCTGTTGTGAATCGGCGCTATATAAATAAACTGAATTGAATCACTCTCCCTCAAACCGCACATTACAACAAATCCCAGAACATTAGACTGAAACAAAAATATCTGCAGGCAAGACAGAAAAAGAATTATGACAAGTCAACCAGAAGCTTGAAGCCGCTGGTCAGGAACGACACAGTAAGGCTTGAAGATTCAAGTGTTTGGAGTAAAAAGACTGCTGTTATGAAGGAGGTGGGTTCTAGATCCTATGTGTTCAGGACAGAAGATGGCCAAACCCTGAGGAGAAGTCTTCAAAGCTTGTTGAAGACAAGAGAGAGTCTTCAAGATCAAGTGCCTGAGGATAGTTCATCTTGCATGGAGTCGGCTGCACAATCCACAACGTCAGCAGAGGTGTCCCAGACTGATTTTAAAAAAAAGTTTCCCATGAGACCATCTGAGCATCATCTTAGACCAGGACAGCGTACTCAAGGCATCTCACAAACCGGGAGCTGTGTTACAGAGTTACTGAGGCTTTGGAGAGCCTGGTGTCATACCGACCAACAGTGCATGCTTCAGTTAGAGAAATGTTCCCTGATTTCAAAACTGAAGCGGCGCTTAATTCCAGTCTCCAGTGTGGCAGCGGAGCGCGGATTCAGCGTTCAGAACAACATCTAAACCCCCATGAGAAGTCATCTGTCTGATGCAAAAATTCCAAACCTCATGACAGTAACCTCTGCAGCAATCCCACTTTTTGATCACACACAAGCAGGTGATCATTTCAGTTCTATGCATAGCAGGAGGAACTGTGTTCAGGCCTCAGTAGGTGAACTGTCAGTATTTTAGCTACGATCGTTTATTTTCATTTTTTATATGTAGTCCTCTGTTCAGCATGTTTGGATTGAATATTAATTAAAATGAATAAAAAATAAATACGACTGCATATGTTAGAATTTAAAAAATTGACGGGTAAAAAGGGATCATGACCGGATTTCTTTGACCCTGTCGGTCAAAATGACCGACAACAAAAATATCTAGTGTGACCTCTGGGTGTGAAAATGGAACAAAAAGATCTCAGCCTCCATCTGAAAAGGCCACCAGAGCTAAATCGCTAACTGCAAGCCGACAGGCTCCAATTTCTATTCTAAAGGTCCTTAGTCTGATCTTTGTTTAACAGACGAGTATTATTCTCCATAATAATATACATAAGAGCTAATATCAAATGACATTTACATAACTGCTAGAAATCTATAAAACAAAAACTGTACAAACATACCGTCTCATCTCTGGATGTTGGCAGTTTGCTGGGAAACCTTCCATCATCATCCAGCTGCTGCTCAAGCCCACAATCATCTTCAGCCTTCATGTAGGAAAAGGTACATTCCAGCAGCTGATCAACATTAGGGGTCAGGGGAATAAGATCTGTCTCTGAACCATCTTCTGGAGCCTTTTCTAACTTCTGCTCATTCTTTAGACCCAATAGGAGCAGGGAGCCTGTATTGGGAATGGAACTGGCAAGAATAATGAGACTGTCAGGACAGCAGTGGGAAATAAATGAGACTAGCAAATGCTACAGATGATCAGATACAAACCCAGACTCGTTAAAGGAACACTCCACTTCCTCCCCATCTTTCAAATGTCTTTCTGAGCCCATGTCTTCTGTCTCCTGAGGCTTCTGGTCATGGATCTGTTGTAGAGTGGTCCGGTTGTCAACATCAAGACCAATGAGGAAGGTGTGGTCACTGGAGGGGCTTCCACTTTCTCCATCACTACAGTTGCTGTCCTGGACTACAAACACTGAATCTGAACAGCTGCTCTCTACAAGACGGTTTCCAGAGCTGCTTTCTAAGGAAAAGTCTAAAGACAGATGGAGACAGATCACAATGAGACAGACATGACACACATAAAGCTCCCCACTTAGACTTGGTTTTAGCTCCATTAAAAGATTTCTTCCTTATTTTCTTCCCTTTTTACTGCCGGCTGACATATTAGTTACATTTCTCAGTATTGTTAAACTTGACAACTAACATCCAAATATGTTGGGAAAATGCAGGCTGTTGTCGAGTGTAGACTGTAACTTTCTTTAGGGATGCTTTGAGGTCTGTCTTAATTTACTTGCCTTGATGTCTTTTCTTCTTCTTCTTCACTCTGATAGGTTTCACCACCAGCTCCTGCTGCATCCTCTCCTGATCTATTGGGGCACTGTAGCGCCTGGAGCTCATTTCATAAGATGCGCTAACTGGAGTTGTTACTGGAGTGGCTGAAGTCTGGCTGTCCCAAGCGGTGACAGAGCTGCTGCGGAAGCGGGAGCTGCTAAACAAAGAGGACGACTGGCTGAACTCCATCACCTGAGCAGACAAAGATAACAGTCCTCAGAAAATGGAATATGATCTTTAAATTGCCTTTGCAAAAGTATTCATACAATTTTTGTACCTGTTGTCTATATTTCCTTGTGATTTTATGTGACACATCTACACAAAGTAGTGCATTAATGGACATTTGAAACCTTGTGGGCTGTTCTAAGGGACTAGATCCAAAATAATTATTCAGTTTCCAGTTGAAGAGTTAATATTCTGATTATCAAAATAAGTAGATTTTCATATTACACTTCTCTCATACATTTTATTTTTTTATGATTGGATAACAAAAAGATAGTACACGCAGACATAGCCAGAGTAGAAAACAATACAACCACTTGAAAACAGTTTTTTTTAGAAATGTTCAAATAATACTTTGTCCATATTGGATGCAACTGGTAGCCATGTGGACATCAGCTGTTTTTTCAAGAAACCATTTGTGTTCCCAAAAGGTTTAGTGGTAGCTAGAAGTCCTGCTTTGTTTCAGTGCTGCAGAATATTACACTGTGCCCCAAGTTCTGCAAATAAACATTCTCCATGTGTTCAGGTAGACAACAGCTATATTTGTTTGGTAAACGTGCGTATCGAAATATCAGAATATAATACATGTACTCTTACACCCCCAGAACATACCTCTAAAGATTTTTGGGGAAAATTGAACTTTTAACTCCATTAACCACAGACACAGTGACCCCAACTTCTGGGTTAAACCACTGCTACAGTATGTAGAGGAAATGTGCAGTATTAAATTTTATACATGGAGACATTTTTTATAGCATACTCTATTTGCTCACCTCTTCAAGACTGATCACATAGCTAATGGGAGAATTGTTTTCAATTTGATAGATCATGCGACAACTGAAAGTCCAGCTTTTCTGAGTCTCCAAGAGCCACATACAGAGAAACACCAGAGGGCTGACACCCCCCCCCCAAAAAAAATAAATTCACGCAAGCTAATGCCGCAAACTCTGGCACATATCATTAGATGATCATTACATAAAATGTAATTTGATATATTACAAATATTTAATCATAAAAGAGCAATGTTTATTCCGAACAGGTGCAAAACAGGCAATATTTAAAGTATATCTAAGATTTTATTTTTTTAGCATATAACAGATCATATAAAAAGAAAATGTACAGTTAAGGAGCAGCATTTGTAATATGCTGAGTCAATACATAAAAAGGAAATAACGACAACAGGTAATTGAGCAGTTAAATACCTTGACTCTGGCTTCACTGTAAACATGTTTGTGTAAACAGCTCATCATAAACTAAGGCAGCAGTGGATTGAAGATTTATTCAAATAAACGGGTCCAAGGGTGCATATTTAACCATTCAGAGTCAGCAATTACATACAAGTAGTGTTAAAAATGTTTTTCAAATACTAAAATTTGATGGTTCGGGTTTAAAAAACCAAGCACCCGACGAGTTCTCGAACTCAGTGGCACATTTCAGAGCTTAGCTCTAGTTTCACTGAGCCACTCGATGAAGCACTTCTCCATGGGCTTCCTGCTTGACCAGCTGCCATTGTTGACGGTGGGGATGATCTTCAGAGGCTTGAGCCACTGGACGAAACGCTTCAGCTCCAGGAAGCTGCTGTGTTCACTGTATGGGATTCCATAAACTGAGATGTTGCCACTGATCTGTGGCTGGATGTCTTCCACCGACTCCACCTGGTCACTGAAGGTCCAGCCGGTGGGCTTGAAGGCTACCAGTCGATCGTATTGTGTTGAAAAACGTGCCAGGTGATCCTGCAGCTTTTTGTAAGAGAGCTGCATCATGGGAAGCACGTGAACCTGGGCCGCCTTCCAGTCAGTGGTTATGCGCTCCTTGATTTGCTGAGACTCCAGGCAGCACATGGTGTTGTATTTGTCTCTGGAGAGGCACACTTTTGACCCCAAGACCTCTGCCAGAGCTCCGTCAACTGGTTGTAGAACCACCTTTGCAGCATTTATAGTTGCTGGTCTTAACCAGCTATCTAGCTTCGCTGTCCCTGCTGAAGATGGTATGTTCGAGGTGATGTGCAGGATGAAGTTTTTAGTCACAGGATTTACACATATCCTAAAGATTTTAATTTTGGTTTCTTCTCACCAGAACCTCCACACGTTTGCTGCCTCCCCTACATGGCTTGCTCTAGACTCCACTTTGAGCTTTTGTTTTTTCTCTCTCCTGGCTTTCATCCCACCATTTATTCCTAAAAAGGTCAGATTTGTGGTGTCGTGCCAAAATGGTTGTCCTGTCAGCATATTCTCCTACCAGATTTACTATGGGCTGCTTCTCTGATTAAGGTTCTCCTCGCCAGGCTTGTCAGCTCAGGTGGACGGCCATCTCTTGGTAAGTTTACAGGTCGAAAACATAATCGTGGATTTCAGGCAAAAGTCCAAAACACCTTGCTGCCGTCCTGTTAGTGCCATGAGACTAGCATCGATTCCTAGTTTGCAAATACTGGCCATCAACAACCATTAGTTTTTTAGACCTTTGACTCGGTTTTATCTTTTTCTCCTGTATCTTACTACAATAATCCGTCTTTGCCACACAGTTGCAGAGGATGTCAAGCTCCTTCCTAAGTGATGACTCCCACCCCTTGTGTGGCGAGTTTCAGCTGCTTCTCTCTAAATAAAGGTTTGCAGCCCCTAAATGCGAGGCAAAGTGGAACTGAGACAGCTTAGTTCCAGCTGCTATTGTTTATCTAAAACTTCAGTAAATGGAGTACATATCCAAAGCATTTCTTCTTATTTTATTGTAAACATACTGACCAGTTTCTTGCAGTGGTTTTTAGCTTTTCAGGGTACGCTGTAGCTGTTGTGGTTAATATGAAGCCTGGTGAAGAAAATCCTAATTTTTTTTTTTTTTTTTTTTTTTACGTGTCCTGTTTGGCAGTGTGGAGCTCAGAATTGGTGTCTGAGTACCAAGTAGAAGCCCAACAGTACAGCTTTTGCTATAGTACTCCACTTGATTTATGTGTGAAAAATCTTTATTATGAATTGTTGGGGGTTTTATTTCCTGATGTTATGGACACGGAGACGGAAAATTAAGGAGAAGAAAGAAGGAAGATGAAGAAGAGAGGTAGGAAACAAAAAGTCATGAGAGAGGGTGAGTTGAAAATACAAGAGAGGAAGGGGAACAAAGAAAACACAGGAAGACATTGAAGTCTGCCTCCATACCCACAGGACGGCAGAGAGAGGGGAAAAACAAAACAAAACAAAACACGAAAAAGGAACATCGACAAAACCAACCAAACATTGTGAAGTTAAGAATTAGACAACCACATCACACAAAAATAGATATAAAAATACAACAACAATGTCACAGAAAAACTCATGGTACCGATTAATCAAGCTCTAGTAATGATAACCTCAGCCCAAGAATATTTCCTTAAACACCAGAGACCCCACACCTATGTGTGTGTGTTAGCATGCTGGTGCATATAAGGTTTCTCCATAAGAGTGTTCGATAGTTGGTGTGAGCAGGCATCAATCCGTCTCCCAGGAATCGATGCAGACATGAAGGAGATCGGAGCAAAGACGTCCAAAGGACCCCCAGAGCCCCAGGCGGACCCGGGCGGGGCCGACCGCATCCCCCAAGAGAGGAGGAAAGGAGAACCCCAGGGGAACATCCAGCGGCCACTATGCAGGGGCCCGGGGGGCAGCAGTGACGAGCCCACGGGCTCCGCCGGCAACGGACCGGGGGAGCCGGGGCCCAGGGGCACCCCACCCCCCAGCAGGGACCCGACAAGGGACCGGCCGACGAGGGGCCCCCGGCACTGCTCTTCTCTCATACATTTAATAAAATGTGCAGCTTAGGCTTCCTGGCAAAGAGGATGAACCATTGAAGACTGATTAAAAAGATATTTAACTTGATGAGACTAATATATTTGACACCTAAATATAATTAAGTAGTCAATCAATTGTTACAGTCACTCATGCATCCTTTTTGAAGCATTATCTGTTCACTACAGCTGTGTCTCCTGCAAACAGAACTTATTGCATGGCCACTAGTCGTCCTGACAAAAGATTCTCCTTCCTGAGCAGTGAAACACTACACCTCCTCCAGAGTTACCATGGACCTCTTGGCAGCTTTTCTTCTTAATGCTCTCCTTGCTGTCAGTTTAGGTGGTGTTCATGTCATGGTAGGTCTGCAGGTGCTCCATCCTCTCTCCATGTCCAGATGATGGATTGAACAGAGCTCTCTGAGATGTTCAAAGCTTGAGATATTGTTCTAGAACCTAAACTTGCTTTAAACGTCTCTACAACGTTCTCCTTGACCTGTCTGCTGGGTTCCTTGGTCTCCATAATGTTTATTGTTCTCTAAAGAACCTCTAAGGCCAGAAACAACAGCTGCACTTAGACATAAATTACAGGCAGCTGGACTATGTTTACTGTTTATTTGATGCATCTCTAAAAGTAGTTCAAACACACATCCCTCTTGCCAAAAAATCCACCCGTCACCAGAGCAGGTGAGTTAAATAAATTCTTACCAGTCATCACCCATATTTAATTGACCTACAAAGAAATCACTATTATAATCATAAAAAAACATCCGAAAACTTTTGAAACAAAAGACTCAGATTACATCTATGGATGTTCAGCTTGATCAGCCAACCTAAAACTCTACATTTATGTACTCCCCCCGTCACATCTCTTCTTTTCTTTATGCTTTTAAACCAGCTTAACTAATATCAGAAATAATATGTACATGATGTGGGAGTTTTTACTCAGTTAGAAATTAGTCAAATCTGTAAGGTGTTTAAAACTAAGGTCAGAGGAAGTACAATAGGAGGGAGAGAGTGTGGGAAGCTGTCCAAGTAGATACGCTAACTCCTCCCTTTAATGGTTTCCATTAAAGTCACAGCAGACATTTAAACAGCTAACTCCCAGGTGACATATGTGAACATTAGTAAAGAATTTTTTACAAATGAGATGTTCTCTGCCATGTTGGTTCTTAATATTAAATAAATGATTTAACATGAAAACAAACAGACAGAACAGTAAATAAGACTTAAAAATCATGTTGAGCACTTCTTGAATTAATTTATGTATTAAGTTAATGTCTTATTAGATTTATTAAAGAAGAAAAAAAGTAATTTTACATAGGTGAATACATAGAAGTTAAGGGAGGCCCCACTCACTCTTATGAGGGTAATACTGTTTGAAACTAGAGAAGTTTCAATGTTACCTTTAGTGCGCCGTCCTGCTCCACTGCCTCTTCAACTTCTTCCACTCCCTCCTCCTCCTCCTCTTCATCTGTGCCTTCGTCAGAAAGCCTCTCGCTCCCCCTTGCCTCCTCCTTACCCCCATCTTCTACGATGATGGCCATTGTTCTGATTGGCTGGACTATTTCCACTGCTCCGGTTGGTTGGAGAATTGTGGGTGTGGTCAGTGGTGACGACAGATGAGCTGACAACGCTGACAAAAACAGAAGATATGTAAATTGTAGACATTAGTTTGGGCTACCACTGAGAAAGGCATCATCTGTGGCAGAATTAATAGCACTGACTGTTTGACGCAATTCCCTCTGGATTGCTGGAGAGGCGGATAATCTCTCGGTCTCCTTTCAGGATGAAGATTTCATTGTCACAAGACGACACAGACACAATGTCTCCACTGCTTTCGAGTGTACCGATCATAACCTTTAAGCACCAAACAAAGGCACAACTTGTACTTCAGATTTAACCCAGAGTTTCCAGTGTTACAAAGGTGATTCATCTCTTCACTTCACTAAGATACAGTCCTATTCACGCTAAAATATTTCTTAATTTCTTGTTGTAGATCTCAGCACTGCCATGACATTTAGATGAACAATGGTGCAGCTTGGTGATACTCTGCTGAATTGGTTGAAATCTTACTTGGCAGACCATTTTAAGAACTACTTAAATAACAATATGCTAGCTTAGATTGTCAAGTGTAAATACATCTGTTACTATATTTATGCTGATGACACACAGCCTTATGTTTCTGTGTCACCACAGGATCTTATTCCATCACATTCACTAATATAAACGAGGGCATAGGCCAGAATGTTCTGCAGCCCAGCGCTGACTCATACCTTGATTTCAAGAGCCACATAAGCTCTATGGGGAGCCCAAGTCCCACCCATCTACTTCGGGTCCATGGGTGCATGGGTCCCCTACTGTCAAAAAATGACCGCGTTTCCCAAATGAGTTAAGAAGCTCTTAGCGCTAAGATCTTCTTTGGAGAGCTCTTAAGAACGCTGTGAAAGAAGAACGTTTCCCAGAGTCGCTCTTAGCTTAAGAAGATCTTTCACTAAGAAGGAAACGTAAGATCGATCTGAGCCACTCTTAACAGCCTTCTTAGCGATCAAATGCTCAGTGATCATAGCCTGCCACCAGGGGCGTCTAGATTTCTAGGCTACAGTGATCAAGCTGCGTCAGGGAAATTTATATCCTCCACTTTTTGAAATAATAAAACCATGTTTAATATTGAAATGCACTCATAGCTGTGGAGCACTGGCGCAAGAAACGTAGGCTAATAGTAGAGAAGAAAAAAATATATATTATTGAAGAACACGTTTAAGTTTTCCACACATCTGCGTCAGGGCGCACATTACGCACACGTCATGAACCTACGCTTAGATAAATTACTTAAAATTACAAATTGCCTCGGACTTTTTGTTGCCAGGTTTAATACTAATTTCAATGCAAAATGATACACATAATACATGGTTAAAAGGAAACCAAAGTTTATTGAAAGCATAATGTGGGAGGAGGGGTGGCGTCTCCGGCTTCACTGGGCCGTCTGAGCGTCTGCATCACCTGCAATGAAGGGGGATTGATTAATGAAATTGAATGGGATACATTGCGTAATGCTAATAAAACAAAATAGAACTGTCCCGTACCTGAATCCTGGGGAAGGATGATTGGAACGGAGATGGAGGGACGGATGAACTGTGCCTCGGACAGCACCAGCTGTCTCAGGTGCAGCTCCAACCTCTCCTGCTTCATCCGGACCATCTCTTCCTGGAGAGCAGTTTGTCTTAGGACCTGGTCCTCTATCCCTAGCAGCACCACCAGCTTCTCCCTCTCCAGGCGCACCAGCGTCTCGCTGCAGGTGCTGGTGGTTATTGCAGGCCGCCTGGTTAAGCCTCCCCGCATGTGGACACTGGGCCGTGCTGGTTGGCGCACGGGGACAGGGCACGGCTGTGTGGGGTCGTCCTCTCCTGTGGGCGTGCACGCCCCTACTCCGCTCCCGGATGGCTCCTCTTCCTCACTTTCTGAGAGGCCCTCGTCCCCCTCAACGTCGATGCCCCCTGTGATGCCTTCAGAGGCCGTCTTCCCTATGATGGAGAGGACTTTCTCTTCATCGGGACTGAGGGTCGTCCCACCCGGTGCTCCACCACCCGTGCCCATGGCTTCCCTTCTCACCTTGGCATTCTTCTTTTTGGTCTGGCTCTGAAACTCCTGCCACTTCTTTCTGAAAGCACCCCAGTCACGCAGGCCACATGGGCTGGAGGGGGACATCTTCTCCGCTATAGCCTGCCATACACGGGTCTTCACCGTGATATTTTTTTTCCCTTTTGTTCCTCCAAATAAAACCTCAGGGTGCTGCCACACCTCGTCCACTAGGACGCCCATCTCCTCCGTGGTAAACGACGGTGCCCGCTTGCTCTTTTTGCTGCCAGTTTTATCCATTATCACATGTGTGTGCCAATGTTGATGGGGGTATATATGCGCTAATGGGCTTGATTACTACTTGGATACACCTGATGGCACACACACACTTAAAACAAAAATTAACTTAATGCTATATCCATGTGCAAACACTTTGAGCAGGAGAGACGCGCATAGGCGCGCAACTAGGCTACTTGTTGTTTTCTTTTTATTATTTTTTTCTTTTCTTTTTATCTATATATGGTTATCAGCACACAATGTGAAGCTAATTCACTAACTCTGTACTCATCTTGAATATCGCAAGTTCTTATAAGCAACGCTGTGTGTGACTGCGCCCTGTGCTCAGCGCTGATAAAGGAGTGGGTTATCGATTAGCCTGGCATCGATTGATTCAGTTTCAGCACCACTGCGGTTGACAGCTCCCGTTAAGAGCTTCTTAAGAAGCTTCTTAGGCTTGATCTTAAGGTTCTCTAAGAAGGCAGTTAAGAACGCTTCTGGGAAACACCCGTATCTTGGCGCTCCTTCTTAGCCGAACCCTTTTTAGGAGCCTTCTTAAGTCCTTAAGAACGATCGCATTTAGGAAACGCGGCCAATATAAATAAGAGTAAATGGAGCGATAAGTTATTTTCTGATCCCGTTTGAAATGTTCCATGGATTTTACATATGATGTCTGTAATTTTAAAAACACATTTTGATGCAGAAAAAGCGCTAATTTTAGACTGGCGGCAAAAGTTACTTTAGGTTTTGTATGAAAACACGTAGTGGACCACAACTGAAGAAGAACAAGAAAAATGGTAGTGAGTTTAGCGAGCTTCACATCTGTCTTCCAGGACGAAGGAAGGAGCATTAAAGATGGAGAAAACCTCTAGAAATCTGGCCATGTGGAAAGTGGCAGCTATGCTGGGGGAGTGAGAGCCAGCATGCAGGACAAACTCTACAAGGTCTCGGCGAGTAATTCAAGTGCTAGCTAACGTGACGTTATATATGCGACTTTTGATTTGTAGTGATTTTAATTACGAATTTTTACAACCAAATAAGTCACAAGACAAGACAAGACAAACACAGTCAAAACGCACATAATTAGTTATTTAAATTGAGGCACAGCATATGTGTGATTAAGGTTGTAAGGCAAATCGGACCAGAAAAAACATTTTATTGCTTCATTGACTTTCATCCATTTTTAATTCAGTCAGGGGACCAATGAGCCAACCGGAAGGGAAGGAAACGTATGCTCCCTATTACTACAGAAGCCTATTAGCATCTTTAAACGCTGCCAGAATTAAGGGATTCCTGTCAAAAAAGGAATAGAAAAACTGGTGCATGCCTTCATTTGGGACCTCAATATACAGACCCTTTCCACAAAATTAGAATATCATGGAAAAGTTTATTTATTTCCATAATTCCATTCAAAACGTTAAACTTCCATTGATTTTAGATTCAGGGCCCACAATTTAAACGATTTAAAGTATTTAGTTGTTTATTTATATATAATTTGGGCTTCCAGCTCATTAAAACCCACAAAAACAGGAATAAAAACAACAAATCAGAATACTGTGAAGAAATCACCATTTACTTCTCAGTTTTTGCAGAAAAAAAGGAAATTAGGATCACATCAAATCCATCAGAATATGGTACATTCAAAACGATATGTCAATCTTCAATACTTGGTAGGGAATCCCTTTGCCTTAATCACTGCCTCGATGCTCCGTGGCATTGAGGCAATCAGCCTGTGGCATTCTCTGGGAGTTATGGAAGCCCAGATTTCCTTGATGCTTGCTGTGAGCTCTTTGTTTTATGGTCTGGTGCCCCTCATTTTCCTCTTGATAATACCTCAGATTCTCAATGGGGTTTAGGTCTGGTGAGTTGGCTGGCCAGTCGAGCACTGTGATGGCATGTGCATCAAACCAGGTTTTGGTGCTTCTGGCGGTATGGGCGGTATGGGCAGGGGCCAGGTCCTGCTGGAAGATGAAATCTGCATCTCCATATAGATCCTCAGAAGTAACCATGAAGTCCTCTACAACATTCTGGTAGACTGATGCTGTGACCTTGGATTTAAGAAAGTAGAGTTTACCAACACCTGCAGCGGACATTGTACCCCAAATCATGACTCTCTGTGGATATTTCACACTGGACCTCAAGCAGCTTGGGTTCTGTTCCTCACCCATCTTCCTCCAAACCTTTGGACATTGATTCCTGAATGAAAGGCACACTTTACTTTCTTTGGAAAAGAGGACCTTGGACCACCGGCCAACTGTCCAGTCATTCTTCTCCTTGGCCCAGTTGAGACGTGTCTGAATGTGGTGATTTTTGAAGCTGTGACTCTCGCCTCATTCCACTCTTTCTGAATCTCTGCCAGATTCATGAATCTTCTCTGTTTGATAATCCGCTGAAGCCCACAGTCAGCTCTTCTGCTGCTGCATCTTCTCCTGGCACATTTTGTCCTTCCACTAGACTTTCCATTGATATGCTTGGACACAGCACTCTGTGAACAGCCAGCCTCCTAAGCTATGAACTTTTGTGACTTACCCATCCTATGGAGGGGATCAATGATGGTCTTCTGGCCAGTTGTCAAGTCTGCAGTCTTCCCCATATTGAACCTAACTGAGGCAATTGAACCAAAGTGAAGCAATTTAATGACACCTGGAGAAACCTGTGCAGGTGCTTTGAGTTTAGTAGAGGAGTAGTGTGTGACACTCAGTTTAAAACATTCATGCCCTGTAAAATTTCGGCTGATTTCTTCACAGTACTCTAATTTTTTGAACTCCTGTTTTCATGGGTTTTTTGAGCTGGAAGCCCAAATTATGTACAAATAAACAACTAAATACTTGAAATTGTTCAAATTGTGAGCCCTGAATCTATAATCTATGGAAGTTTAATGTTTTAAATTATGGAATTATGGAAATTAATAAACGTTTGCATGATATTCCAATTTTTTGGAAAGGGTCTGTATTGCATTATTGTCTTTGGGGTGTTTGTAAAAATAAATTCATTTGTTAAAAAAATGTTAACCGCAGCTCATCAAGAATACATTTACCCGAGTTTCGAAAAACAACTAAAAAAGGAATATATCTCAAAAGTCCTTTAGTCTTGCATCTCTAAAAATATTGAGCTGATGTCAGAATTCTAAGCGAAAGCCAAAGGATTAGGGTCTAACTTTGCAGTATGCTCACATTTTAAACCATCCATCCATTATGTTTACCCGCCCATCCTCTGTAGGGACGGGGGGGGGGGGGGGGGGGGGGGGGGCTGGTGCCCATCTCCAGCATTCATCAGGCGAGAGGCGCGGTAACCCTGGACAGGTCGCCAGTCCATCGCAGGGCAACACAGAGACACACAGGACAAACAACCGTACACGCACACACTCATACCTAAGGGCAATTTAGAGAGACCAATTAACCTCAAAGTCATGTTTTTGGGCTGTGGGAGGAAACCAGAGTAAACACACGCATGCACAGGGAGAACATACAAACTCCATGGAGAAAGACCCCAGGCAGGGATTTGAAAATACCCAGGACCTTCTTGCAGCAAGGCAACAGTGCTACCAACTGCACCACTGTGCAGCCCACATGCTCACATTATAAAACTGTAACAGGAATACCACACTAGGGGGAGCAGGTATCTCCAAACACAGACTAAATGCAACCATTCTTTCAGACAACCTCTTGGGGGTTTGTTAGAGTTATGAAGCTACAACATCACCATGGTAACTTAGACTGAAAGATGTTAGACAATAGTATAAAGCTACTTTCATCTATGTAGTATTTCTGATCCTTAATTGATCTAGCTTCAACTTTTCAGCAGTAAGCAACTATGAAAATACAAAAAAGGAGTTGCAAAATTTCTTCTTCTTTTTATGATTCCATTTCATTGACAACATAATCAATCCCATGTTTGACCACGAACTCAAAGATAGAGTATAATGAACACAGATCTGGCCTACTTCCTGGGTTCTTACATTGTCGTTAACTAAGCTTTGATCATTGGTAAAGCTTGATTACACAGAAACAAAGGAATAGTCAATACATAAATGCATTACCTCATTGACACAGTCAAATACGTAGATGCTGTATTCATTCCAGCTGAGAATCAAACCCTCTCGAAGAAAACAGCTGAGCAGGCCGAGCTGTCGGTCTGCTGGACGGTACGCTCCAACTGGACCGGGACGGGGAAACAACTCAAACTGAGGGATCTGGAATGGACCAGCAGACAGATTAGTAGACAGGCTGAGGCATTCTATATACAGTCTTGTCTCATTTACAACCACATACCTCAGTGCATTTTTATGGGATTGTTAGTGACAGTCAGATCAACACAAACTGGTCTTGAAGTGAAGAGAAATGATGCATGGTGGTAAACATTTTTACTGATAAAAATATGTGGTGTGCATTTATATTTAGCCCCCGTGAACCCCCTTTTACTAGAAATGTGTTTGCTCAAGCAGTGGTTCCCAAACAGGGGGTCCGCACAATTTTGTGAGGTTACCAAATTTATACTTGTAAATATTACATTTTAAAAATCCAAAAGACAGAAAGCAATTGTCCATATTGCAGACAGTTTAAAACAAGAATAAGAACAAAATCCTAAAACTGCTATTTATTTTTTACAAATAAAAGTTTGTAATTAATCACTTTTAATGCATGTATATGGGTAGGAGCTGGGGTTGGGGGTCCAGGCTTGTCTTGGACACAGGCAAGGGGGTCCTCAGAGAAAAAAGCTTGGGAACCACTGACTTAGAGGAAAGTTCTGTGCATACCTGTTTGTCAAAAAAAGATTTGAGTAGTCGAGTGTCCTCCACCTCTCCTCTAATATTAGACCTCCACAATCTGAGTCCAGGTCGGGCAGCGTACACCTGAAGATCGCTCTGTTTACAAAGTGCCGGCAGAAAGCAAGCTCCAAACCTGCCGGTTCTGAGACAGCAGAGAAACACTGCTGTGACATGGCTGATAGGTCCATATCATTGTAAAGCAGGTGAGTGAGGTTTGGTGTACCTCTTGCGAGGTTTGGTGCCTAGCTGCAGCACTTCCTGTTTCTGTGTACAGTAAAGCACAGATCTCTGCTGCGTTGAAACCAACAGCACCTGGTGTCTGTATTCCATCTGAACCACATCTGACGGCTCCTCCAGCAGCAGCACAGGTTTACACACCCCCTGCACACATTCATAGTTAGACTGTGAGTCTTCTAAAAGATGCAAACAATCATGTGTCACACTGTGTTTTACCTGGTCTAGGTCCAGAGCGGAGAACACGACTCGTCCTTTATCATCTCCAGAGAAAAGCTTCATCCCATTGGCGCTCCAGGTCAAAGATGTGATCGAACCTTTATGGAGGCTGACAACATCAAAACGTCTGAGCTGCAACAAAACCAACACATCAGCTGCAGCCTCATGATGAAAAAGGACAGATGTAATCAGTGCATCATTTGTCCTTTTCCTTTTTGACTGACAAACAAAAATAAAAGAATGAAAATGTGATTCTTCTGTCATGTTTGTTAAAAGGTCTTGTTTTTCATATTCTATCACCAAATTTGCTTTTAATATTTAATTGCTCTGCAGTAACAAATATCCGAGCAATTAAATATTAAAATAAAATTCAGTAATGCTGTCTGTTTTTTTCTGTTTTGATGCGAGACAAAAGTGTAAAATATGACAAACACGACCATTTTCATTTTTTGATTTTTGTTTTTCAATGGAAAATAGAAAGGACGAATGATACATGGACTAGCTGTGTATAAGCTAACCTGTTTGTTGCGTCCAGGAAGTGGGGACACCAGCTGGAAGACTACAACCCGACCAGAAGCTGTTCCAGCAGCCACCAGATCATCAAAACAGCTGAGCAGTTTTACAGCTGTGATAGCATCACATTTTCCCTGTTAGATACAGAGACACACCAGGAGAAACACAGCGCCTTACAAAGGTATTCACACTCCTGCAAAATGTTCAGGTTTTGTCATGTTACAACAACAGACTTCAACGTATTTAATTTTCATTTCAATTTGATGAGACAGACAAATACAACGTAGAACTTGCTTTTGAAGAGAAAGGAAAATAATGTATAGCATGAATATCTTTTTTCAAATAAAAATCTGAAGAGTGTGGTGAGCCCCCTTTATTCTGCTGTGCATAAACAACACCAACAGCCTTCAGAAGTCACCTAATCAGAGTCCAGGTGTGTGTGATGTTATCCCAGTAGAACTGCAGCCTCATAGATTGCAAGAGAACATTAGAGAACAACCTACATCATGAAGACCCAGCAGACAGGTCATGGTAGGAAGTAGTGGAGAAGTTTAAAGTAGGGTTAGGTTCTAAAACAGACTATCAAGCTTTAAACATCTCCCAGATCTCTGTTCAATCCGTCATCTGAACATGGAGAGAGGATGGAGCAGCTGCAGATCAACCAAGACATGGATGAACACCGAAGCTGAGAGTAAGGAGAGCATTTATCAGAGAGCAGCCAGGAGGCCCATGGTGACTCTGGACGAGCTGCAGCGATCCATTCCTCAGTTGGGGGGATTGGTCGATAGTACCATTACAATTATAACTCCACAAATGTGGCCTTTAATAAAAAGTGGTTATTGTTAAATAAAAATTGCGGTATGCCACAAGCTGTGAAAGACACAGAGCGAGCCTGTTTAAAGATGGTGCTCAGCTCAGATGATGCCAAATGTAATCATTTACACGCAAAAACTTTATATATTGACAAAAACCAACACTACAAATCCCCCAGAACACACCCTCCCCTTGGTGAAACCCAGTGGTGGCAGCATCATGCTGTGGGGATGCTTTTCTTCAGCAGGGACAGGGAAGCTGGTCAGTTAGTTGGAAGATGACAGGAGCTAAATATAGGACCATTCTGGAAGAAAACCTGTTAGGGCTGCAGAAGACTGGAGACTTTGGTGGAGGTTCACCTTCCAGCAGGACAACCACCCTAATCATCCACCCAGAGCTACAATAGGATGATTTAGATCAAAGCATATTCATGTGAAAGAATGGAACAGGCAATGTCCAAAACTGAAATCCATGAATCTGTGGCAAGATGTCAAACATTTTCTATCCACTCTGACTGATCTTAAACTATTTAGAAAGAAGAACGGCCAAAAATGTCAATTTCTAGAAGGGAAAAGCTGGTAGAGGCATTCCTTTAAACATTAGCAGTTGTAGAGAAAAAAACTAAGCAAACTATTGGCTCAGGGGGTACTAAATACTAATGCATGGTACGGATTTTTACATTTCTATTTAAGAAAATGTATTAAAATCATATCCCAAATAAAAATCCCAATAAAATAATTTCAAGGTTTGTGGTTGTAACATTACAAAATGTGGAAAATTTAATTGGCCGTAAATACTTTTCATTCTCCTGTAGAGTAATGTGGACAAAATCTGATCAGAAAAGTTTCCAAATATGGTTTCTGACCGCTTGAAACATGAATGAACATGGACTGCCGACTGAGGAAGACAAAATAAAAGGAGCTCTCACCTCTATGCTGTATTTGTTCATATGTGCAACCCGACGACAGTAGAGGTAAAGCATGCCGATGCTGCTCCCCACTGCCAGGAAGTCAGAGCTGCTGTCCAGAGCTGTCAGGTAGACCAGGACAGATCTGAAGCCCCGCTGTACCTGCACACACACACACACACACACAAGTCTGTATTGCTACCCATATTAGGACTTTATATTGACTTCCATTCATTTCAGTAGTTGCATTTATGCCTTACTCAAACCCCTTACCAGTTTATTTCTAACCCTAACCTTAACCAAAACATAATTCACACCATACCTCTAAACCTAACCCCTAACCCTAAAAAAAGGGGTCCACCATATTAGGACCGGGCTTTGGTCCCTATAAGGTCCATCGGTCTTCTGAAGGTTAGCGAATATGCCAGAGAAGGTCCTAAATAGGATAGCTATACAAGAACACACACACACAGGAGCTTTCATCTCTAACATACTTATTAAACCCCATCTGTCATCTTTGTATTTACATTTCTGGTCAGAAGAAAGATGGTGCAAAAGTTTGTATTCATTGTGGGTTTTGTTTAAATCACAGGTCAATATATAGCAGCTTTGGATTCCAAAGTAGAGAGAGGTGTTTTGGGGAACTTTTTAAACTTTTATCAAATTTATAGGTTTACATAGAGAGGCATGACAACTTTATATTTGATTCTAAAGAGGAAAGCCCAGATTATGATGTCATAATTTTGTAAGCTTCTGATAGGTTAACTCACAACATCCGGGCTACGTTAGGCACACCTGTGAATATATTTTAGAGCCACTCCTCAAACCCCCTGCCTCCTGGTGTGACATCATTGAAAAATGTAAAGAAATCAGGCAAATGTCCAGCCATCATGCTGTCCATCTCAGGGACACAGAATCTGTTTTCTTCCTGAACATGTTCTGGAAATGTGTAAATCAACCCCAGAACCAAAGACTTTGTGCAGATACTGCTGAAGCTGGTCAAAGATTCATTATCCACTGTGAAACCTGTCTGAGTGGCTGAAGGAGCCATTAATCAAAAAGCAACATAAAAAGTCCGATTACATTTTACAAATGGTAAAAGACTCTAAATATAACAGCAAATTAGTTACAAAGTAACTTATGTTTTGGAGTGCCTGATCTGAAAAGGTGTGTGTGAACAAGGTTCCCATACAAACCTGACTCAGCTACAGCACTTCTGTCAGGAAGGAATTTCAGCAAACTATTGTGAGAAGCTTGTGGCTGGATTTCCAAAATCCCAACTCCTACAGTTTAGAGGGGAACTCTACCTAACACGGAGGTAATATGTGTAAACTTATGAATTTGAAGTATGCCTAAATGAGAATGTATGTGTTTAAGAGGGAGGGAACGTATGACTATGTCTGCCAATGGATGCACTTTTTAACTGCATTTTAGACATTTAATCCTGGATGGCAGAAAACTTTCTCCAGCTCATCCAGGACAAAACTGAAGTTTTAGTCAAAGGTCCTGAGGCTCAGAGAGAGAAACTTTTACCAAAACTACAATCACTGTCTTTTAATCCCTCTTTACAAGTGAAGAACCTGGGTGTGATTTTTGACTCTGAGCTGACTTTTATTCCTCACATAAAAAATATCACTAAAATAGGTTTTTATCAACTAAAGAACATCGCCAGACTCCGCCCCATTCTCTCCAACACGGAGACACTGATGCTTTTATCTCCAGTAGAATTGATTACTGTAATGCCCTGCTTTCTGGTCTTCCCAAAAAGAGTATATCAGGTTTACAACTACTACAAAATTCAGCAGCATGTATCCTGACGAAGACCAGGAGGCGGGAGCACATTACACCGGTCTTAAAATCATTGTATTGGCTCCCCGTACATTTCAGGATCGACTTTAAGGTTCTTTTAATGGTTTTTAAGTGTCTTAATGGTCTTGGGCCTTCTTATCTCTCTGAACTGCTTTTACCATATAAACCTTCGCGGCTCTGCGCTCCTCTGGCAGCCGTCTCCTTGTCACCCCAAAAGTCAGGACACACAAGCATGGCGAGGCGTCTTTCCAGTTTTATGGCCCTCACCTCTAGAACAGGCTGCCGGAGAACGTTCATGTTTTTAAGAGCAGGATCAAGACTCACCTTTTTAGCTTAGCTTTTAACTGATTATTATTTATCACTGTTTGTTTAATTGCTCTGCATGTTTTATATGATTATATTTTTATCAGTTTTACTATTTAATCTTAGCACATTAATTTACTGTTTTTCTTTTTATACTTTAATTTATCTTTATCCCCGTTCCAGTGTTTCCTCTGTGGGAGCCCTCTGCCCCGGGAGCGGTGGTCGGCTGTGGCTGCCTGGGTGCTCTCCAGGTGGAGCTTGGGTGGAGGTGGGGGTCTTGGCCTTGCCTCCACTGGGTGCCCTGTGTCAGTGCCTCGGCTGCTGCTGTTAATCTACTGCTGCCGAGGCAGATGGCTCTTCTGATGGCGTTTCCTTGCATGGTTCATCTACACTTGGCCCAATGTCCTTTTAACTTTTTCTTTTAACTGTGTGTGTGCATGGGAGTTGGGTTGGGGGGAGGGGGGTATAACTGTGACCATGCTTTTAAATCTGTGGGGGAGGGAAGGGAAGGTGGTTTTATGTGGGGTCATTTTAATCTGTAAAGCACTTTGTGATGCAACTTCTGGTATGAAAAGCGCTTTATAAATAAAGTTTGATTTGATTTGATTTGATTTGTTTGTCTTTGTCTACCTGTCAGGTTGGGTCTTGGACTGCCCTCTTGCCTGGCGCACCTCAGGCCTTACATTTAATGGGGGGCCTGATTCCCCTCCGTCACTCCTTGCCAGTGATGGATGCCCCTGCCCACTGGTGCGTCGGTGGTCAATCCGGTTCAGACCTGGTGCATGCCTGGCCAGGCCTGGGGGGACCGGTGTGTCGGTCGGCCGATGCGCTGGGCCGATATCTTCCTTTGGTTGGTTGGGGCACCTCTTTCGGGGGTGCCAGGTTTGGGATTGTTGGGTGGTGCCTGTTCGGTGGCTCGGCGGGATACAGATCCAGCGCATCTGTTCGTTCGATCACCTGTTCTGTGCGCACCGTGCGTGGTCGGTTCATTGGCGGGTTGGACTGGCCCTGGGCTTTGTTGGATGCCTGGTCTCAGCGCTCTGCGTTGCGGGGGATCAGGACTCAGGAGCTGGTACAACTTTGTGTTCAGGTGCTGGCTGGGCTTGGCCTGGGGATGCCGTCCGTCCGCTGCGGCTATCGTTGGGGCGCCCCGACGTGGGACAGGGGTGGGGTGCTAGGATGTTGGCGGTGGGAATTGGCCTAGTGGGAAGTGGCGGTGGCGCGTGGCGTCGGCCAGTCCCTTGTTGGGTCCCTGCTGGGGGGTGGGGTACCCCTGGGCCCCGGCTCTCCCAGTCCATGGACGAGCACGCCCTGGCGTAACCAGTTGCCGGCGGGGACCGTGGGCTCGTCACTGCGGCCCCCCGGGCCCCTGCATCGTGGCTGCTGGACGTTCCCCTGGGGTTCTCCTCTGCTCCTCTCTTGAATGATGCGGTCGGTCCCACCCTGGTCCGCCTGGGGCTCCTTTGGATGTCTTGGCTCCGATCTCCTTCATGTCTGCATCGATTCCTGGGAGACGGATTGACGCCTGCTCACACCAGCTATCGAACACTCTTATGGAGAAACCTTATATGCACCAGCATGCTAACACACACACATAGGTGTCGGGTCTCCAGTGTTTACAGATATATTCTTGGGCTGAGGTTATCATTACTAGATCTTGATTAATCGGTACCATGAGTTTTTCTGTGACATTGTTGTTGTATTTTTATATCCGTTTTTGTGTGATGTGGTTGTAAAGTTCTTAGTTCACAAAGTTTGGTTTGTTTTGTCGATGTTCCTTTTTCGTTATGTTTTTCCCCCTCTCTCTGCCGTCCTGTGGGTATGGAGGCAGACTTCGATGTTTTCCTTTGTTTTCTTTGTTCCCCTTCCTCTCTTGTATTTTCAACTCACCCTCTCTATTGACTTTTTGATTCCTACCCCTCTTCATCTTCTTTCTTTCCCTTTATTTTCCGTCTCCGGGTCCATAACATCAGGAAATAAAACCCACAGCAATTCATAATAAAGATTTTTCACACATATATCAAGTGGAGTACTATAGCAAAAGCTGTACTGCTCCGCTTGTGAAAGTAAATCTGTTGGGCTTCTACTTGGTACTCAGACACCAATTCTGAGCTCCACACTGCCAAACAGGACACGTAAAAAAAAAAGAAGTATGCCTAAAAATATTGTCTATAAAAATCTCTTCCCCATTATCCTGACTTTCAGCAAATAGAAATTATTATGGTAATTCTAAAAGCATTCTGTAGGACAAGAAAAGTTCAGCCTGATTAAATGTCAGATGGAGATAAATAAAACATATTTTATACATTTTATGTAAATGTCTGGTTTTAACTGTACACACCCACTAAAATTTGGAGCACACTGCAGAGAAACCACACAGTTTTTGTGGCCATCAACAGGCTTCTGGTATAATTCTGGCTGGACAAAAATTCGCTCACTCTGTTTTCACAACAACTAACAACTCTTGAAATGGTAGAGATCATTTAAACTGGTTTTCTGGGACAGACATCTGTTTTTAAAGAACTAATCAATTAAAGGTCAGGGGTATTCCAGAAGCCTAAAGTAAAACTGCTTTTTGTATTCTAATGCAAATTTGGATGTTTTTGGGATCATGGTCCTGTTAAAAGCATCCTGTCCAGGAGTGATGCTGAAACACTAGTCCATGCATTTGTTACCTCAAGGCTGGACTACTGTAATGCTTTACTATCAGGTAGTGCACAAAATGCCATTAAAAATATTCAGTTGATCTAAAATACTGCAGCAAGAGTTCTGATGAATATTAAAAAGAGAGATCACATTTCTCCTGTTTTAGCTTCCCTTCATTGGCTCCCTGTTAAATCCAGAATAGAATCTAAGATCCTCCTTCTTCCATATAAAGCCCTTAATAATCAGCTCCATCATACATCAGAGATCTGATTGGTCCTTATGTTCCTAACAGAGCCCTTCGCTCTCAGACTGCAGGTTTACTTGTAGTTCCTAGGATTTCTAAAAGTAGAATGGGAGGCAGATCTTTTAGTTATCAGGCTCCTCTCCTGTGGAACCAGCTCCCAGCTTTAGTCCGTGAGGCAGACACCATTTGTTGCCATGGTTAACTTTGTTTTTTTCTCTGTGTTTCTCTCTCCATAGGAGCTACACCTAGTTGAGTGTCCTGCTCAGCTGTGATGCCTTGATGGAGGGGGGCATCGGCCAGGGCCCTGGCTGACTGCTGAATAAAACATTCCCATCAACACTGGTCGATAATAAAGAAACTTAAAACATACTGTATGTTATAGCATATGATAGTTGAATTGTACTTCAGCAGGGTTTTAGGTCAGTACCTTGGCAGGGATAGCATTCAGCAGGTAATAAAGTGGACAGAACTCCCTCAGGATGGAAGCGGAAGCTGGTTGTGTTGTCATGATTCTCCCTGGAGATCAATTAGCAGCTCCCAGTAATCATTTCAGACCTAAATACAAAAAAACAGAAGAAAAAAACTGATGGTTAATAATGTTGTCAATCAGTATACAGTACTTACACATCAAAAAGAATAAAGTCTACTTAAAACATTTTTTCATTCAGTTCAGTATCACTTTTGAGTAAATGTTCCTAGAAGATGGGTCCCTTCAGTCGGGGCAGAGGGGTTCTGAACAGCATGATCCAAAGCTAACAGTTCAGGTTTTACAAGAGGAAAATGTGTGAGCTTACAAACAGTGAAATAAAAACCAAACTCTGACATGACTCACAGTGCTTCACTCGCCTGCTGGTGGTGGTCAGAGGGCTCGGTGGCAGCCTCGCTTCTGTCAGTGGGCCCCAGGTAAGCTGTGGCTACGATGTAGCTGACCTCCACCACCGTGTGAATGGGTGTGTGTGAATGGGTGAATGACTGTAGTCTAAAGCGCTTTGTGGTCCTCTAACTGAAAAAGCGGGATACAAATGCAGGTCATTTTACCATTTACTTGTTCCATAGTTACCTTCGCCAAGGAGGGTATGTTTTCACCAGGGTTTGTTTGTCTGTCTATTAGTTAGCAACTAACTCAAAAAGTTATAGGTGGATTTTGATTTTGGAATGGAACCAGGAACTAATGATTAGAATGAAGGGGTGAACTGGATCAATAACTAGAAAAGCTTTTTCTAATAAGTTATGTTACAGCCTTATTCCAATATTGATTCATTTCATTTTTCCCTTAACAAAATGCCCCATAATTACAAATAAACGAAGGTAATGTAAATAACTAATCACAGTCTTCCCTTAATACTTTGTTGATGCAGCGATAACAGCCTCAGGTCTTCTTGCATATGGTGTTACAAGCTTAGCACATCTATTTTTGGGCAGTTTTGCACATTCCTCTGTGCAGAGTCCCTCATGCTCAAGGTCTGAGTCTAGTCATCTTCTGATTTCTCCAGAGATGGTGAATCTCTGGCTGGGTCACTCCAGGACACTTACAGGTTGTCCTGAAGCCACTCCTAGGATTGGCTGAATGCTTGGCGTCACTGTTCTGGTGAAAGGTGAACCGTCGCCCCACCCTGAGGGTAAGAGTGTTCTGGAGCAGGTGTTCATCCAGAATGTCTCTGTACATTGATGCATTCATATTTCCCTGTAGTCTCCCTGGTCCTGCTGCTGAAAAACATTCCCACAGCATGATCCTGCCACAACCATGCTTAACTGTAGGGAGGTTATTGGCCGAAAGACAAAGGTTTAACTCAGAGTTAGTTTTTGTCTCATGAAACCAGAGCATTTTGTTTCTCATGGTCTGAGAGTCCTTCAAGTGCCTTTCAGCAAATTCCAGGCAGGCTCTACCATACAGGTCTGATTGGTGGATTGTTGCAGAGATGGTTGTCCTTCTAGAAGGTTCTTCTCTCCACAGAACACCACTGAACCTTTGACAGATTGACCATCAGGTTCTTGGTCAACTCCCTGGCTAAAATCCTTCTCCTCCAATTGCTCAGTTTAGACAACTGTCCAGATCTACGAAGAGTTGTGATGCTTCCAAAAGTCCTCCACTGATGGACGATAGAGGTCAGTGTGCTCACTGGAACCTTCTCAATAGAAAACATGTCATTGTGCCCTTCCCCACATTTGTGCCTTGGGACAGTCATGTCCGGGAGATCTAAAGACAGTTGTAAGGTGCCACTTTGACTTTACGTTTGGTTTGTGCTCTGACATGCACAGTCAGCTGCAGGATCTTATATAGACAGGTGTGTGCCTTTCCTAATCATGTCCAATCAACTGGATTTACCACAGGTGGACTCCAGTTAAGCTGCAGAAACATCTCTAGGACGATCAGAGGAAACAGGATGCAGCTGAGCTCAATATTCAGCTTAATGGCAAAGGCTGTAAATACTTTTATTAATATGATTTCCACTTTTTTTTTTACTTTTAATATGTTTGCAAAAAACAACTTTTTAAATGTTGTCATTATGGGCTGTTGTAGGTAGAAAAAGTCATTGAGTCCACTTTGGATTAAGCTGAAACATAACTAAATGTGGATAAAGTGAAGTGTTGTGAGTATTTTCCAGATGCACAGTGAATCCGACATAGGCTGATCTTTCAGAAGTAAAATGTTATGCATGAATGCTCTCAAATAGGCTCAAAGGAGGTGCAGTAATATTATGAATTAAATCGAAATGGTGCAATTGTTAGCACTCCTAAGTGCTTCAGTATCCAGTTGCCCTGTACTTAAGCACTTAGGATTCCCATGTCCTGGATGACTGAGAATTCACACCAGCGAGCTGTTAGCACTGTTGCCTTGCAGCAAGACACTCCTAGGTTCCAGCTCAGATCTTTCTGCATGGAGATTACATGATCTTACCACGTATATATGGGTTTTCTCTGGGCACTCTCGCTTCCCCCTAGTCCAATCCCTTTAATTTTAGGTTAAATGGCCACTCTGAATTGCTTTAGGTCTGTGTGTGTGTTCTGTTTCCATCTGTGTCGCACTGTGACAAGACTAGCAACTAGTCCAAGGTTTCTCCCACGTCTAACCCAATGAAGTTTTTTAGAGAACGACACACCAAAGCTCTTGAAGAGTGGTGCAAAACACAAAGAAATAACAATTAGGTTATTTATGGTATTACTCAATTAGATCACAGCTGTTTGTTTTCTAATGTTGTGTAGCCCTGGGTTTGTCTGTGTCTCTCTCCACTCTTCTCAACTCCAAACCAATCAAGGCAGATCAGGGCCAGTTCTCCTGGAGGATTCTTCCCACTAAAGGGAGTCATTGATCTCTATCGCCCTCTCTCCATTTCTGTTACCTCATGCCTGCTGCATCCAGCTGATTGCATCAGTAAAAATTGATGCAATCTGTGGGTTTTCTTTCAACTTTTTTTTCCTAATTGGGATTTTATGATTTCAAAAATATAATTGTGAAAATTAAAACAGTTGATTAGAAAAGTATGTAATTAGAATTTTGCTTGAATCTGTTAGTATTGGATTGAGTATTTCAAACCCATTGCCATGCAGCTTGGACAGTATGGTAATAATAGACTGAAAAAAAATTTAAGGCTCTGTACAGGAGGAAGAATGAGTCTGATTTGACTGTGGTGGTAGCGTGTCTCATTGATCAACTGGAGGAGCATTATTCAATTCAATTCAATTCAGTTTATTTATATAGCGCCAATTCACAACAGATGTCATCTCAAGGCACTTAACAAGAAGTCATTTCAATACAATTATACAAACATTCCAATCAGTTAAAAAGTTTCCTATTTAAGGAATCCCAGCAGATTGCGTCAGTCATTGGCGTGAGGTTGGGCAGATTTCCAACCACAGCAATCCTTCAGCAATCCCTCATACTGAGCAAGCATGTAGCGACAGTGGAGAGGAAAAACTCCCCTTTAACAGGAAGAAACCTCCAACAGAACCAGGCTCAGTAGGAGCGGCCATCTGCCACGACCGTCTGGGGGTTTGAGAAGACAGAGCAGAACACAGAAGGAACAGAAGATCCGATATAAGAGAACTTTCTATGTTACAGAAAGTAAACAGTTGATAACAGGACACAGTGGATGTTCAGTTACTGAGAGGATCATCCCAGTCGATGACCCCCGTCCAACAGGGCATTGCAGCCAAGCAGGATACCAGACCAGGTGTATCTTCGATGGGGAGAAAAACACTGAGAGAAAACAAAGTTAACAGTCGAAATAACAGAATGTACTGTAATACAACTGGAGAGTCGTAGGAGAAAAGGAAGTAGCAGAGTGAAGAAAATTGGTAAGTCTGTCCTCCAGCAGTCTAAGCCTATAGCAGCATAACTACAGAGATAGCTCAGGATGACCTTAGCCACTCTAACTATAAGCTTTATCAAAAAGGAAAGTTTTAAGCCTGGCCTTAAAAGTAAACAGAGTGTCTGCCTCACGGACTAAAGCTGGGAGCTGGTTCCACAGGAGAGGAGCCTGATAACTAAAAGATCTGCCTCCCATTCTACTTTTAGAGATCCTAGGAACTACAAGTAAACCTGCAGTCTGAGAGCGAAGTGCTCTTTTAGGAACATATGGAACAATTAGATCTCTGATGTATGATGGAGCTTGATTATTAAGGGCTTTGTATGTAAGAAGAAGGATCTTAAATTCTATTCTGGATTTAACAGGGAGCCAATGAAGGGAAGCTAAAACAGGAGAAATGTGATCTCTCTTTTTAATATTCATCAGAACTCTTGCTGCCGCATTTTGGATCAACTGAAGGCTTTTAATGGCATTTTGTGGACTTCCTGATAGTAAAGAATTACAGTAGTCCAGCCTTGAGGTAACAAATGCATGGACTAGTTTCTCAGCATCACTCCTGGACAGGATGTTTCTAATTTTAGCAATATTCCGGAGGTGAAAGAAAGAAATCCTAGAAACCTGTTTAATATGGGATTTAAATGTCAAGGCTTGGTCAAAAATAACGCCGAGGTTCTTTACGTTATTACTGGGGGACAATTTAATGCCATCCAGATGAAGTGATTGACTAATCAGTTTCTGTTTAAGAACTTCTGGTCCAAAGACAGCAACTTCTGTCTTGTCAGAATTTAAAAGCAAAAAGTTTAGGGTCATCCATGCTTTTATGTCTTCCAGACATGCCTGTAATCTACCTAACTGACTGGGTTCATCAGGATTTATGGATAAATATAGTTGTGTATCATCGGCATAGCTGTGGAAATTTATCCCATGCTGTCTAATGATTCTACCAATTGGAAGCATATATATGGTGAAAAGAATTGGTCCAAGGACAGAACCCTGTGGAACTCCACAAGTAACCCTTGAGAGTGAAGATGATTTATCATTTAGATGAACAAACTGGAATCTATCAGACAAATATGATTTAAACCAGCCTAGTGCTGTTCCTTTGATCCCTGCAACATGTTCAAGCCTTTCTAAGAGAATATTATGATCGAATATTATAAGCTCCATGGATACAAACTACCACCTGAACTATTCAGGCGGGTAAAGCTGTCACACAGAGTAACATGAGACATATAAAGATGTATCCACAGCCATACAGGACTGAGCTAAATTTGCCCAAAATGATTCTGTCATGTTGACTCCTACTCCTGACTAACAAACTGAAGCCTTTGGAATATATATAAATGTAATGATTAATGTTGTTTCTGAACGTAAAATGCTTTACGTTCTAACAAGAAAACTTATCATTCTAACAATCTCTTTTTGACGTTTTCACAATAAATGATCACATTTCTACGATATGAATATGTTTAGGTCAAATCGAGGAGGAATCGAGTTTCTGGAAGAAACTCATTGGATCCGAAAGACTTGATTAATCAGGTGAACTGTATTCGGCTGATGAAATAAGTCCTGAATGACTTGTTCAAAACTCAAAATTAAAAATTACAGATTCCACAGGGAGAGAGGGAGCCTCTCTTTGCTGACGCTCCGCCGGCCTGCTGCCCTGCCGCTGAACTGCTTGCTATGGGAGCCGAGAGCTGCTAAGCTGATTGCCGCCCTCAAAAAGGGAGAGGTTCGTGGGAGAACGATATTTCGAGCCAACGGTGGCTCGGCAACCCACCCGAAGCCTCACTGTTGGCGCCCCATGCAGCTACTGCTAACTGACCGGCTATAACAGCTGGTTTCTCTGCTTTATCGCCGGTCTTTTTAGACAACGGAGCCACCCTTCCCTGGTCTAAGAAACGTTCACGTAAGGTTGTGTCTGTGCAGAGATAAGTTAGCTTAAGATAAACAAATTAGGGTTTGTTTGATTGTCTGTTTCACTCTGTTTGACTGACAGAGTCGTTTTAAATCATGCAACAGGAGTTACTCCGTCCGACCGGAGTTTCTCCTTTGTTCTTTGGTGCTAAGCTAAAACAGAGTGGCTCTAAGCTGCACTACATTCACTACTCACAATAAGTTAGGGATATTGTGAGAGACTCAGTGGATGTCATACATATGGTGTTTGTTTCACTTTGCAGATTTTTGGTATAGGGAGCCAATTGTATTGGGGTGATAGACACGCCTCATTTTGTGTTTTCCACGTAATGGTCTCACTGTGTACAGTGTGCCTTACATATAAGGCAAGGCAAGGCAAGTTTAGGCAAGGCAAGTTTATTTGTATAGCACGATTCATGTTACAAGACAATTCAAAGTGCTTTACATAAAACATCAAAAGCATTTGGGCCAACATTAAAAAATACTAAAGACAACCCTTTTCAATGTGGCATCAATTTCAACACTCTGTGGGTTTAAAAAGCTGGTATTGTCAGTAAGTCGTTCCAACTTCATCCTTCAAACAGCCATGAACAGTCAGATGTTGCATGTGAACTTGGTGTGTCTCAAAGTTTCATCAGCAGACTCGCATCAAGACACAGAACTACTGGCAGAGTTTGTGACAGATGCAGGAGTGGAGCCCAGACATTGTCATGAAACTGCCACACAGCTGCAGGCCAGTTTACAAGATGTGAGGGGTACTAGGGTTTTCCAGACAAACTATTCGCAACCGACTCCACCGCTTTGGCTTGAATGCCAGACGACGGTTGCAGGTGACCACTGACACCAAGACACCACCGTGAATGTTTGCAGTGGGCACCAGACCATGGGACCTGGGCAATGCAGCAGTGGTATACCATCCTGTTCTCTGACGAGTGTCGGGTCACTTTGCACAGACATGATGGTCGTCAGCGTTGCTGGAGAAGGAGAGATGAGCGATATGCCGAAGTCAACATGGTCCCCAGGGTTAGCTTTGGTGGAGGAGGTATAACACTCAGGGCATGCATCACCAGTCAGCGCAAAACTGATTTGGCTATTGTAGATGGCTCATTCACTGCACGTTCTTACCTCAGAGACATCATAGAACCCATCATCATTCCCCAATTCTGCCAGCACACCCCCAATTTCCCTTCATGGATGATAATACTCCACCACATCGTGCCAGAATTGTCACAGTTCAACTTCAGGAAGTCGGAGTGCCTCATATAGTATGGCCAGCAATGTCGCCTGACCTCACCAGCAATGTCGCCTGACCTCCATCAATAACAACTGTACAGTTCCTCACCGTGAGACTGCATTTGGTCAGTCTGCTTTTGCATATAAAAGTGCAACGTTGTGGAACTCATGACCCATTGAACTTAAAACCATGACCGAGTTTAAAATGTTCATATCTCGTGTTAAGCCTTGGCTGAAATCTAAGCAGGAATGTACCCATTTGTAAATAGCACTAATAGCACTTTTTGTATGCAAGTGATTTATATGATTGTATATATATATATATACACACACACACACACGCGTTTGGGACCAGCTGAAGCAGAGACTGGATGATCATACCCCACCCCCACTAGACCTGGCAGAACTACAAGAATCACTTGTGGAAGAGTGGATCACATTGCCTCGGGACAACATCATGAGGCTAGTGAGGAGCATGAGACGTCGCTGTCAAGCTGTCATTGCGTTAAATGATGGATACACCTAATACTGACATTGTCTATTTGTGTTATTTGGGACTACCCTTGTTATTGTCTACATTTTTGGGGTAATTAATGTTACACTAATGAAAATGGTGTTTCTTCTTATTCATTATTAGTAATATCAAAGGATACGTTTACTTATTTCATTAAAATTCAGACCAAATAGGAATAGCCCTTATGTAAATAACAATATCCCTAACCTTTTGTGAGTAGTGTAAATTAGCTCTGCATGCGCGATCTGATTAGTGTTTCCTGCTTTTGCAAACCGCCAGCGCTTCATAAACAATAAAGATTGCTATCTACTGTATTCAAAATACAGATCGGCTTTAAAGTAGTTTAAAAACCGAAAACTAATCCTATAATTCGCTTTTGAGACCACTGTCTTAGTATGTCAAAATACTAAATTCGATCAATCACTGTGGTGACCAATCCATAAAACAGAATCAATCTCTAAAAGGTTTTGATTTCTTATTCAGCAAATGATTTAATGAAACATTACTTCCTCCAAAGAATGCTTTTTGTCTTCCCGTCTGCTTTGCATTGTGAATTGGTTGTTTGAACACAAACCATAAGGTGCTAATCGGTCTTAAACTAATTACAATTAGTTTTAAATTACCTTAGCTTCATTCCCAAAACTCTTCATACAAGCCTTGGTTTTTAAACTTACATATTCATACTGAACTGACATCACAATCAATTTATTGGTTTATTGTTTCTACTTTGGATATTTGTCCATTTTACTGTTTTACTTTTGGTAGTTTGTTGTATTATTCATTCTTCCTTTACTTAGAAGTTTAGTTATGTGTTACAAGCTTAGTGAGTTTGTTGATTAAGCATTTTGACTGAAAGTTGAATTCTTTTTTAAAATAAATTCTTTTATTTTTGGAAAGTCCTTTGTTTTATTATTCCACATACATGTATAGTAACTTGCTGTTCAAAGAACGCCAAGAATTTATTCCTTCATCCATTGTTTAATTATCTTAGCCTTATCAGGCAGGTAATCAAACATTAACTGAGACTGAACTATTTGGAAATTTATATAATTCCTGGATCCAATGTGGTGCCCCAAACTTGTTCATTTTGACATAAAATTATTAATATGAATAACTGCCCCAAGCAGTTATTCATACCAAAAACCTACCTATGATATTTACAACAAAATACTAAAGTTAATCATTATGATCTTGTAGCCGATATTTTACAGTGGTCAAGCTTAAAATGAACCCTGCAGAGACTGTTCAGAAGCAAGGAAGTTGAGTAGATAGACAAACGGATAAATGGATAGATACAACCTTTAGACAATGGAACAGAATAGAGAATAAAGTTTAAAAACAACTATTCTCCCATGGTCTGTTTTGGAAGACAGTTAAATGAATTGCCATAATGTGAATTTCCAGAGGCCATAAAAACCCAGTTATTAGCACTAGGTCCTGCTTACTCTACAAGAGTAGTCGTGTTATCTATTTGTACTTTGAAAATGGAATTTGCAGATTCACAAATGAAAAATCAACCCAGATTTTTTGGGGTAATTACTCTGGAAGTGGAGGGTTCCTCACCCACACTCACCTAAAAATCCAATATGGCTGCCACATTAAAAGTAGTGATAACAGCAGTAATAAAAACGATCACTTCTAATAGTTTGCGTCTTTAAATTTCATTAAATCAGTCACTCACATGGTACTGCTCAGACTGTGTTAGCTAAAATGTAATGGGCCGAGGAATAAAAAGCAGCAGTTAGCCTGGTAGCTGGGTTAAATGATGATTAAATCCCAATACTTTCCTGAATTTCAACTGAACCAAAACTTAACGAGACGATACACGAGTTCCGTTTTCCGATGTAAACAGAATGCAGCATAACACAGCGGGTGTTAACGACCAGTCTGATGAAAATAAAACCCAGAGATGAGCATTTTAGTTCAATGTAAACAGTGATCATTCTGGCACACCCAAAATCAAACAAACCCAAATGCTGGAAGCTAACAGCACATCAATATGTTGTGTATTAGACGTATTCCAGGCTAAATATTGATGTGTTTACATGTGTAATTGGGTGAGCTCTGGGACTGTCCTTGCAACGCCCTGACAGGGTAATGTTAGCTCTAATCGTTATGGGACAATATGACTTTTCACAATAAATAAAAACAAAGTGACGCAATAAAACATCGAAAATAGCAAACATGGTGCAGCGCACAGAGCTGCTGACCCAGGCTAGCTAGCATCATCTGAAGGAGCTGCTCCGGTAAACAGAGCTGAATAACCCCAGCAGGAGGAGAAAGAGTCTGGTACCTACTGGGATCTCAGCCTGACGATGGATGAACCCAAAGGTTGATCCATGTAATTCTGCTGCGACTTTATTTCATAGTGCGGACAGGTGCCATCGCCCAGCATGTACAGGAGCTGTCTGAACAAGACTGTCAAACTACGCCTCCTACAGGCAACACGCGAAAACATCTGTGTCTCCGCTTCATTCCTCTTTTTCTACACTCCATCTTTCCAATTCTCTTACAGCTTGTTTAAGAAACGGGTCTGCTTTTTCATCAAAACTTTTCTTTTTTTGCCATTCTTGCCCCTGTATCCATAGAATTTAGAAAATTACTGACGTCGTTTGAAAAAGCTAATTGGAAAACCAGGAAACTGGAGTCATCCTTCCATTAAAAATCCATGGAGACACTTTGCATGGCCACGGGGTCTGTTTGGTGCCTATCTGGTACCACCAGACCTCAAGATGAATAGCTCCTGCACTACAACAAACTAAAGAAATAAAAATAAAGAAATAAAAATAGAATAGATAAAGCCCGTTCATCACTGGGCAACACAGAGACACACAGGACAAACAACCCTTGACGCACATACTCACACCTAAAGACCAAGTCCAATTTTTATTTCTTTAACCAGGAAGATCCCATTGAGATTAAAAATGTCTTTTTTTAGAGAAACATGGCCAAGATAGGAAGCAGCAAGCTGCACATAGTTACAAAAGTTGCACAATTAGACACAGGTAACAACAACAACACAAAAACTAGTAATTAACATGACAATGAAACAGTGCATGTTGTGGAATTGGCCTCAAGAATTCTGAGTTTAAACCTAATTAGCCTAACAGTTGTGTTTTCGGACTGTGAGAGGAAGCCAGAGTACCTGGGGAGAATCCAATCATAAACAGGGAAAACATTCCATTCCCCAGGCTGAACCTATCCATCACCACTCCCACACTCCTCACTACCGTCTTAGTAGTGAATTTCCTAAACTTCCTCCCCCACCCTCAGACATCTCTACTACGTTTGACTTCCTCACCTGATACCCCAGTTCCTGCTCCACACACATGGGCGTAACAACCGCGGGGTACGCGTGGGACATGCGGGGGGCACTTCCCGTGTCGGTGCCCTGCGTCCCCTGCACTTTTTTTCAGCCCTTACAGCCGTCTCAACCGTTAATATGTGGTAACGGATTTTTCCGAGCCGTCTTTGAACGCACCGTAAGCTAACTCAGCCAGTGGGTCATGATCGTCAGGTGCTGGAGAGAGCAGGGAGAGCAGTGCAGCACAACATGTCTAACAAACCAGCCACAGGCAGCGAAAGGCAAAAAACTTTGGACAGTTTCTTCCATACAAGCTGTGGAAGTGGAGTAATGCTGTTGTGTGTCAATTGCTAGCCAAAACTAAGCAGGTATCAGGACAGGGTTATTAAAGATTTTTCAAAATTGCTGTCATTCCCACTTCAGAAATATATTTTGTTTGTATTTTTATTTGTAGCTCAGGGAGAAAGCCTTGTGACAGGGCATAAACCAGGCTGCAGAACTGACAGTCAGGCAGAAACAGAAGACTGTTACATAGCAGGAAAACTGACAAAAAATGTCCTTTGCTTGCATTAACAACATTGTGATCTGCAGGTAAATAGATAAATAACTATTTACCATAACTCAAAAGTAGAGTTCTTAACACGGGACAAACAGAATGTTACAAATAGTTTAGCTAAACAGATACATTTTTAACTAAAACAATCTTTCCGACTGAATATAAAAATCACAACTTTATATAAACTAGTTTAGTTTCTGAGCTCCTTAACTCCATGATGAAGCTTTACTTCATCATGTCCAAGTATTCATTTGGACCATCCTGTCGTTATTATCTCTGTTGTCTAACTCAAAGACAGCAAATGTCTTTTCAAACAGCTGGCTGAATAGTTCTTTACTAAAACTTGTCTTTGCTTTAAATAACAAAATCACTGTGAGAACTTAAAATATGACTATTTGACTACAAACATGGAATAGACATTTCGGAAGTGCATTTTTGCTGTTTATTTTACATTTTTTATCAGTTTTATTGTTGTCCTGGAATAGTCACTTCATTAGAGGACTTTAATCAGACCCTTATGGATGTAAAAAGACAGTTTTGTTTGAGATGGATTGGTTCTTCTCACATTTATTGGACAACAAAGGGGTGAGTCACAAATTTGATCTCCTTCTGCAGAGGTCTGTGTGTGTTGGCAAAAGCACTCGTTCCCACAGTTATGACTGTATCATTGATTGGCATCCATAATTGAAATCACAAGACTCTTAGCTTTCTAATGATATAAAATATGTATAAGTTCATAGAAGTTAGAAGTCAGAATTTCAGTGGATTTCAACCAGAAACAGGGCTAGCCCTGAATGCGGCCATTGGAACACTAACGGGTAAGTCATCGATCCATCCATTGTCTATGCCACTCGTGGGGATAACTAAACCAGCACACTCATGTAACAGTGATTAAATGGCTTTTTAACCCCTGAGGAAAAGTATTACTGAATGTGAGAGGATGATAAATCACACAATAGGCCACTGAAATTGTTTTTGTCCCCCTCACTTCTGAGATGATAGTTACGCCCTTGTTCTTGAGAAATCGCCTCTTATCCATCCAGTACTCAGGGATGCAAATATCATCTTGCTCCCTACTGATTCACTAATTACACTCTCGCTTTATTCATCATCTCCTTTAAAAAAAATGATCAAACATATGAATTAACCATGAATAAATAAAAAGCACTTACATGTGAAACTTCTTGATGTTGTGTTTTATGTATTTATGTTATCTTTGTGATAAATAACTAACAGTTCCATTCAGAATCAGATTGATAGCATTGTGATACGATTTATAGCCCTTTCCTGGCATACAAGTCATGTGAAAATAGCCTAAATGTGGTGGAAATACTAAACATTTGCCATACTGTCCAGATCTGTCTGTCCATGAATGTTGACCCTGAAAGCAAACCACAAGGTGCTAAAGGAAGTCTTCAAAAACCTTAAAATGTCACCATGGAATACTGTTGATATCAAATTTGGTGTGTGTCCTCAGAAAGAGACTGCACAAGTTTAACCTTCATTGGAGGTGAGCAAGAAGGAAACCTTTGCTCAGTACCAAAAACATGAAGGCCAAACTGAAGAGAGAACAGGACCAGGATTTCTAGAATAAAGTTTTTTAGACACACATTGGATCAAACAATTACTGCATTCCAGAAAAAGAACCTGGTACCAGCTGTGAAGCCTGGAGGTGGGGGTGTCATGGTAATGGGGATGCATTTTGTGGATTCTGCTGCATATCAAAGGAATGTTGCTGAAAATGTGAAATTATCTGTAAGAAACTGAAGGTTGAAGCAGAGCTGGGCCCTGCAACACAACGACCCAAAACATACAAGTTAATCCACCATGGACTGGCTGAGAATTAAGAAGAGAACCATGTGAATCCGCTCCGCTGGCGGATCCGGGCCGGGTATTATGCGCTACCGCTGCCGCGGAGGGTTAAGCTAGGCTAGTTCAAAACGCCTCCCGCTAAAACTTACCTTCTGGGGATTTCACCGCTTCTATCAATGTTGCCATTTATTCCTGTGGAGAGGCGTATGTACCAGCACACGCTGGTTTTATAGATAACTTTTATTCAGTGATATCTTCTGGAGGTACGTTAAACGGCATCAAGGCCCCTTGTTAAAGCTAACTGTTAACCCCAAAGCTAAAATGGCGGACAACGAGGGTGACAGCGGAGCTATCGGAACAATAACAGTGGCGGAGCCGCCAGGGACAGAGGTTCAGCCCGCTGTTCTTCCAAGCACCCAGCCCGTGGAGCCTTTATCAGTCCAGCCTGCCGTCCAGATCTTACAGGCCGAAGAGAAAGTATCGACTTTTATGGTCACCCAGTGCGATCAGCCTGGAGAGAGTTCAGAGCCCGGGTCATGTGCAGATGCTACTCAGTCCCTGAGTGGAGCAGAGAGCTGCCAGGTGGAGGAGCGCATGGTGGTGGGCGCAGACTTTACCGACCTGGCTAACACCACCATCATCTACGTTCAGCCAGACGGCAGCCTGGTGGAGGGCTCGGGGCTGACGGTTGAGGAGCAGCAGGCGGTGCTGCAGCAGCTCAGCAAGCAGCAGATCGTCCAAGTGTCCGACACCGAGGCCGTCCAGCTGCTCCAGCAGAGCCAGTTGGTCAAACCAGCCCCGGTCCAAAAAACGGCTCTGGATCCGAGTCAGCTGCAGCAGGTCATTAACCAGGTCGCCAAGTCCCAGAATCAGGTCCAGGTTTCTCCACAGAATCTAAAGGTCACTGCTCAGAATAATGCCTCCACTCATCTGAAAAGTGTGGCTCAACAAGTCGCTTTGCAGTCAAACACTTTAATCCAGGTGAGTTCATATTAAGGCCTAATCCATCCGGATTTACCTCCCAATGATCTGCAGGAGAAGTGAGTACATGCTACAGATGAATTGATCAGACTTTTCATGACCGGGACCAATTTCTGGTTTTCTGGTTATCAAGAGGAACTTGGGATTCTCTGATTTCTGTAAACATGAATACATCTCTTTTTCAGTCGTTTTAGGTCATTAGGCTGCTAAGTAAATGCCTAGTTTGTCAATAGTCTATTTGATTCCATTATAAATATTTGACATCTTCTCATTTAAAACCAACAGAAAATGCAAATGAAATCATCATATGAGTTTGCTTATTTTACAAAAAACAAAAAGGGTATAGTTAGGGATGCACGGATATGAAAATTTGGGCCGATACCGATGTCCGATATTAATCCCCCTGTTCTTGCCGATAACCGATACGCACCGATATGGTATACGGTATATTTCCCTACACTTTCGACACCGTGAAAAATCAACCACACCATCTGCATTGCTTCTCTGCTTGAGTTAAACACCCCCACATTCCTGCTGCATCACCATCGCTGTCACATGACCAAACAAACACCACATGGATAAAGTCCCATGCATTCAGGCTCTCTACGGTAATAATGTATTTGGATAAACCTGTTTAATTCAGCACCAAAAGTTTGAAAAGGTGAAGAATTGGAAAGTTTGTTAAGTCATTAAAAAAGTGCAATCAAGTTGTTTCAATGAAAAAAGAGCAAACGTAGCCCAGAAGAAACCTTTACATTGTGTTTTCATAAAATGCTGAAAATAAATAATTATTAATAAAATGTCTCCCTTTATCTCCTAACACGTAAAAAAGCAGTTAAATTCTCCAAAACCTAACTAAAACAGTCACAACAACATATCTCCTTTAGTCCTTTACAAGACTGGTCATAACTCAAAATGTGGATGAGGGTTAGGGTCACTGAAAACAAAGAGAATCTAGACTTTCATCAGAAAATTCTGCTTTTTCAGAAAAGTCAGGATTTTGAGACTAAAATAGGGTTGTTGTTTTTTTTGTTTTTTTAATGGCCCTAAGCCTTTCTGTAAACAAAATTATTTGAAAATATATCCAGTTACCCGTCTGACCATCTTTGGTCTTCTGCTATATGCCAGTTTTTAAATGATTTATTGTACTTATTCGGTACTTACTTATATTCCAAAACACACTTTAAGTAAAAGGGCTACATGATTACAGAGTTGGCATTTTAAACTGCCTTTGGTATCTTTTATTTGCGATTAGCATTGTTAGCATTGCCATAGCAATCTCTGTGTGTTACCTAGGAAGTTTGTGTTTCAGGAGGGGGAGGGGCTTGGTCATGTGACAGTGATGCAGCACAGGATTGTGGGATGTTTAACTGAAGCAGGGAAGCAATATAGGCTGTATGGTCGCTTTTACACGGTCTCGTAGGGAAATATCGATAACAAATGTCGGTAAATTTCAGTTATCGGGCATAACAGCAATATTTATATTGGATATTGAAATCAGACCAAATTTTCATATCAGTGTATCCCTGGTTTTTTAGTCTAATTGAGAGATCCTTCTAAGCCAAAATAACTAGACTTTTTAGATTTCATTTATGAATTGGTTATTTGAGGGTTGTTCATTTTTTTTAGCTGCTTGTTTTTCTGTCCTTTCAGTCAGAACCAACGAGAATCCAGTTTCAAGTTCCTCCTAAACAGGACGGGAAGTCTGGTGTCACTCTCCAGCAGAAGACTGTAGCCATCAGTCACCCACAGGTGAAGCTGTCTGCCAGCGGAGCTTTGAGCAACGCGCAGATCATCCACATTCAGCCTGTGGTTGGTCAGCAGGGTCAGCAGATTCTCCTGCAACAGAATCCAGGGGAACCACCCATCCAGTTGGTGCTGCAAAATGCTACTCCTGTGGTTGGGTCTCTGCTCCCATTGGTCCACAAAGTGACAGGTCCCGCAACCATAGCAACTGCTTCCTCCAGTCTGAGTCAGAAACCTGCCACACCTACGATCAGAGTGACAACGCCCGCAGTTAAAGAGCCCGTAACCTCCAGTAGTAAGAGCCTTCCTATTCCTGCCGCTAAAACCATTAGCATTCCTCTGATTAAAACACAGCATAATGGCACAGAGTCGTCTGCTGGGAAAGTTCCAGTTAAAACTGCTCCGGTCATCCCTGCTGTTCCACGTCAGCCCACCACCCTGGCTGTCAGCCCCAGGCATGTCACAGTGACCCCACCTTCTGTAGTCAAGGAAAGAGACAGAGAAAAAGAGGAGAAGAAGAAAGCGAAGAAAAGAGAGAAGAAAGCACTGAAGGTCCAAACCAGATCTGGTCGGGTGTCCAGACCACCTAAGTACAAAGCCAAAGACTACAAGTTCATAAAGACAGAGGACCTGGCTGAAAGCCACCAGTCTGACTCAGATGACTACTCTGACATGAGCGTGGAGGAGGAGGAAAACGCTAAAAGGGACGGGCCTGGCTCCAGCAACCCCTCGTCTCTCAGCTACAGCCTCAAGTCCCGTTGTCATCGCTGCCAGACCTGCGATAAAGCCTACATTGGCCCCGGTGGCCTGAACAGACACTACAAGCTGAACCCAAGCCACGGAGAGCCAGACCTGTCCAGCATCACATCCAGCAACGCGCCAGAACCTGACATGAGCAGAGGTGACCAGAAAGTAGAGGAGGCTGTCACCGAGGAGGAGGAAGAGGAGGAGGAGGAGGAAGAAGAGGAGGACAAACCTGCTGCCATGACGACGAACAGTGTGAGACGCCTATCTGTTCAGTTTAATTCAGTTTATTAACTCCGCCAAGGAGGTTGTGTTTTTGCCACAGCTCGTTTGTTTGTCTGATCTATTAGCAACTTAACTCACTTATCAGGAAATGTCCACAGTAGGACCAGGGCGAGTGATTAGACTTTGGCGTGAACCCGATCATCATTTCAGGTTTAAAGTGGAACTGAACCCCATGAAAAATCATAACCCCGCCCCCCAGACAACATTTGAAAATTTCTACAAAGTGGGCGGTGCCAGGAAGAACGGAGGTGTATGGCCAACTATGGAGGATGAGCGGAGGGGGGAACGGGGGGGTGTGTTCAGTGACAGCTCACTTAATGTGACACTAAAACATGGACAGTGACCGAAGCGACATTGGCAGTTTTGCGACTGATCGATCTGATCAACATTCATCTGTTTTGAACGTTAGACTATGTTAGCATTACCACTCAGAGACTGGACTCCTCCTGTCTTCCTTTGCCTCAGCAGCACCGGGCTTGGGCAGCGCTGGCTCGGCGCCCTGAGCCAGCGGATCTCCTCCGTCGTTATCGGAGATAGAGGAGTAGAGGGAGGCTTTATGGAGCCCAGCGGCCACGAGTCGTATCAATTTGAGCCGTTGGCTCAGGGGCGCTGAGTCAGCGCTGCCCGAGGCTGGCGCTGCTGCTGAGGGAGAGAGAGACAGGAGGAGTCCAGTCTCTGCATGGTAATGCTAACATAGGCTAACGTTATCCCTAACCCATAGGGTAATGCTCAAAACAGTATGTTAGCTATGCTAACTAAGTGCTAATGTGATAATAATGGTAACCTGAAAAACGCAATCCAACTCCAAACTCGCCACGGGGCCGGTATGTTTGATAGTTTTATACCCAAACCCACTGGGTGTGTCTGTTAGACCATGGCTGCTGTGACACAGTCGATGCCTGTGACGTAAAGATGTACCGCTCTCCACCAATCACAACATTCATATGCAGCAGCCACTTCCAACCCTAAGAGGGCAGCACTAAGACGTTTTAGACCAAAAAGTGTAGAATTAAACAAGTTTACACGGAAATGTAAAAAAATCCCCAGAAACTGAAAGATTGCATTGGTAAAGACCTATTTATACGGTTTATAGGCAAAAAAAAAGTTGTTTTGGGGTTTAGTTACTCTTTAAGTGCAACCCCCCCTACCCTAGATCCTCTATCTGCCCTATAAACAACATCATTTTCAAGTTTAATGTTAGTCTGTAATGGTTTCAGTTGGCCATGTTTCAGATAAGGTTATTATACTGGGATTGTTATAAACAAGCCATCTTCTTAACACATAAACACTACGAGTTCAATACGCACACACACACACACACACACACACGTCAGCATACATGGGTTTTGTACATGTGTCAAAGATCAGTGCTGGGAGAAGGACCCTCGAATGCACTCTGTTTTGCACAGGACGAGGGTAGATGGCAGATCTCCCATTGGCTTGTACACAAACGAGTCCAGTTAAGGGTATTGTCACAGGCACACCCCAGATCACATCATCTTAAGGCACTTTACAAGAAAAGTCATTTCAATTCATTCATCCAATCAGTTTAACAGTTAACTAAAAGATCTGCCTCCCATTCTACTTTTAGAAATCCTAGGAACCAGCATAAACCTGCAGTCTGATGGCACGTTCACACCGTTCAGCGCGTCAAATCGCTCAAACGGACGAAAGTTGACGCTTTAAAATTAAAACCCAGCTGCTTGCACACTTTGTAGTCTGCGTCAGCGCGTCACGTCATTACGTCAGCGTGCGGGCGTGGATTTGTCTGTTGCTAGTTGTTTACAACATGGCGGATCATGTCGAGTGGCTTGGGTTTATTTAATTAATGAAGCCACACAAGCCAGACAACGTCGTCTAAACACATAAAGTTAAAAGAAAAATATTTAACTGCTTAACTGGCACTCCAATATCCTCCGATATCTTCCTCCAAATAAGATCCGATCTCTTCCTGTCTTTGTAAAAAGACGAAGACGGGTCATACAATTCACGAAAATTACACACAGCGATGATTAGTTGATCCTCCATCTTGAATGAAAAACTTGCCGATCCACCCATGGAAGGAGTAACTACATCAGTACAACGAGTCGCTCTGATTGGTTGATGCCCCGCATTTGCTGCCTGAAAGTTCACTTTTCCGAACTTCACGCAGCAGCTGCTCCGACGGTCCATCAACGCATCAGACGCGTTGATGCTGATGCCAGCTGCGCCGATGCGCGCGACTTGCAGCGGGGCAGCTTGACGCCCACTTGATGAATAGATACCATAGACTTGCATGAAATCTAGCTGCCCTGCTGCCTGGACGCGCTGACCGGTGTGGACGCACCATGAGAGCAAAGTGCTCTGTTTGGAACATATGGACCAATCAGATCTCTGATGGATGATGGAGCTTGATTATTAAGGGCTTTGTATGTAAGAAGGAGGATCTTAAGTTCTATTCTGGATTTAACAGGGAGCCAATGAAGGGAAGCTAAAACAGGAGAAATGTGATCTCTCTTTTTAATATTCATCAGAACTCTTGCTGCAGCATTTTGGATCAACTGAAGGCTTTTAATGGCATTTTGTGGACTACCTGATAGTAAAGAATTACAGTAGTCCAGCCTTGAGGTAACAAATGCATGGACTAGTTTCTCAGCATCACTCCTGGACAGGATGTTTCTAATTTTAGCAATATTCTGGAGGTGAAAGAAAGAAATCCTAGAAACCTGTTTAATATGGGATTTAAATGTCAAGTCTCGGTCAAAAATAACGCAGAGATTCTTTACGTTATTACTGGGGGCCAATTTAATGCCATCCAGATGAAGTGATTGACTAATCAGTTTCTTTTTTAGAGCTTCTGGTCCAAAGATGGCTACTTCTGTCTTGTCAGAATTTAAGAGCAAAAAGTTTAGATTCATCCATGTTTTTATGTCTTCCAGACATGCATGTAATCTACCCAACTGACTGGGTTCATCAGGATTTATGGATAAATATAGTTGTGTATCATCGGCATAGCTGTGGAAATTTATCCCATGCTGACTAATGATTCTACCAATTGGGAGCATATATATGGTGAACAGAATTGGTCCAAGCACAGAACCCTGTGGAACTCCACAGGTAACCATTGAGTGTGAAGAAGATTTATTTTTTACATGAACAAACTCAAATCTGTGGGACAAATATGATTTAAACCAGCCTAGTGCTGTTCATTTGATCCCTGCAAAATGTTCAAGCCTTTCTAAGAGAATATTATGATCGACTGTCAAAAGCAGCACTGAGATCTAACAAAACCAGAACAGACACAAGTCCATTATCTGAGGCCATGATAATATCATTAGTAACCTTCACCAGTGCTGTTTCAGTGCTATGATGAGCTCTAAAACCTGACTGAAACTCTTCAAACAGCTCGTTACTGTTTAGATGCTCACAGACTTGATTAGCAACAATTTTCTCAAGGATTCTGGATAAGAAAGGAAGATTAGCTATAGGTCTGTAATTCACTATGTCATCTTGATCAAGGGAAGGTTTCTTAAGCAAAGTTTAATTATAGCAATTTAAAATTCCTGTGGTACTATCCATCAACTAAGGACAGATTCATCATATCTAAAATGGGGGGTAGTAATGAAAGCAAACACTTTTTTAAATAATTACCTATCTATCTAGGTAGGTAATTATCTACCTATCAGACCTGAGATCTAAGTGAGACAGTCATCTTCTAAGAGTTTAGGTTCTGACTTTGTGGTCAGGAGTCAGATATTATAATTTGGTGTTTCATTACATTTAATCATTTTGTAGATGGATGATAGATTCTGGGATTGTTCATTCAGATGTCTCCCCAAGTTTACGCTGTGAGTTATGCAGATTATTATCTGCTTTGAAGACCTTGTAGGAAACATACAGACTCCTAATATTCTAGGTGTCTGTTTCCCCGTTTTAGTGGAAGGAGAATCTTAGTGCAACATCTCTTTAGCCCAGCCTTTAGGTCGTCTTTCCACTTATTTTTATCTGGCTCAGGCACTGGATGTTGTATGGTTCCTTTCTCTGGAATTCAGAACCAACTTTTCAGCAATCAGGGATGATTAGTCCGACTGGGCTTTCTTCTTTGCTCTGGTTCTGTTTCATTTAGTCTGACTCAGCACTGAGAGCTACACAAGGGATTTTCTTAAAGGGAACATTTTATGTAAATGTCACTTTTTTTTCATCCTTTTGTGTTGCCATTTGCGTCTCTGCTGCTTCTATTAACACTCCAAACATGAATAAAACTATCCATCCATTTTTTTGCTGTCATAAATCTTGTGCTTCTACAAGTCATTTGAAAAAGTGCCTTATTGTGACCTGTGACAGACATACAGAACTGTGCAAAAGTTTTAGGCGGTTGTGAAAAAATGCTGTAAACAAAGAATGCTTTCGAAAAATGGAAGTGTTAATCATTTATTTTCATCAATCAACAAAAAGCAGTGAATGAACAAAAGAGAAATCTAAATCAAATCAATATTTGGTGTGAGAACCCTTTGCCTTCAAAACAGCATCAATCCTTCTAGGTACACCTGCACACAGTTTTTGAAGGAACTCGGCCGGTAGGTTGTTCCACACATCAATTAATGACCTTAGTCTTGATCTGTTTGGTATAATTGATTGATCATACACCTGACGATAGTCCTACAAAATCCCTGACTTTGTGCAAGTGTACCTATAAGAGTTGATGCTGAAGTTTGAAGGCAAAAGGGATTGGAACCAGATATTGATTTGATTTAGATTTTTCTTTTGTTTGCTCACTTTGCTCGCATTTCATAAATTGATAAAAATCATTATTTATATTTCTGAAAACATTCTTTGTTTACACCATTTTCTGACACCTACCTAAAACTTTTGCTCAGTACTGTATAACTGCCCCTCAAATGTCAAACCACATCCACCAATTTCAAGCCATTTCCCATGTGTGGTAAACCCTCAGCCTAGTAACAAGATGGGTGGGCGTGGTCTGCAACTTGTAATTTGCATAAAAGTGACAGAGCGCTCTAAACAGCTCATTTTGAAAGGGACTGAAATTGTCATGAATTGAGCTAGTGAGATCACGTTATGTGAGCGTGAAGAACTTCATTAACATGTTTTATACAGACCATAAACCTATTATAACTTCTTTTAAAAAGAGGCAGAATATGTCCCATTTAATGTTTTCTACATCATTAGATAGCTACTCAGAATTAGAATCAGTTAATTTTTTTCAAACCCCGTGGTTCAGGTTTCAGATAGAGATGTTGTTCCAAACCACTCCAGAAGTTATGGTGCATTCCATTTGTAGTTGGATCTCGGAAATTCCGACTTTCGAGTTGGGAAAAATCCACCAGAGCACAACCCCTGTCATGGTCTACTGAGACACTCAGGAAGGGAGTCAGTTTAACGGTCTACAGGTTCTAACAGATCATGAATGAATTGGATAAAATGTCATTTCAAAGCTTACTGAGCTCTAAACAAGCTGAAAAAGATAATTGACTTTGGATAATACTTTGACATGTATTCCCAGAAATCTAAATTAACAGTTTAACATAACGACGAGCGGTAAATGTTTGGGTAATTACTATTGTCATTGTTTTCTGTGCTCTACCTTTAAAAAGCTACCTGTATTTATCTTCAGGGAGACAATGGTCTGACGGTACCTGAAGGACTCACCAGCATTCATTACCGGGGCCCAGGGCGTCCCAGAGGCAGAGGCAGAGGAAGAGGCAGAGGAAGAGGCAGAGGAAGAGGCAGGGGGCGAGGTCGATCACTTGGACCTCCTCCTAAGGTTAGTTTGCTCTACACCATGTTGTGGCACAGCGAGTGCGATCAGTGTTAACATAACTATTAATAATCATGATCAATAATTTAATATAATTATTTATGAAGTTCAAGTTTTTCGGGGCACCAGCTTCTCTGAGAGAAGCGCTCGTAATCCCAGACACCCAGTCTCCTCTGAAAGGTATAAGTTCAAAACGCCATGGACAATAATTAAACGCAAACACCAAGTAATTACAGCAAACTTCTGTTTAAGATAAGGGGACATTTTTAAGAAAATAGATCAACCTTACAGCCAAAGCATTTCATCAACAATTCCCATCTATTCTAAAGCATGCAACTAACTACTACCAATCTTGGAAAATGAATAATGTGTGCATGGAACAAACAATGCGCATCAGAGAGTAACTTCAAAACACCATTTATCATAAAAAAGGAGGGGGGAAGTCATGTTTTAGTTTCTTCCCTTAGTTAGAAACCAAGGCATGTGCAGATGTGGATGCTAAAGGGGGTTAGCCACCAGGGGGTGGGTTAATCCCTCGCTCCAGGGGGCTCAAACAAAGACCAGGCATGTGGGGAACAAAGAACAATGAAATTAGCTTTGGCTAACAATGGAGCTGAGCAACAGGGGTTGTGCTGGCTCCTCCACGTAGGTAGGCCACGGGTTTAACACAGAAACAAGGGGTAATGGAGTTAGCTTTAGGCCAGCCGGTGCTGGCCGAACAGAACCCGAAATACTGCGCAAAATATAATCAGTGTGGGGAAGAGAGAAAAGATGAGAGAGAAAATGGGATCTTCTCAGGATAAAAACCAGTTTCAAACACACAGCAAATAAAACAGGTCACAAACTTACGCGTTCAGCGACACCAATGCGCAAACAGTTTCAGGGCTTAAAAACACTTCCAACAACCCCTTCCACCAACAATGAACAAGGTCTAACTCGTTCTGACCTATACTTTCCCTATTAAACTGCCCAGACACAAGATTAAAATAAATGAACCGGTTCAGTCCTACTTTGTGTTGAGGAAGGTCCAGTCCAAAAAGGGGTGAGCAATACGCGTCTGCAATTGGGCAAAAGAGAGAGGCAACCGTGCATACGGTTAGATCTTCAGAACTACCATTCCAGCTGCAGGCTGGAAGGCTTCAAATCGACGTCGAGGTCTTCTTAAAGAACTTTGTTGGAACAGTTCAGCCACCAACCAGGCGCTGGATGCTCGCACAGATGCTGGATAGACATAGGCACTTTGAAGATTTTCTGGGGATTTCTTTCCCACCCAGCAGGTCAGAAAGAAAGGAAGTCACCAGTGGAGAGTGTCTCCTTCCATTGCAGCCCTGCACCAGATGGGATACCATTTACAAGAAGCTGATCCATGGTCAGTTCTCACAATTTGTTTTCAAGCTGATGTCGATGAGCCATCTACAAGGCCTGTCAGAAATGTACATCCACTCATAGTGAGCATGAATGTCTTGATAGTTTTTAGCTTTTATTTAGTTCAGGGGGAGGGCGTTCAGGGTGGAATCAAGATACAAAAACAACTTCAGTGACTTTAAAAATAAAGAATGGATACACAAGTTTAGATTTATTGTGGATTGTGGTTGGAATGAAAAAACAGTTGAACTGTTAACCGTGGTGTAAAACGCGGCGTTTAATCCACGGCATTTAATCCACGGCATTTAATCCACCTTTGAGACAATAACAATAGTGTGACTGGAATGGATGAAAACAATACACATACGGATCATGGTAGAAGCAGAACAAGAGACAACAACCTCCAGGACTACTTTATATCCACCTAGGAAGCCCTTGTAGTCTCTTGTGTAGAAATATTTTGGATAAAAGATGCTAAAGGATAGATTCAGGACGAAGGGTCACCCGCTTGCAGAAAAAAGTTGCGGCCAAAGGATTTTGCATCTCAGAGATCATCTTGATGAATAGGCGAAATTGAAGGTAGACTAAACCACAACCGAGTCAAATGTAGTGACAGAAGTGATTTCAAAGTACTGTTAAAACAATCCGGTGAATGAGAGTTTATTTAGCCATACATGTAGCCTAATAATCTGCTCGATGTGTGATGGTACAATGTGGATTCTCTGTTCAGATTGAGCATTGATTAAAATGAGCGACAATTAAATACTACTGAATATGTCGTTATTATTTAAAAAATGGACATGTAAAAATAAATATTGACTGATATTTTTATTTTTTATTTTTTTTTGAGTCTGTCAAATTGACCAACAACAAAAAATTGGAGCGCGACCTCTGCTATGCACACTCCCAAAAGCCTTCCACATAGTGGAAAAGTATAAAAATATTAACTCATGGGCAGAAGAACATGTACAAAAGAAATAAATATTTTTCATCTGAGTAATAAGTTAAATCAACAACAAATTAAAGAAAACAAGACTGATTCATCTTTCTTCACTGATACCAAAAGGTTCCACAGTGTTGAGAGCATAACTCCACTATGCTTCTCAGTGGAGGAGAAGCTTGATAATGTCACCTCTTCTGGGTGGGGGGGTGACATCTTTTCTCCATCCACCAGAACTTTAAAGATGCTGTAGAGCCATCTCATAGTCCATATTTTTTGTAGGTATGGCAGTCTTATGCTCAGATATTCGAGTCTTTTGAGCTCTTTTGGTTTATCCAACAGAAGCCCAGCCACAAGGACATTTCAGTAAATGAACCATATGTGTGTTACGGCAGTTTATGAGGGATACATTCTGGCTGGATATATGTTCCCTCTTTTTAAAATTGGTAAAGTCTCCTGGTCTTGACTCTGCTTTAAAGCAGATTCCATAAATGTTACTGATTTCAGGCTGGTTGGGAGGCCATTCAGCTGCATTTAAGCCAGTTTTGATATGCTTTTGGCTCAGAAACTGGAGCCTGTTTCATTAAACATTTTCATCATAAACCCACAAAGACGAGTGGTCTCTGTGCTTCCTCTGACCAGCCATAAATCACAAGCACAGACAGCAATATCCTGCACAGATTAAAGAAATGATGTTGGCAGAGTTGGGTGACTGGAGGTTTGGTGCTACACATAAAATCTGTGTTGGAAACCGTTCTTTTCAAACCAATAATGGAAGATAGGCTCATTTTAGGTTGGCAGAGCAAATGCTTCAGTTTTAACCTATGCATATCACCTTCTTACTCTTCTCATCGAGTTTGTGCTTTTAAATTTGCAGCTCACTGGCTGCACAAACCATATGTCATCACTACATGAGTCCCTCGACCCGCAAAGCTGGTTTGCCCTTATACAAGTCAGTCACTGCAGCCCTGTGACTATCTTGTTCAGTGAGTCAGGCTGGATCACTTCTACCCCCTGGCCCATCAATCCTTTCACAACACACATAGAGACAGCAAAACTGCACCTTGATGTGTTTTGTAAAAAGGACTCTGGACACAGTTGGGTATCCCAATCGCTTGATAATCCCAAACAGTCACCCTCACAAAGATGTTCAAGAGCAACACACAAGCCCATCATAAACTGGAAGATGCTGGAACGTCACTGTTCACTGTCAACATTGACTAAGAGGATCAAGACCTGAAGTGAAAAATCAACATCTTAAAGCATGGGCCAGTGGTTCAGCTGCACCGGGTTTTTCTTCAACATGCTGTCAGCTCCTGGGTAGCAAGATGCATCGAGTACAGTGTCCAGATCTGAGATGATGCTCAGATCCTCTCACTGGAATCTTTTGTTAAATTGATTTAGTTACCTGAACTTTCCCTCTGCACCAAGTGGTCAGAGGAGTGAATTCTAGTCTGGTGGC
>OY747720.1:43318409-43530909 GCA_963556495.2 Valencia hispanica | reverse complement strand
AGTACGTCACAAATAGTTTTCTCATTGCTGACAGGCGCTCAGACGCTGATTGAGAGGAGAAATCGTGTGACGTGCCCGCATCAGTGATAAAGTCTACAAGGCTGGGGTTCCCTCGACTGATGCGGCCATAGAGGTCTAGTTTTTGTGTGAAGCCGTGCACTTTGTCTGCAAGGAGCAAAATCTGAGTTTCGCGGCCTTGCAAAGACAGGTTAAGGCCATTCAAGCGGTCAATTATAGATCAAATTGGACGCAAGCCCCATATAGTGTCATCTAGATGCTTCACCAGATCTGATTTGATTTCTATCAAAAACCACTTCACCTCCTCTCCCAGCTCATGCAACCGCTGTAACACCCGCCCCTCCTGGAGAGCCAGAGAACTTCAGTGTGACTCGCTGAAACCGCTTATCGCCTGCATTTGCGCTCCATATCAACAAACGAATCAAATTTGTTCAAAACTTCTTTTTTTAAATCAGTCCAAACACATTTTAATTTCTATTCAGGAGTTATTTATATACAAAACTATAACTTTTTATGACAGTAGTATAATAATAATAAAAAAAATGAGAATTTTCTTTTTCAGTTTTTTTCCTCCCATCCTGTAGCCTACTGGTGGGGGGGACGCGCCCCACCGGTTGAGAATCACTGCTTTAAAGCAATCTCTTATCTTGAAGAAGCATGTGGCGACAGTGAAAAGAAACACCTCGAAAAAAACCAAGCCTAGAAGGAGCTACAGGGGAACTAGAAGGATTATAATAAGTCCCCCTCTTTGTTCTTTTCCATCACAATACTAACAGGGTTCATGTCAGGTTCACATCTCATCTTTGTAAGTTGTAGTTGACTGCATCAATGTGCGAAGATGGTAGAAGGTAGGCCAGGTCACTTCTCAGTTTATTTAAAGATCATTCCTAACGTTTGGCGTCTTCCTTCTATTTCAGCTTGACTGCAAGGGTTCGGCTTGTGGCTGCTTTCCAGACATTTACCACGAGTTTGAGTCTTTGCATGCTCAAGTTAGACAGACCGCACAGGACTACATCATAAGTCCTCAAGGTGGAGCCATGCCCGTGGAGGTCAGGAACATTGAGGTGAGACCACACCTTGTCTCTATGTGCACTGAAGACCAGGAACTTTGAGCAGCAGATGATGTGACAGAGTCTCCGATCTGCACTCGGCTCCGTTTTTAGGTCGCTAGGTCTCTAGGGATCCTGGATGAGGTGAACAAGATGAAGGTGGTTCCTGGAGCTTCTTCTGTCTCTAGTGTGAACCATAAGAACGTCCGCTACATGGGGGTAAGTATACTATCAGTATGGTTGGGTTCTGCCAGAACAACATTGTGTGGGGTGGAAGAAACATGAGTCATGCTTTTTTGTTTTTTTACAGAACTTGCAGGTGTGTAAACAGTCAGAACAGGGTGCTCTTCAAAAAGCACGCCGTTACGGGTTGAATGGTGGGAGATTAGGGTTGCCACAATGTTAAACTCTTAATATTGCTAATATTTCTGCACTTTCCAACTGAATAGTGTGGGAGTTATTAGGTTTTTTCAGTTAAGAGAGAGAGTTAAGAGAAGGTGAAAACAGCCACAAACTACCAGTTATACTTTTAATTTTACTACAAAAATTACTGTCATTAATGTTTCTATTTAAATTCTAAAATAAAAATCAATACATTGCTTTTGAATATTTATACAATATCGTGACAAAACATTGCGATATGTTGGTGTATCGATATTTTCTTACATCTCTACTTACTGAGCTGTCTGATAGCATTGACCCACAATGCTTCATGCGTAAGTCATCAGAGGTGGATCCGCATACTGCTCGAAGAAATCCTCCAAGAATGGTCATTTACTAGACCCGAGAATGAGTAAAATATATGTTTAGAGATCGACTGCTTTTTAAAAGAATTATTGCAACAGACCATTTTTCAAGATTACAAACTGTTGTTCCTTGGAAGGAAAATATCATACAATACTGCAAGAGTCTAGACTGGAAAAAGAAGTATAGGAGTTTCAGTTTAACTTAATCAAACTTTCTTTCAGAACTCCAAGATGTTACCGCCATCAAAAAGATTCAAGATGGAAAACAGCATTGTAGATCACCAGAACGGCACAGAGGCGCCAAGAACAGGTACTTGCGTAAACATCTCCGACTAGTCCCTCATATAGTTGATGCTGGGCTTTATCTGAGCCCACAGAAGACCAGGTCAATGACACAAACACACAGGAAGCCACAGCTGTCAATGCAATCTCTTTTACTATGAATGTCATTCTATAGGGTTGAAAACACTTGGATTGGCATTAAAAACCCAAATTTGTTATATCAGCAATATAATGTGCAATGCCTATTATAACATTTTCGAGCAGTGGACATGAAATAAGGCTGCTGCAGTGCAACACTCAGCGGCACAGCAGACCAACATCAGATGTTATTGAGTTGAGCTTCATCAGAGACTCTGATGCCAGTCATCCCTTGATCTGGTCACATTGCGATCCTAATTATTTTGCAGGCCAGTCCTATTGTTAAGATGTGAGCTTGTGTGAGTTATCAGATAAAAGGTAAGGAGCTCTGAAAACATCTGATATGGATTTGCTAAAACTGTGCCATATAAACATGGACTATTTGGCATGTAGGGGATATAGCTGTTTGAACTGGCATATCTAAGTTTATGTGGTGATCCTGTTTCCTCCTCCTATATTTTACACTTTTCCTTCCAAGGTGCTGTTCCAGTGACCTCAGTCACTCCAGCAGCCACTCTTCTGAAATCCTGCTCGGTTTCTGTGTCTCCATTGGAGATTTCAGGTGCATCCAAAGTGCTGAGCACCTCTGCTGACCCTACCTCCAGGTGAGCTGACCTCGACTCAATGTGTGTGTGGACTGCTCAGACCACTTTCATAACATTTGTCCTTAATGATCACATCACAGATGGACAGCTCTAAGTTTGTGTGGACACATGCGACCTTAAAATGCACTGAATGATCAGTTTCAGCAAATGTTCCACAGTTGGCTGAGGAACAAGCAGGACTATGTTCTACAGTCACATTCAGTCATTGGAGCTACATCACTATTGAGATGTCATCATTCTATAGTAAAGTCAATGACACTAAGATGGTTATACCCTGATTGGCCCTGACTGATGGCCAACTGGAACCTCTACGATCTGTATGTTAACAACAAATGTAAGAGCTTCCAGGTCACTGACAATAACACTCTTTGGCTTGGAGCAACTGCAGAACAGAACATGGCCGTCCACCTAAGCTGACAGGTTGGGCAAGGAGAGCATTAATTACAGAAGCAGCTTGGAGGTTTGTGGTAACTTTGGAGGAGCTACAGAGATTTACAGCTCAGGTGGAAATCTATACAGCTATTATTGGTGCACTCCACAAATTTGGCATTGATAGAAGAATCCACATGAGCCAAAAAAAGCCTGCCACACTCAATGCTGGCTCATTCATGATGTGCCACCAAGGTAACATTTCTAGCACTAAATTCTTCATCATAAAAATAAGCTATATCAACCATATCAACTGAACTAAGAAATACCAAAACTTTGAAGCTATCACAGAAATGAACTAGAAAAAAAGACATTACTCAGTGTGTGAGTTTTTTTTTTTGTTCATCTGGATGCTTTACTGGCAGAGCACCGGTTGCCTTTGTGGGTGGGTCTGTTGCCAGAAGAAGTTTTATTTGCCATTTGCCACAAGGCATATAGGGGACTTTTTGTGGATATTTTGATGTTCTGGAAGCTGAACCTGATTCCACTCTGAGAATGAAATTACAATTGCCACTTTAGCCAAAGTTTTAAAATTAGGAAACATTTCTGAAATTGAAGTAATCAGAAGTCGGCAATGTTCTCTTTTATTCCCTGGTCCTGCAAGCGCTCGCTTCAGCGGGATAAAGTCCGAAAGCAGGTGCACCTTCTGCACCAGTGGTTCTGTTCAGTTGCACCAGTCACCAAATCAGCACAGTTGGTCGTAGATGCTCTCCAAAGCCTGCATAACTCTTCAGCACACTGTCAGCTTCCAGATAGCGAGATGCAGGGAGTACGATGTTCAGGTCTGAGATGATTCTCTGATGAGAATGTTGATTGATTTAGTTACCTGTGCTCTGCATCCAATCTGACTGAGTTAGAGGATGTATATCCAATAAGACCTGCAGCTGGAATCACAGCCAGATGAGGTTCTACACAGCACTGACTCAGGGGGGCTGACTGCAAATGGAGGGCACACTTTATGGATTTTGGACCAGAAGTTCTTAAACAGAAACTGCTTAGTCAATCACTTCATCGGGATTCGACGGGGTAAGCCGTATTGCGTCATTTCCTGTTGTCACTGTTGCACTCCCTGTAAACTGTTTGGTGTTCAGACTCTCTTGAATTGATCTTGTTTTCTCTGTGCGGAGGCCTTTCTAAGTTATTTTAACACACAAGAACACTAAAACACACGTTTTGTGGTGGTGTACTTTACGTTTTGGGAACTCCTTGTGTTTCACACAGCTTTTCTTGGGGTGGTAAGGTCTCGCTAGCTCAGTTAGCTTAGCTTCATTGCGGCTATGGCTACTCTTCTTTCTCCTGTCTCTAACTCTTCTCTCTTGCTGTCTCTGTCAGATGTTTAGTTACTTCCCTGCCTCCTTTAGTGATAATGGTAACTGTAATAAATGTAATATTTTTGTAGCTTTGGAGGCGAGGGTATCAGAATTAGAAGCACGGCTCCACGCTGTTGAAAAACCAGCTGATAGCCGAAGCCCATTAGCCAGCGCGGGGCCAACAAGGATAGAACCCCCTAGCTGTCCTCCGGTAGAGCCCGTGCAGCCGGGACCTCAGGCCGGCTGGGTGACTGTACGTAGGAAGCATAGTTCTAGGACCCAGCCCACGGGCCACCACCAACCGGTCCGCGTTTCTAACAGATTTTCCCCGCTCAGCGACACACCCGCTGAGAAGCCGACCCTGGTAATTGGCAGCTCCATAGTCAGAAAAGTGGCATTAGAGACACCATTGACCATAGTCAAATGTTTGCCAGGGGCCAGAACGGGCGACATCAAATCCTACCTGAAACTGCTGGCTAAAGATTAGCGTAAATATAGTAAGATTGTTATTCACGCTGGCGGTAATGACACCCGGTTACGCCAATCGGAGGTCACTAAAATTTGTGTTGCTTCGGTGTGAAAGTTTGCCAAAACAATGTCAGACTTGGTCATCTTTTCTGGTCCCCTGCCTGATCGGACCAGTGACGACATGTTTAGCCGCATGCTGTCATTCCATCAATGGTTGTCTAGGTGGTGTCCTGCAAACGATGTGGGCTACATTGATAACTGGCGAACATTTTGGGGAAAACCTGGTCTGATCCGGAGAGACGGCATCCATCCCACTTTGGATGGAGCAGCTCTTCTTTCTAGGAATATGGCCGAATTTATTAGTCCTCCAAAACACTGACAACCCAGAGTCCAGACCAGGAAGCAGAGTCGTAGTTTAACCCTCCTCTCTGCTGCTTCTGTACTGTTACCCACCCATTACCCTATAGAAACAGTGTCTTGCCCACGGCCAAAATTAAATGGATTAAAAGTTAAGCCAACAAAAGCAAATTATGGAAATCTCATAAAGATAAATACGACTGACTGAACAGAAAAATAATTATATTAAATGTGGTTTATTAAACATAAGATCTCTCTCCTCAAAGACTTTGTTAGTAAATGACTTGATTTGTAATAATCACATTGATTTCCTTTGTCTCACAGAAACCTGGTTGCAGCAGGAGGATTATGTCAGTATAAATGAGTCAACTCCTTCCAGTCATTTACATTTTCACATTCCTAGAAATACTGGGCGAGGAGGAGGAGTTGCAACCATTTTGCGTTCTGATTTACTAATTAGTCCCAGACCAATTGATAGCTGCAGTTCTTTTGAACATCTAACCCTTAATTTTCCTCATCCACGTTGCAAAACATTAAGACCATTTTGGTTTGTGGTTTTGTACCGTCCACCAGGCCCTTACTCTCCATTCTTGGATCAGATCTCACATTTTTTATCTGATTTAGTATTAAATACTGATAGGGTCATTATAGTGGGGGTCTTCAATATTCATGTGGATACTGAAAGTGATAGCCTAAATGCAGCCTTTAGTGCTATTTTAGACTCAATTGGCTTTACTCAAAAAGTACAGGGATCGACCCACTCGGGTAAACACACTTTGGACCTTGTACTGACATACAGTATTGAGTGTGAGGAAATAACAGTCCACCCACATAACCCGGTCCTGTCTGACCACTTCTTAATAACTTTTGAATTTACTTTAACTGACCATCTTAAATCTGAAAGAAAATGTCATTATAGTAGAGCTTTATCAGACAATGCTGTAACAATTTTTTAAGAATCTGTTCCATTCTTACTTTCCTCAGTGTCTCAGAGTAACACAGTGGATGGCAGCAATTCTATCTCTAACCCTTCAGAAATTGATGGTCTGGTTCACAGCGTTACGTCCTCATTGCGTTTGGCATTAGATAGTGTAGCCCCCTTAAAAAAGAAAGTGGCTAGCCATAGGAGGCTGACTCCTTGGTTCAACACAGAGTTGCGTACTTTAAAGCAGAATACTAGGAAGTTGGAGAGAAAATGGCGCTCTACACATCTAGAGGATTCCTATTTAACCTGGAATAACAGTCTATTGCTGTATAAAAAGACCCTTCGACAAGCTAGAACAGCATATTTTTCATCATTAATAGAGGCGAATAAAAACAATCCTAGGTTTCTTTTTAGTACAGTTGCCAAACTTACACAGAGTCATAGCTCTGTTGAGCCAACTATTCCCCCAGCTCTTAGCAGTGATGATTTTATGGGATTCTTCATAAATAAAATTAATTCTATTAAAAATAAAATCATTGGCACCCTCCCAAACATGATTACTTCTTCCTCAGTAAATGAGGCAGCATTGGAAAGAACTGTAGAACCTCATTTGTGCTTAGGCTGTTTTGATTCAGTCGAGCTTTCGGAATTATCAAAAATATTAGCCTCATCTAAACCTTCAACTTGTATGTTGGACCCAATTCCAACCAAATGATTTAAAGAAGTGTTCCATTTGGGTCCTGGCCCCATTTTGGATATGATGAATCTATCCTTAGTAAACGGATACGTACCACAAGAATTTAAAATAGCTGTAATTAAACCTTTACTCAAGAAACCTTCCCTTGATCAAGATGACGTAGTGAATTACAGACCTATATCTAACCTTCCTTTCTTATCCAAAGTCCTTGAGAAAATAGTTGCTAATCAAGTCTGTGAGCATCTAAACAGTAACGAGCTGTTTGAAGAGTTTCAGTCAGGTTTTAGAGCTCATCATAGCACTGAAACAGCACTGGTGAAGGTTACTAATGATATTCTCATGGCCTCAGATAATGGACTTGTGTCTGTTCTGGTTTTGTTAGATCTCAGTGCTGCTTTTGACACAGTCGATCATAATATTCTCTTAGAAAGGCTTGAAGATGTTGCAGGGATCAAAGGAACAGCACTAGGCTGGTTTAAATCATATTTGTCTGATAGATTCCAGTTTGTTCATCTAAATGATAAATCTTCTTCACTCTCAAGGGTTACCTGTGGAGTTCCACAGGGTTCTGTGCTTGGACCAATTCTGTTCACCATATATATGCTCCCAATTGGTAGAATCATTAGACAGCATGGGATAAATTTCCACAGCTATGCCGATGATACACAACTATATTTATCCATAAATCTTGATGAACCCAGTCAGTTAGGTAGATTACAGGCATGTCTGGAAGACATAAAAACATGGATGACCCTAAACTTTTTGCTTTTAAATTCTGACAAGACAGAAGTTGCTGTCTTTGGACCAGAAGTTCTTAAACAGAAACTGATTAGTCAATCACTTCATCTGGATGGCATTAAATTGGCCCCCAGTAATAACGTAAAGAACCTCGGCGTTATTTTTGACCGAGACTTGACATTTAAATCCCATATTAAACAGGTTTCTAGGATTTCTTTCTTTCACCTCCAGAATATTGCTAAAATTAGAAACATCCTGTCCAGGAGTGATGCTGAGAAACTAGTCCATGCATTTGTTACCTCAAGGCTGGACTACTGTAATTCTTTACTATCAGGTAGTCCACAAAATGCCATTAAAAGCCTTCAGTTGATCCAAAATGCTGCAGCAAGAGTTCTGATGAATATTAAAAAGAGAGATCACATTTCTCCTGTTTTAGCTTCCCTTCATTTGCTCCCTGTTAAATCCAGAATAGAATTTAAGATCCTTCTTCTTACATACAAAGCCCTTAATAATCAAGCTCCATCATACATCAGAGATCTAATTGTTCCATATGTTCCTAACAGAGCCCTTTGCTCTCAGACTGCAGGTTTACTTGTAGTTCCTAGGATTTCTAAAAGTAGAATGGGAGGCAGATCTTTTAGTTATCAGGCTTCTCTCCTGTGGAACCAGCTCCCAGCTTTAGTCCGTGAGGCAGACACTCTGTTTACTTTTAAGGCCAGGCTTAAAACTTTCCTTTTTGATAAAGCTTATAGTTAGAGTGGCTTAGGTCATCCTGAGCTATCTCTGTAGTTATGCTGCTATAGGCTTAGACTGCTGGAGGACAGACTGAACACTTTTCTTCACTCTGCTACTTTTCTCTCCTACTACTCTCCAGTTGTATTACAGTACATTCTGTTTTCTCTGTGTTTTTCTCTCCATAGAAGATATACCTGGTCTGGTATCCTGCTTGGCTGCAATGCCCTGTTGGACGGGGGGCATCGACTGGGATGATCCTCCCAGTAACTGAACATCCACTGTGTCCTGTTATTAACTTTTTACTTTCTGTAACATAGAAAGTTCTCTTATATCAGATCTTCTGTTCCTTCTGTGTTTCTGCTCTGTCTTCTCAAACCCCCAGACGGTCGTGGCAGATGGCCGCTCCTACTGAGCCTGGTTCTGTTGGAGGTTTCTTCCTGTTAAAGGGGAGTTGTTCCTCTCCACCGTCGCTACATGCTTGCTCAGTATGAGGGATTGCTGAAGGATTGCTGTGGTTGGAAAGTCTGCATCAACGGGGCCCAACCTCACGCCAATGACTGACGCAATCTGCTGGGATTCCTTAAATAGGAAACTTTTTAACTGATTGGAATGTTTGTATAAATGTATTTAAATGACTTCTTGTTAAGTGCCTTGAGATGACATCTGTTGTGAATTGGCGCTATATAAATAAACTGAATTGAAATTGAATTGAATTGAATTAAGTAATAAAACGTTTTACCTTCTAATTAATAATTTGACACTACTCTGTTGTTTTGTCACATAAAAACCCAATGAAATACATTGATGTTATAAATGTTACAATGTGGAAAGGTTCAGGAGTTATGAATGTTGCAAGGAACTGTCACCATCATTTTTTGCTGAAATAAGAGTAATGAACATGATTTAAATTCACAGGTGACACTTCGATTCTAAGCTGCTGAACAGTGACAAAACGCTTACTGTTCTCCCACTGGGTCAGAACTGGTTATTCAGATGAATTTGCTTTTATACATCTATTAGCTGTAAAGTAACATGAGGTGCCATGTTTGTCTCAGCACAATTATTACGTCAGTTAGTGTTGGCCTGATAGCTTGATATCCTACTGATCCTGATTCATACTGCAGACCATTGGAGCTGTTATGCTGAGCTCTCAATCTGTTTTGTTCTGATCTCCTAGCTCTTCTACCACCACCACTGCTGCTAAACCAGCTTCCAGCCTGGCTCCACCTTCTGCCAGCCCCATGGAGGAGCAGGAGGAGGGGTCGGTACACCCGAAACAGGACGTCAACATCGCTGACACCGCAGTCCAGATGACGCAACCAGACAATGCTATTAGTTCAAGTTCTAGTAGTACCATGGATACAAAGGAGCTTGAGTCCAGCTCAACCCAGCCCGCAGCTTTCACTGAGCTCCAGCCGTGTGACTCATCCAAGCCTGATCCTGGGACTAAAGAGCACAAAGAGCTGCAAGCAGGCCAGGAGATCTACATCCAGACTGAGGGGCTGACGGTCCAGCTGGCAGAGCCCGGGTCAGATGGGATTGTGATCGTCAATGGACCAGATGGAACCACAATGCACATTCAGACTCCAGAAGGGGTTCCCCTGGAAGCAGTCCAGGCCCTGCTAGGCATTGAGGCTTCAGACGGAGACAAACCTACTCAGCAGATCCAAGACTGAGCAGAACTTAATCAGAATAATATCATTAATAAAGGGGTCTAAAATGGTGGTTTGGATCAGCACCAGCCAGGCCTATGTACACATGGGCGGGGTCAGTCTTTTTACAGGCAAGTCCACAAACACAAGACTGTGTGTAAGGCAGAAGTCAGGGAGTGATGGACAGGTGAAAACGGCAGTGCCTCACTTTAAACCAAGCTGAAAACAAGCAGTGTTTCATGGACAGAGGTCCGACCTGTGATTTATCTCTGTGAATGTCGGAGTTTCAGAACAATTAATGGGGATGAAATCCAAATCCCCAACTCCTGTAGGAAAATGTCAAGATCCTCATCTTGCTGTGTTCAAAGAGCCAAGGTGAAACTGCTGATCTTCAGGTCATATATAAATATAAATATATATATAATGTTGTCAGCACATTTCATTTCTTCTGCTCTTATGTTGCCGGTCTTTGGTGCATCTGCTGCACACCTCCACTATATGTTTATAAAAGATGGAAAGATGAATTTCCTTTGTTCTGTGCTCTAACTTTGTTGCTCACTGTCTGCAGTTTGTCTTGTTTGCTTTTATTTTTATTTTTCTGAAATAAATTATTTTTCAGAAAAAAATGGCATAGAAGTGAATGGGCCAGATTTTTACTGTGTAAACTGCCCACAGTTTACCTCTACAGGTGTAGTTTTTAAATGACAACAGGAGAATTAGTTGTCTCTCACTCTATAAGTCCCCAAACTAATAAACATACAGTATTTATTCAAGATGTGCAGAAAAACATCTGGGTGTTTCCAAATTCCTATTTCCACAAAACCAAAATCTGCTTGTTTTTTTTCTCATTTATATATTTGGCTTTTTTTTTTTTTTTTTTTTTTTTTTCTAAACACCAGAAACAAATCTATCACACAAATGTTTGTAAGAGCATTTGGTGTGTTTGTGATGTACAGTTTAACCCCCATATTATTCCTACCCCTGGCAGATTTAGATCATATTTAGGTAATATTATTCTCATTCTCATTGTTCTTATTTCCTGTCAGAAACAGGCAGCTAATTATAATTGAACAGTGTGAATTAAGGAACATGAGTTTTAGAAGGTGGGGTGCTTGTTTTTTTAAATTTACATATAAAAACCTTGAAATGTATTTAATGCCCGTCTAACTAAACTATTGAAAAATAATTTTTGGCATTACAGCAATCAAAACCCTTCTGTTTTGATTTCTCTTTGGTGATGGCTGCCAAGTCTTTGATGGGAAGGCCTCAGCCTAATCTTCAGGGTTCTCAGTCAGGTTCATATCTGGACCGGACCAGACCGGACCGCTCTAAAGCGTCAATGGTCAGAAGAAACGTGGCCAGGGGTAGGGATATTTTGGGCTTACCTGTACATATGTTTTTGTAAATAGCAGTAGTTGTAACACAAAATCTGTTTGGAGTCAGTGTTGTACTGAATATCACCATGACAACTCCCACTAAGACGATCTACATAGAATAATCAGCAGCTTCTCTTCCCTGTTTACAAGAACTCTGATGAAACTAAAAGTCAGAGTTGGGGTGGGCAGAGGGTGGGGGGCACTTCCTTCTGAAGCAGTCGGACCTAAACTTGCCAATAAAAGCAAGGAAAGTTGTTTGGTTGATTATTTCTTTGTAACAATAATTGTGGACAATAAATATCATACCCTTGAAAGCCTGTTTATTTCCCTTAAAATGGCACCATATTAGTAAGGGAAATATAAGAAAAATCTGCTGAAACGGGAATACTACCAGTTGCACAATATCATTTTGACATCTCTGCTCTGAAATTGTCTCCAGCAATGATGATGATTGGTTTCCAGTGAGGGAAGAGGCTGCCCCACATCATCACACTGTTTCCACTAAAAGATTTTGGCATCGCTAGAGAGGATTTCACAACCACGTTCTACCCTCTGCAATCAACCCACAAATGTATTTTCTTGACCAATGGTGTCAAGGTTTAAGGAGAAATAAAGATACTTTTAGTGGGCTACGATTTAGTGCCAAGAAGAATTGTTACAACAAAGAAAAAGAAAGAAATAAAGATTAATTTCCTTGTTTTTTTTTTTTGCCAGGTTGAGTACCAGGTGTCATCCTAAGAGGAACGATCTGAAAGTGACAGTGCTAGATTCTAATGTGTTGTTAACTCCCTGGTTTCTGTGTAGAGTTAAATAAGTGTCCCGACCATTAAGAACCTGTGATTATTACACTACTGAAGCTCCGTTCGTTGGATTGGTGCATTTAAACCTTCTGTGATGGTGATATCAGCTGGTTTTTAGAGACATTTGAATAGTTGTACAGTTCCTCTCAGTATTTTCATCTCTGGACTTAGTCATTTAAAAGGTGATTAGTTGAATGTCTATATGGAGATAAAGACAATGAACAAAGTTTAAAAGTTGCACTATTTTATTACTTTTTATAAAGCATCACTCAACATGTCTTTAGAAGTAAACTGGGCTGCAGAGGGATCTGTGCAGAAAGGGGGTATGTATATCAGCTGCAGATAGTATTCGGTATATGTGACCTTACAATAAAACAATGTGTCAAACCTACCTTCGGTTTGGTGATTTAGTCAAAAGATAAAATCACACCGTCAGGATTTGAAAATATGTCAGATGACTGCATTTAAATGGTTTTCGTGTCTTCTCTAAGAAATGTGAGGCTTTTTCATACATACACAAAATAATACAGACTCTAATACACTATATTGTTAAAAGTATTTGCTCATCTGCTAGCACACACACACATGAACTTGAGTTTACAGTGAGAAGCACAAGTATTTGAACACGCTGCAATTTTGCAAGTTCCCCAACTTAGAAATTATGAAGGGGTCTAAAATTCACATTGTACATGCGTATTTGAACACCTGGCAATCAGCAAGAATTCTGGCTCTCAAAGACTTGTTATTCTGCCTTTAAAATGTCCACCTCTACTCCACTTACTAATCTAAATTAGTAGCACCTGTCTGAGCTGGGTAAAGACACCTGTCCACCCCACAATCAGTCAGACTCCAACTACTACCATGGGTAAGGCCAAAGAGCTGCCAAAAGACACCAGAGACAAAATTGTAGACCTCCACAAGGCTGGAAAGGGTTATGGGGCGATTGGCAAGCAGCTTGGTGAAAATAGATCAAATGTTGGGGCAATTGTTAGAAAATGGAAGAGGCTAAAGATGACTGTCAGTCTCCCTCGGCCTGGGAAGGTTCCATGCAACATCTCACCTGGTGGGGTATCACTCATGATAAGAAAGCTGAGGAATCAGCTCAGAACTACATGGGAGGAGCTGGTCAATGATCTGAAGAGAGCTGGGACCACAGGTTCAAAGGTTACTGTCAGCATAACACTACGCCGTCATGGTTTAAAATCATGCATTGCACAGAAGGTTCCCCTGCTCAAGTCATCACATTTCCAGGTCCATCTGAAGTTTACCAATGACCATCTGGATGATCCAGAGGAGCATCAATAAAATAGAAATAAATTCTTTAAAAATCAGACAGTGTGGTTTCCTGAATATTTAAAAAAAATGCTGTCTCTCACAGTGGAAGTCTGTTGTGGAGAGTGTAATCTCTTCAGCTGTCATCTGTTGGGGTAGCAGCATCAGAACCAGGGACTTAAAAAGGCTAAACAACCTGATGAAGAAGGTTCTGGTTCTGTTCTGGGGACAACTGTGGAATCACTGGAGATGATGATGCAAAGAATGATTCTTCATAAAATCAAAAAAGTTTGGAGACCCTGAGCATCCTCTTCATGAGACAGTCATACAACAACAGAGCGTCTTCAGTCGGAGGCTTCTTTAGTTTCGCTGCAATACAGACCGCTACAGGAAATCCTTCCTGCCCACAGCCATCATTATCTACAACAACTCCTTAAAGAATTAATTATATGAGCTACAACAACACTTAACTTCCCTCTGGGATCAATAAAGTATTTTTGAATTTGAATGCACCTACAATGTGAATGTCAGACCCCTTCATAATTTCTAAGTGGGAGAACTTGCAATATTGCAGGGTGTTAAAATACTTATGTTCCTCACTGTACTTCCATCCTTAATCCTTAGAGTTTCATATGATGTAGCCACTTTGAAGCTACGAGTAATCCAAGGTCAGTAGCTCTGGACTGCATGAAGTTGGTGACTTCTGTGGTCTTCAGCATCCACTGAAATGAATGGAACAATGGGCTAAGTAATACACGTGGAATTCCAACTCAAAATACTTACTGATCCCAGGGGGAAATTAAATGTTGAAGAGAACTGCTACCCCTGCTCCCTCTCTTTTCCTGCTCCTCTTCAGATCTCTGTCTGCTCGTACAGTCAGGAAGCCTGGCAGAGAGATGTTGGAGTCGGGGATATGATCCTGCAGTCCTGTCTCAGTGAAACCCATAACACTGCATTCCCGATACTCTGGCTGAGTCCTTGAAAGGGCTTGGAGTTCATCCATCTTGTTAGCCAGTGATCTTACATTACCCATTATGATCAATGGAAGAGATGGCTTGAACTTCCTTCTTCTCTCTTGCCTCTTTGCTGCTGCTCTGCATCCATGACGCCTCCTTCTCAAATCATCTGGGATGGTTGAGGTATAATTTCACCTTTTGCGATATTAATGGCAAAAGAAAAATAAATCTAAAGAAAGAAAATAAAAAATAAATCAGAATATAAGTAACAGAGCTACATGCTGCCACTCTTCATGGTACAATTTTAGAAACTGTCTCCTTGTAAAGTAGGAAATATCATTGCCAGAAGGAACTTTGCCATATATTTCAGCCTTAACTGTTAACAGTTAACAAGCTGTGAGTTCTCATTGTCTGATTTCAAATCTTCCATGGATTTTAAATATTTTTTTATTCTCCTGCTTCCAATTGAACAAAATGCACATCCTTACAAACAGAAGAAAATATTTATACCAATAAATAAACTTTTATTGCAAACTACAGTGTGTCATTTTATTTAGATGAATAAATAAATGAAGGTTCTCAAGCCTGGTGGAGTGTTGCTTTGGGTTTGGCCATTACACCCAGGTTGCTTTGATAGAAGCTTTCAGATCATCTGTATTGCTGGTTCTGGTGTCTCTCATCTTCCTATTGACAATACAACATAGTTTCTCTCTGGGGTTAAAGGTCAGACCAATGTGCTGACCAACCAAGCACAGTACCACCGTGGTCATTGAAACAGGTTTGGTATCTTTAGCTGTGTGGGCCAGTACCAATACCTGCTGGAAGATGAAATCAGCATCTCCATAGAACTTTTCAGTAGAATGAAGCATGAAGTGCTGTTGCAGAATAAAGTGTTAATCAAGAATAACAGCTGATTCCTTTTGTCGTTCAAGAATTTAATGCATCATGTTGATCAACATGGAAGAACAATTAACACAATGCAATTCAATTTTTTCAATTCAGTTTATTTATATAGCGTTGATTCACAACAGATGTCATCTCAAGGCACTTTTCAAAGTCATTTCAATACAAACATTCCAAGTAGTATAAAGTTTTAGCTAGTTTTCATTTTAACGAAGCCCAGCCGATAGCATCGAGTTATTGACTGGCAGTTGCGATCCCATTGATTGATGCAGACTCCAACCACAGCAATCCCTCCTACTGAGCAAGCATGTAGCGACAGGGGAGAGGAAAAACTCCCCTTTAACAGGAAGAAACCACCAACAGAACCAGAACCAGGCTCAGTAGGAGCGGCCATCTGCCACGACCGTCTGGGGGTTTGAAAAGACAGAGCAGAAACACAGAAAGAACAAAAGAACTGATGTAAGAGTACTTTATATATTAAAGAAAGTAAAAAGTTGATTACAGGACAGGGGTGATGCTCGATTACTGCAGCCAAGCAGGATACCAGACCAGGTGAATCTTCTGTGGACAGAAAAACACTGAGAGAAAACAAAGTTAACAGTCAAAATAACAGCAACTAATGCAACTGGAGAGTAGTAGAAGAGAAAAGTAGCAGAGTGAAGAAAAGTGGTCAGTCTGTCCTCCAGCAGTCTAAGCCTATAGCAGCATAACTACAGAGATAAATCCAGAATAGAATTTAAGATCTTTCTTCTTACATACAAAGCCCTTAATAATCAAGCTCTATCATCCATCAGAGATCTAATTGTTCCATATGTTCCTAACAGAGCACTTCGCTCTCAGACTGCAGGTTTACTTGTAGTTCCTAGGATCTCTAAAAGTAGAATGGGAGGCAGATCTTTTAGTTATCAGGCTCCTCTCCTGTGGAACCAGCTCCCAGCTTTAGTCCGTGAGGCAGACACTCTGTTTACTTTTAAGGCCAGGCTTAAAACTTTCCTTTTTGATAAAGCTTATAGTTAGAGTGGCTAAGGTCATCCTGAGCTATCTCTGTAGTTATGCTGCTATAGGCTTAGACTGCTGGAGGACAGACTTTTCTTCACTCTGCTACTTTTCTCTCCTACTACTCTCCAGTTGTATTACAGTACATTCTGTTTTCTCTGTGTTTTTCTCTCCATAGAAGATATACCTGGTCTGGTATCCTGCTTGGCTTCAATGCCCTGTTGGACGGGGGGCATCGACTGGGATGATGCTCCCAGTAACTGAACATCCACTGTGTCCTGTTATTAACTTTTTACTTTCTGTAACATAGAAAGTTCTCTTATATCAGATCTTCTGTTCCTTCTGTGTCTCTGCTCTGTCTTCTCAGACCCCCAGACGGTCGTGGCAGATAGCCGCTCCTACTGAGCCTGGTTCTGTTGGAGGTTTCTTCCTGTTAAAGGGGAGTTTTTTCTCTCCACCGTCGCTACATGCTTGCTCAGTATGAGGGATTGCTGAAGGATTGCTGTGGTTGGAAATCTGCCCAACCTCACGCCAATGACTGACGCAATCTGCTGGGATTCCTTAAATAGGAAACTTTTTAACTGATTGGAATGTTTGTATAAATGTATTGAAATGACTTCTTGTTATGTGCCTTGAGATGAAACATCTGTTGTGAATTGGCGCTATATAAATAAACTGAATTGAATTGAATTGAATTGAATAACTACAGAGATAGCTCAGGATGACCTTAGCCACTCTAACTATAAGCTTTATCAAAAAGGAAAGTTTTAAGCCTGGCCTTAAAAGTAAACAGAGTGTCTGCCTCACGGACTAAAGCTGGGAGCTGGTTCCACAGGAGAGGAGCCTGATAACTAAAAGATCTGCCTCCCATTCTACTTTTAGAAATCCTAGGAACTACAAGTAAACCTGCAGTCTGAGAGCGAAGGGCTCTGTTAGGAACATGTGGACCAATCAGATCTCTGATGGATGATGGAGCTGATTATTATGGGCTTTATATGGAAGAAGGAGGATCTTAGATTCTATTCTGGATTTAACAGGGAGCCAATGAAGGGAAGCTAAAACAGGAGAAATGTGATCTCTCTTTTTAATATTCATCAGAACTCTTGCTGCCGCATTTTGGATCAACTGAAGGCTTTTAATGGCATTTTGTGGACTTCCTGATAGTAAAGAATTACAGTAGTCCAGCCTTGAGGTAACAAATGCATGGACTAGTTTCTCAGCATCACTCCTGGACTGGATTTTTCTAATTATTCAATTGTTATCAGCAGCAGGAAACATAAACCGTTAACCACACGCTCTCATATTAAACAAAATCTCAAATTGATAACCTGTCGGAAGGGTCAGCTGCCCGTCATCACAATACTTAAGTTAGCTTTATTAAACATTAGATCTCTATCCGGAAAGTCTTTTCTTATCAATGACTTCATCACTGAGCATAATTTACACGCCCTTTTTTTTATCAGAAACTTGGCTAGATGAAAATAACGAAACAACTTCATTAATAATTCAATTCAATTCAATTCAGTTTATTTATATAGCGCCAATTCACAACAGATGTCATCTCAAGGCACTTAACAAGAAGTCATTTCAATACAATTATACAAACATTCCAATCAGTTAAAAAGTTTCCTATTTAAGGAATCCCAGCAGATTGCGTCAGTCATTGGCGTGAGGTTGGGCAGATTTCCAACCACAGCAATCCTTCAGCAATCCCTCATACTGAGCAAGCATGTAGCGACAGTGGAGAGGAAAAACTCCCCTTTAACAGGAAGAAACCTCCAACAGAACCAGGCTCAGTAGGAGCGGCCATCTGCCACGACCGTCTGGGGGTTTGAGAAGACAGAGCAGAACACAGAAGGAACAGAAGATCTGATATAAGAGAACTTTCTATGTTACAGAAAGTAAAAAGTTGATAACAGGACACAGTGGATGTTCAGTTACTGAGAGGATCATCCCAGTCGATGCCCCCCGTCCAACAGGGCATTGCAGCCAAGCAGGATACCAATAGAATAGAATCCAGTCCTCCAAATTATAATTTCTTAAGCGAGATCAGAAAACACAAACGAGGCGGAGGTGTAGCCACCATCTTTCACAACTCAATGAACTTTAAAAAGGTAACTCTGGGCGCGTTTGAATCTTTTGAATACCTAGCCACCCAGATAAATGAGCCTAACAAAGCGTTATTTCTAAGTTTATATAAACCACCAAAACTTAACTCTAACTTCTTTAATGACTTCAATGACCTTCTTTCTGTAATATGTATCGACTATGACCAACTAATCATCGTGGGGGACTTTAACATCCATACCGACAACCCCCAAGATAGACAAGCAAAAACATTAGATGATACTCTCCACATCTACGGCCTGATCCAGCATGTCAAACAACCAACACACAATAAAGGACACACTCTGGACTTCATTATCAGCAAAGGTTTAAATATTTCTGACATCTCTGTAATTAATATTGCATTATCTGACCATTTCTGTGTTTTCTTTGAAAGTACCATCTCTGCTAAATTATCCAGCCACAGTAAGACCACTATAAAAAAGCATTTTCTAGGGGACAGTTCAGTAGAAACCTTTAAACGTATTTATCCTTCCACCACATCCCCCTCATCTCCCAACTCAAACTCAGTAAATAAGTTGGTAGATAATTTCCTTGCGAAAATCTCAGACATCATGGATTCCATTGCTCCAACTAAAGTGAAAGTAGTCTCAGGTAGAAAGAAGTCTCCGTGGACAAGTAATCCACTGGTACGTAGTGAAAAAAGAGAGTGTCGACGAGCCGAGAGAAAATGGCGGAAAACTCGACTCCAGGTTCACTATGAGATCTACAAAGAGAGACTGAATAGATATCAGCTAACTATAAAAGATGCTAGGGAATCGTTCTTTTCTGAAATCATCAACAGAAACATTAATAATGCACGGACTCTATTTGCAACAGTGGAAAGACTAACTAATCCTTTAGTGACAGTAGCCCCAGAACTAAACTCTACCAGGGCCTGCAATGAATTTGCCAGCTTTTTCACTGAAAAGATTCTAACAATTAGACGGTCAATCTGTACCTCAATATCGAACCCACAACCAGTGCCATCCCCAATCAACAATAATGTAGAGAAAATGTCTGAATTCCACGAATTAAACCAGAACAGCCTTGAAAAAATCATTATCCAATTAAGCTCCTCCTCCTTCTGTCTTGATATCCTACCCACAGCTTTTCTAAAGAAAGTTCTTCCTGTTATTGGTTCTGATCTTGTTCAAATAGTGAACTCATCACTGCTATCAGGTGTCTTCCCTCAGGCTTTAAAAACAGCAGTTATTAAACCACTGCTAAAGAAGAAAAATCTGGACAACACGTTAATGCAGAACTACAGGCCGATCTGTAATCTTCCATTCATCAGTAAGATTATTGAAAAAGCTGTGTTTCAGCAGTTAAATGGCTTCATAACAATGACAAACCGTTTTGATGCTTTTCAGTCTGGTTTCCGCGCTCACCACAGCACCGAGACTGTCCTCGTCAAAGTATTTAATGACATCCGCATAAATACAGACTGTGGTAGAACCACAGTGCTGGTTCTGTTGGACCTCAGTGCAGCATTTGACACTGTTGATCATGATATTTTATTGGAACGACTGGAGAGCTGGGTCGGACTCTCTGGTACAGTACTTGGCTGGTTCGAGTCTTACCTAAAGAACAGGGACTTCTATGTTTCAATAGGAAACTTTTCATCAGAACGAACAGAAATCACATGTGGGGTGCCCCAGGGCTCCATCCTGGGGCCCCTCTTATTTAATATCTACATGCTCCCACTAGGCAAGATTATAGCAACCAATAACATTAGCTACCATAACTACGCGGATGACACTCAGCTCTACATTACAATGTCACCAGGTGACTCTGAACCCATTCAAACCCTAAATCAATGCATTGACCAAATAAATGGATGGATGTGCCATAACTTTCTCCAGCTGAATAGAAACAAAACTAAAGTGATTATTTTTGGACCCAAGGAGGAACGATCAAGAGTCAGCACACAGCTTCAATTAATACAGCTAGAAACTACTGATCAGGTTTGTAACCTAGGTGTAGTAATGGACTCAGACCTGAACCTCCAGGGTCACATAAAGGCAATAACAAGGTCAGCGTTCTATCACATGAAGAACATTTCTAGGATTAAAGGACTGATTTTGCAACACAACCTAGAAAAACTCATCCATGCGTTTATCTTTAGTCGGATTGATTACTGCAACAGCATCTTGATAGGTCTGCCTAAAAAGTCAATCAGACAGCTGCAGCTGATCCAGAACGCTGCCGCTCGCGTCCTCACTAGAACCAGGAAAGTAGAGCACATCACCCCAGTTCTAAAGTCCTTACACTGGCTCCCTGTAGCTCAGAGAATAGACTTTAAAATACTTTTACTAGTTTATAAATCATTACATGGCTTAGCACCAAAATATGTTGAAGACCTGTTGTCATGGTACCAACCACCAAGACCACTCAGGTCCTCCAACTCTAGCCTACTAAACATCCCTAGACTCAGAACTAAACATGGAGAAGCAGCTTTCAGTTTCTATGCTCCCCTTATCTGGAACAAACTTCCTGACGAGTGTAGAGCTGCTGAAACTCTGAACTGCTTTAAATCGAGACTAAAAACCCATTTGTTTAGAATTACCTTTGAGTAAATGCTTGATGTTATATGTATGAAATGTGTTCATGCTCTCTTGCTTTTTTTTATTTTTCTCTTGCTTTATTGTGTATCATGTATAATGTGTGTTTCTTTTAAATCACCAAATCATGTAAAGCACCTTGAATTACCCTGCTGTTGAAAGTGTGCTATACAAATAAAATTGCCTTGCCTTGCCTTGCCTTGCCTAATTTTAGCAATATTCCGGAGGTGAAAGAAGGAAATCCTAGAAACCTGTTTAATATGGGATTTAAATGTCAAGTCTTGGTCAAAAATAACGCCGAGGTTCTTTACGTTATTACTGGGGGACAATTTAATGCCATCCAGATGAAGTGATTGACTAATCAGTTTCTTTTTTAGAGCTTCTGGTCCAAAGACAGCAACTTCTGTCTTGTCAGAATTTAAGACAAGAACGCTTAAGCCTGCCGCAGACGAGAGCTATCTGCTGAGCAAAAAGTCATTCGAGGCCGTTCTCTCAGCAGATAGTTCGCCGTGTGCGGTTAATTTTCGGTGAGTTTTCTCCCTCATGAGGCGTTGAGATGAAAATCAAACAGGTTTGATATATTTCGCCTCGCGAGGCGAAAATCTCACCGTGTGCGCTCTACATGAGCTGAGGGCAAATATTCAAGCGACCAATCAAAACGCATCCTCCGCTCACATGATTCCAAGATGGCAGCCCCCTGTTTTCAGTGAAAATAATGAATGAAACGGAGACAGATGGATTTGGAGGAAATGCTGCTTCTCATTTTGTTTATGAGGCGTTGCCCCCGCCACCGTTTGAAGGTTAGGAAAATATGGGTTACGGTCGAGTTTATCTTCTAAAATATAATCTTCTCTTTGGGCTGCCATCTTGGAATCCTGTGAGCGGAGGATGCGTTTTGATTGGTCGCTTGAATATTTGCCCTCAGCACTCCGCCCATGTAGATTGTCACACGGTGACATTTTCACCTCGCGAGGCGAAAAATATCAAACCTGTTTGATTTTCATCTCAACGCCTCATAAGGCAGAAAACTCACCGAAAATTAACCGCACACGGCGAACTATCTGCTGAGAGAACGGCCTCGAATGACTTTTTGCTCAGCAGATAGCTCTCGTCTGCGGCAGGCTTAAGATTCATCGTTTTTATGTCTTCCAGACATGCCTGTAGTCTACCTACTTGACTGGATTCATCAGGATTTATGGATAAATATAGTTGTGTGTCATCGGCATAGCTGTGGAAATTTATCCCATGCTGTCTAATGATTTTACAAATTGGAAGCATATATATATATATATATATATATATATATATATAGGTAAAATAATTGGTCCAAGCACAGAACCCTGTGGAACTCCACAAGTAACCCTTGAGAGTGAAGAAGATTTATCATTTAGATGAACAAACTGGAATCTATCAGACAAATCTGATTTAAACCAGCCTAGTGCTGTTCCTTTGATCCCTGCAACATGTTCAAGCCTTTCTAGGAGAATATTATGATCGACTGTGTCAAAAGCAGCACTGAGATCTAACAAAACCAGAACAGACACAAGTCCATTATCTGAGGCCATGAGAATATCATTAGTAACCTTCACCAGTGCTGTTTCAGTGCTATGATGAGCTCTAAAACCTGACTGAAACTCTTCAAACAGCTCGTTACTGTTTAGATGCTCACTGACTTGATTAGCAACAATTTTCTCAAGGACTTTGGATAAGAAAGGAAGATTAGCTATAGGTCTGTAATTAACGAAGTCATCTTGATCGAGGCAATGTTCCTTAAGTAAAGATTTTATTACACCAACCTTTAATTCCTGTGGTACGTATCCGTTTACTAAGGATAGGAGCAAGTTTGCCACGGAATGGGGCAAGTAAAGGGAACACTTCCCTAAATGACTTAGCTGGGACCAGGTCCAACATGCAAGTTTAAAGTTTAGATGAGGCTAATATTTCTGATAATTCCGAAAGCTTGACTGAATCAAAACAGTCCAAACACAGATGAGGTTTTACAGTTCTCTCTTGCCGGATGGTGGACCAGAATCGCTTCGAAGCTGTACTGAAGTCGTTCTCCATGGCCTCTCCAAACTCCTCCCACGCCCGAGTTTTTGCCTCAGCGACCATCCGACCCGTACTCCGCCTGGCCCGCTGGTACCTATCAGCTGCTTCAGGGATCCCACAAGCCAAAAAGACCTGATAGGACTCCTTCTTCAGCCCGACAGCATCCCTTACCGTCGGTGTCCACCACTGGGTTTGGGGGTTGCCGCCACGACAGGCACCGACCACCTTGCAGCCAAGCCACAGATTCGGTTTTGTAACTGGTGTAATGATAAAAACCTGTCCTACAGTTTCTTTATTAGCTGTAAGAGGTAGGAGAATCAAAGAAGTATTTTGAGGGTAGTGACAGATAGGACAGATAGGATTTGAGGGTTTGGGGATATAAACTCAGCAAAAAAAGAAACGTCCCTTTTTCAGGACTGTGTATTTCAACAATAATGTTATAAAAATCCAAATAACTTTACAGATCTTCATTGTAAAGGGTTTAAACAATGTTTTCCATGCATGTTCAATTAACCATAATCAATCAATTAACATGCACCTGTGGAATGGTCGTTAAGACCTTAACAGCTTACAGAAAGTAGGCATTTAAGGTCACAGTTCTAAAAACACAGGACACTAAAGAGACTTGTCTACCGACTGTGAAAAACACCCAAAGAAAGATGCCCAGGGTCCCTGCTCATCTGCGTGAACGTGCATTAGGCATGCTGCAGGGAGGCATGAGGACTGCTGATGTGGCTAATATCAGGTGTGATATTCGGTACATCCGAATATCACACCTGCGTGACAGGTACAGGATGGCCACAACAACTGCCCGAGTCACACCAGGAACACACAATCCCTCCATCAGTGCTCAGACTGTCCGTAATAGGCTGAGAGAGGCTGGACTGAGGGCTTGTAGGCCTGTTGTAAGGCAGGTCCTTACCAGACATCACCAGCAACAACGCCGCCTATGGGCACAAACCCACCTTCGCTGGACCAGACAGGAGTGGCAAAAAGTGCTCTTCACTGATTAGTCACGGTTTTGTATCACCAGGGGTGATGGACGGATTCGTGTTTATCGTCGAAGGAATGAGCGTTACACCGAGGCCTGTACCCTGGAGCGGGATCGATTTGGAAGTGGGGGTCCGTCATGGTCTGGGGCGGTATATCACATCACCATCGGACTGAGCTTGTTATCATTGCAGGCGATCTCAATCCCTTGCGGTACAGGGAAGACATCCTCCTCCCTCATGTGGTACCCTTTATGCATGCTCATCCCGACATGAACCTCCAGCAGGACAATGCCACCAGCCATGCTGCTCGTTCTGTGCGTGAGTTTCTGCATGACAGCAATGTCAGTGTTCTGCCATGGCCAGCGAAGAGCCCGCATCTCAATCCCATTGAGCACGTCTGGGACCTGTTGGATCGCAGGGTGAGGGCTAGGGCCATTCCCCCCAGAAATGTCCAGGAACTTGCAAGTGCCTTGGTGGAAGAGTGGGGTAACATCTCACAGCAAGAACTGACAAATCTGGTCCAGTCCATGAGGAGGAGATGCACTGCAGTACTTCAAGCAGCTGGTGGCCACACCAGATACTGACTGGTACTTTTGATTTTGAGCCTCCCTTCATTCAAGGACACATTATTCTATTTCTGTTAGTCACATCTCTGTGAAACAGTTTTAGTTTATGTCTTATGGTGTTGACTCTTTTAGTGTTCATACAAATATTTACACACATTAAGTTTACTGAAAGTAAAAACAGTTGAAAGTCAGAGGACGTTTCTTTTTTTGCTGAGTTTAGTAGCACAGGTAAACCAAGTGGATTGAAAGAAAAATATCTTTTGTTTTTTGAGAAACACTGGACTTATAAAGAGAAAATGGGGAAGGAATGATATAGAATTGTTATACAGAAGATGGCAGTAGTGCAACATTTAGGATGCAAGCCATCGTTAAAAACAAACAAAAGCAAACAAAAACAAACAAAGCAGAAGAAGCCTTGAAGGCCAAAATTGGGGAATGGCTAATCTAAAGCCTAACATAGATTTCAGGATTTGAAAAATTAGATATAGTTCCTTTGTGGTACCGTCTGTCTCACTGCATAGGTTAAGATTTTACAATTTGTTGCTGCAGAAGAATCAACATGAAATGTTGATTTATTGTTTGTATGATTAGGGTCAGGCTTTAAAATTTAGAGGGGAGGAAGATCATCCAGATGGTCATTAGCAAAAAAAAGGGGCGACTGCGGCTCAGGTGGTATGAATTCGTAATCGGTGGGTTGCTGGTTCGAGTCTCCGCTCTGTTCATCTCGGTCGTTGTGTCCTTGGGCAAGACACTTAACCCCGTTGGCTGCTGGTGGTGGTCAGAGGGCCCGGTGGCGCCTGTGTCCAGCAGCTCCGCCTCTGTCAGTGTGCCCCAGGGTAGCTGTGGCTACAATGTAGTAGCTTGCCACCATCAGCGTGTGAATGTGTGCATGAATGGGTGAATGACTGAATGTAGTGTAAAGCGCTTTGTGGTCCTCTGACTGAAAAAGCGCTATACAAATGCAGGCCATTTATCATTTACTTCAAATGGGCCTGGACATGTGATGACTTGAGCAGGGGAACCTTCCGTGCAATGCATGATTTTAAACCAAGACGGCGTAATGTTCTACTGACGGTAACCTTTGAACCTGTGGTCCCAGCTCTCTTCATGTCATTGACCAGCTCCTCCTGTGTAATTCTGGGCTGATTCCTCAGCTTTCTTATCATCAGTGATACCCCACGAGGTGAGATGTTACATAGAGGCCCAGTGCGAGGGAGACTGACACTCATTTTTAGCCTCTTCCATTTTCTAAAAATTTGCTCCAACAGTTGATCTATTTTCTAATCGTCCCGTAGCCCTTTCCAGCCTCGTGGAGGTCTACAAATTTGTCTCTGGTGTCTTTTGACAGCTCTTTGGTCTTACCCATGGTAGTTTCTCTGACTGATTGTGGGGTGGACAGGTGTCTTTAACCAGCTCAGACAGGTGCTACTAATTTAGATCAATAAGGTGGAGTTTTTAAAGGCAGAGTAACAGGTCTTTGAGAGCCAGAATTCTTGCTGATTGTCAGGTGTTCTAATACTTATATGCAGCAATAAAATAGAAATAAATTATTTAAAAATCAGACAATGTGATTTCCTGAAAATTTAAAAAATAATGCTGTCTCTCACAGTGCAAATGCACCTACAATGTGAATTTCATAATTTCTAAGTGGTAGATCTTGCAAAATCAGAGGGTGTTCAAAAACGTATGTTCCTCACTGTTTGTTTGTATATAAACTACGTTTGTATGATGTGCTTGAGATGACATTTGTTGTTCGAGTCAAAATAAATGAATTGAATTAAAGAAGGATATGCAGAAAGATGGTGTGACAGATAAGGACGTTAGGGATGAGATGGAGGCAGAGGATTTGAAGGGTTCCTGCACCATCTTGAAAAGTAACTTGATTAGATCTTATTCCAAGTCTGGTTAAGTGAGGAAAAATGAAAACAGAGTATGGAAAAAAGTTAATTTCTTTGTTCCTTCACTGATAAATATAAAAATGCCTGGAAAAATAAAAGCCTTTTAACATTGATTTATATTAACTTGAGTTTTTGTCCAACATATTAGTCCTTTTAGTTTTTGAGTTACAAACCGATAACGGGAAATTCACCAATGGATCCTTTTACAAATGAATCCAGGGTTCTTGAAGTTTATTCTTCTCAGCATTGAAGTTATTTTATTTTCATCCTATATTTCTGTGAAATAAAAACACAAATTGATCACAAACTGTGATTTAAAATGTCAGTCCAAAATGTTCTGATTTATACATTTGAACTGCTCAAGGTTTGTCAAGAAATGCTGGAAAACTAGTGAAATAGCGCTTTGCCACACTGCCAAATCAGAAGCCACCTTCAGTGCTGTGTTGTTCAATTATTTGTGAAAAAAAAGAAAATGTTTTGTGCTAAAATATTGCTTATACAGATAACACGGCACCCCCTACAGGGAGCAGCCAAAAATACTACTGTAGAATTTCCTAATTGGTAAATTCTATTAGGAAAGAAAGAAACAAAAAAATTACAAAACAAAGTCTAGAATAAAACTTTAAACATTTATTGCATTTAAAGCTGTTTAACAGTTCAATTTACATAGTCACAAAAACCAACTAGTTTTAGGTACTCAAGCAAACCAATTAAATTAACCAGCTTGTGTCAGGCGCCACCAAGGTCAATACACTGATGTACACTGATGACCCTGATGCTGATCAGTATAATAAAAATGGCAGATGATTTCACAGCAGCCGATGGCCAGTCTCCAGCAGCAGCGCTTCCAGTACTAGCCTGGTCTGGGCAGGGATGAAAGGCTGGTGGAGCCAGCAGGTCAGATAGACCATGTGTAGATCAGAGACGCTGGTGTGGGCGAGTTCCTCTAGAATCATCTGCTTCAGCTTCAGCTCCTGACTGAAGGGAGCCAATAGGAGCCGGGAGGACTCCTCTGAAACAACAGACAGCCAAACAGGTACAAGACTTAGGATCAGTGGCTCTATTTTTCCAGGTCACTGTGATATGAAGTACTTACAAATACAGATAGCTTTATTAATCCCCAAAGGGCAATTCAGTTTCTACAGTCAGTCCACCGTCTAGACATACAACCATTCACACAGCAATCATTCTTGGAGAAAAGACAGAGGGAGGTCCTTTTCTATGTTCCCAGAGAAAGTTCAAATTGAAACAGTGTGCTGAGTCCAGCTGTGTAGGTCATATCTGGCCAAAAGCTCCAATGCAGCCTGAACTGTTTCACTAAACCTCACACTTTAAAACATGGGACTTCATCCCATAATAAAGCCCTTGCCCCACTGGTGAATATTAAATGAGCTGTGTGCTGATTGGCTGGTTTACCCCGATGTGTTTATGACAAAGCTGAAGCTGTGTACAGCCATATACAGTAAGGCAAGGCAATTTTATAATATAGCACACTTTCAACAAGGTAATTCAAGGTGCTTTACATGATTATGGGATAAAGTAAAAACAATAATAAAGCATAAAACACACACAGAGCACATGACACGTAAAAACATTACTCAAAAGCAAACATGAATTAAGGATAAAGTAAAAACAGAAGTAAAGCATGAAGCACACACAAAACATCAAACTCAAAGGCAGTGCTAAACAGATACGTTTCTAGTTGTGATTTCAGTGTTTCAGCAGTTTTGCAGTCGTCTGGCAGTTTGTTCCAGATTAGAGGAGCATAGAAACTGAAAGCTGCTTCTCCTTGTTTGGTTCTGATTCTAGGGATGTTGAGCAGACTGGAATTAGAGGACCTGAGTGGTCAGGGGGGGGTTGCTATAGTAACAGTAGATCTTCAACATACTTTGGTGCTAAGCCATTCAATGATTTATTAACTAGCAAAAGTATTTAGAAGTCTATTCTCTGAGCTACAGGGAGCCAGTGTAAGGACTTTAGAACTGGGATGATGTGCTCTACTTTCCTGGTTCTAGTGAGGAACACGAGCAGCAGCATTCTGGATCAGCTGCAGATGTCTCATTGACTTTTTAGGCAGACCTGTGAAGACGCTGTTGCAGTAATCAATCCGACTAAAGATAAAACGCATGGATGAGTTTTTCAAGGTTCCGTTGCAACATCAGTCGTTTAATCCTAGAAATGTTCTTCAGGGGATAGAAGGCTGACCTTGTTATTGCCTTTATGTGACCCTGGAGGTACTGGTCTGAGTCCATTACTACACCTAGATTTCAGGCCTGATCAGTAGTTTCTAGCTGTATTAACTGAAGCTGTGATGAATGGAGCCAAATGTGATTTCTATTCGTTCTGATGAAAAGTTTCCTATTGAAACAAAGTAGTCTCTTTTTTGGTTTAATTCACGGAATTCTGACATTTTCCCTGGAGGATTAGTTAGTCTTTCCACTGTTGCAAACAGAGTTTGTGCATTATTAATGTTTCTGTTAATGATTTCAGAGAAGAAAGATTCACTAGCTTCTTTCAAAAATAACTGATATCTGTTCAGTCTCTCTTTGTAGATCTCATAGTGAACCTGGAGTCGAGTTTTCCACCATTTTCTCTTGGCTCGTCGACACTCCCTTTTTTCACTACGTACCAGTGGATCGCTTGTCCATGGAGACTTTTTTCTACCTGAGACTACTTTCACTTTAGTTGGAGCAATGGAATCAATGATGTCTGAGATTTTTGCAAGGCAATTATCTAACAGCTTGTTCACTGAGTTTGAGTTGGGAGATGAGGGGGATGTGGTGGAAGGGTAAATACTTTTAAAGGTTTCAACTAAAATTTCCCAGAGAAAACCCTTTTTTACAGTGGTCTAGCTATGGCTAGATATTTTAGCAGAGATGGTACTTTCAAAGAAAACACAGAAATAGTCAGATAATGCAACATCAATTACCGAGATGTCAGATATAGTTAAACCTTTGCTGATAAGTCCAGAGTGTGTCCTATTGTGTGTTGGTTGTTTGACATGCTGGATCAGGCCGAAGTTATGAAGAGCGTCACCTAATATTTTTGCTAGTCTGTTTTGGGGGTTGTTGGTATGGATGTTGAAGTCCCTCACAATGATTAATTGGTCATAATTGATACATATTCCGGAAAGAAGGTCACTGAAATCATTAAAGAAGTTAGAGTTACAGCAGGCTCGTACCAGTCCATTAATGGTCTCCCTTCAGATGTAGGTCCACAGGACAATGGTCTGATACAGTTGGGGAGGAACTACTGACGTCACATAACACAGCCCTTTGATTGGGTGAACTCAAACACTGCAGTAAGTAATTTTACACACCGGTCCTCTGTTCTACACGGAGCCTTTTACTAAACACAGCGGTCATATTTGTGTAAAGAAAAAAAGAAAAAACAAGAAAGACAACCATGAGCTGGTGGGTGGACTCCATTGTTGTTTTTTCTTCCTCCTCTTCTTCTTCTGTGTCTTTCGTGCATCACCCACTTCCTCGTCCCTCCAGGTTGACGCCACACAAGCGTTCAGGGTGAAACCTGCCTCCTCAAGGAGAGTTCAGTAGGCAGTTACTTTACAGTCCTCATTGCATTGGAGGCAAAAATACACTCATTGGAAAATCGCTGTCGGCCTGGAACCAGCAGTTTGCTTTTCCCCTTAGCAGAAGCAGAACTTTCTGCACAAAGCCCTGAAACATGCTCGTTTGTATTTTATTATCTGTGCAGCAGTAGCCTCGATGCTTGTTCTGAAATGCTGATAAAGCTTTGCTCCCACCTCTGCACCACAATCTGCTCAGCTGTGTTTTTGACAGGGCTCCCACATAAACACAAAGCAGAAGCCAAATGCCTCTAAACAAACTTCTTCCGAACCAAAGAGTAGAACATTTTAATTTTTTTCCCTTATACTTTCTTATAAAGCAAGGGAGGGGGGGTTAGTGAGCTATGGATATATTTTTTAGCAGCAGAACAGAGGTTTTAAAAAAAAAATCAAAAAGAAGCAAAGACTCTTCTGAGCATTTTAAATAACGCTATTTATTCATGTGCGTCAGACCTGCTGTGTTTAACCCTTAAAGGGTGTTAGAATTTAAAACTACATTTACATCGTTATTGTTTAATTTGGGCATCTTGGGTGGCAAATGTACCACACCAAAAAGTCTGTGCCGTATCCAACCTGCTTTCCTCTGCAAATGTGTCATTTTGTAAACGGCCGGTCTGGGCAAAGCTCTAATAAGGCATCGTAGGCTGTAGATACATGCCCTTAAATTTACATGTCCCTGCCCACTTGTAGCTATTAGTTATAGAACTATTAACCCTATCGTAATAGAGCCATCGGGGTAAACCGGCCTATCAGCACACAGCTCATTTAGTATTCATGAGTGGGCGGGGAAAACCAACTTTCAATGGTAAGGCTTTATTATGGGACGTATTTGGCCAATTATCAGGGCACCTGGACCATTTACAGCCCCAACAAAGTTTCATGGAACAAGGCTGCAGGTCCAGACGGTGTCAGCCCCAGAGTCCTGAAGGCCTGTGCAGAGCAGCTCTGTGGGATTCTGCAGCACCTCTTCAATCTTAGTCTGACCCAGGAGAAAGTTCCAGTGTTGTGGAAGACATCCTACCTTCTTCCAGTACCAAAAATAACTCACCCATCAGTCATCAATGACCATAGACCTGTTGCCATGACATCCCACATCATGAAGGTCCTGGAGAGACTCCTGTTGGCACCCCTGAGTAAGCAAACAAGAACGTATCAGGACCCACTGCAGTTTGCTTATCGCTGTGGAGTTGGAGTTGAAGATGCCATCATCCACCTACTTCAACCAACCCACTGTCATCTGGACAAAGCAGGCAGCACTGTGAGGATCATGTTCTTTAATTTCTTCAGTGCATTTAACACAATTCAGCCTAATTTGCTTTGTCAGAAACTCTTGAAGACACAGGTGGAGCCCTCAACAATCGCCTGGATCAAGGACTACCTGTATGTTTGCACAAACTACCGCAGCAATTTCCTAATGTTGTAAACCTACCCAACATTTGGCAATAAAACCCTTTCTGATTCTGACAAACAGACCACAGTTTGTGAGACTGAAGAATTGTGTGTCAAACCAGGTGGTCAGCAGCACAGGAGCACCACAGGGGACCGTACTCTCAACATTCCTTTTCACTCTGTACACCTCAGACTTCCAGTACAAATCAGAGACCTGTCATCTGCAGAAATACTCAGATGACTCTGCAGTCATCAGGTGAATCAGAGATGGACAAGAAGCTGAATACAGAGAGCTGGTGGACCGCTTTGTGACATGGTGTGGAAACAATCGTCTCACCTTGAATGTGAACAAAACAAAGGAGATGATTGTAGATTTCAGAAGAACCAGGGATAAGTCAAAAACTGTTTCCATCATGGTAGAAGAAGTGGAGGTGGTTGAGGAGTATAAATACCTCGGAGTTCACCTTGACAACAGACTGGACTGGAGACTGAACAGTGAAACCGTCTACAAGAAGGGACAGAGCAGACTGGACTTCTTGAGGAAGCTTAGGTCCTTCAAGGTTTGCAGCAAGATGCTGCAGATCTTCTACAAGTCTGTTGTGGAGAGTGTAATCTCTTCAACCCTCATCTGTTGGGGTAGCAGCATCAGAACCAGGGACTTAAAAAGGCTAAACAACCTGATAAAGAAGGTTCTGGTTCTGTTCTTGGCACAACTGTGGAAAATCTGGAGATGATAATGCAAAGAAGGATTCTTCATAAAATCAAAAAAAATTATGGACAACCCTGAGCATCCTCTTCATGAGACAGTCATACAACAACAGAGCGTCTTCAGTCGGAGGCTTCTTCAGTTTCGCTGCAATACAGACCGCTACAGGAAATCCTTCCTGCCCACAGCCATCATGATCTACAACAACTCCTTAAAGAATTAATTATATGAGCTACAACAACACTTAACTTCCCTCTGGGGTCAATAAAGTATTTTTGAATTGAATTTGAATTGAATTGATATGCTATAAAGAACAGTTTCCAGTAGTCAAAAATGTTATTCTAGAACCCCATTAAGTGAGTGAGTTAATGAGTTAATTCAGTGCATCATATTCAAAATGATTGGTATTAATGCTTGAATAATATTTTTTATATAAAACTTAAAATTACTTAAGTTACTTAAAATTAAGACTGCTGAGCAGGGGTGTATCTAGGACGTTTTTAAAGAGTGCTAAATGGGGGCCAGTGATGACTTGAAGTGTCACACCAAAATAAAAACCCAGGCAGGAAGCAGGGGTGGGGAGGAAGGGGGAGGGGCCTAAACTGAGTGGCAGACATTAGATTCACAATGTGAAGGTCAAAGATTGATGTAAACATTAACACAGAACACACATAAATAATTCTAAATAATTGAAGCAATTTCTCTTCTTAAGTTCTTCACAAGGAAATATGATCCACATAAGGCTTTCTCATCGGGGAGGTTAGTGGGGTTGATCTAATCTGAGGTGGTCTATATTTTTGACTCATCAAATTAACATTTGAGCAATATTTTTTTGGAGTTTGTGATAATTTAGGCAAATTGAAAAATTTAGAATAGAAGGTGCTGCTGCAGAAAGCAGGGCTGGATTTAAATCACTGACTAATCAACAACTCATTTAACCTTTTGATCGATTTATTGACTCCAAAATAATCATTGGTTGCAACTCTAGAAAGTACCGTAATTGAGCCACTAATTTTTTCCACACGCTTTGGACCCTGTGTCCTATAAAATAATGCGGCTAATTTGTAGATTTTTTTTTACTACTATACAGGAAGTGTAAAAATGAGACAGACGTAGCGAAAGATGTTGCGAAGACACTACCGGTAGTTTTCATGCACACACCCTCATCATGGAAAACACAAAGAAATGCACCTTTTAACTTAAAAGCAATGGAAGTGACCATCAAAGAAGGAAACAGAGCTACTGCATGTAAGCCTGACATCAATTAATCGATGGTAAAATGTTGGAGGAGGCAGCAGGAAGAACTGAGTCAGTATAAAAAGACAACAAAAGCGTGCAGAGGACATAAAAACACTGAAGAAGACGACTTCAGCGGCTTTAATGAAGAAGAGCAAGATAGCGACCAATGACTTTTCTGGTAAGTTAAATGATGTTTTATTTTCTAACCAGGCATGTTACCGTCGTGTTGTGTTGTGTTGGTGGCATACTGCTCATTTTCAGGCGTGGAGATTTGGGGCTCCTGCAGAAGGGGAGCTGCTTGTGAGTTCTCGGACACGAAGAGGAGTGGAGATTAGCACCACAGGACGGTGGGTGGATATGTGCTTAATGTCTAATCAACCCCAAAATGTTATCAGATTCCTTGTCCTATTTTGGACATTTCCTGAAAATTTCATCGAAATCCGTCCATAACATTTTGAGTTATGTTGCCCACAGACAGACAGACAGACACGAAAACATTACCTCCTGGTGGAGGAGTTCTGTGTACCATCTTTCTGTGTAAATATCTCATGTCTTATATTCAAGTGCGTCTTATATACAGTATGTACAAAATTTATTATCTAAAATGTTGCTGGTGCGTCTTATGTTGAGGTGCGCTCAATAGTCAGAAAACTAAGGTAATACATAATGTACATCTGCAGTTAAAGAGAATTATTTGGACTATAGTTTGTAATAATTTAAGTAGCAAAACTCTAAAGACCTACATGTTGGTCCTTGGCTGACTTGTGCTCACTTTTTTTCCCTATTTCCGTTTAATTTTGACGTATTTATCAGCATAAACACCCACTACCATGAGCTACAAGCCTGAACACAACTGAAAAGGAAATGTTTAAAAAAATGATTGCATTAAAAGCAATTAGGGCAGGTGAAACATGAATACAGTAACTGGTTTAAGTGTTTGAAAGTAACCAAGACCTGCTGTAGGAGATATTTGTGGAAAGTGCTACAAAGACAAGGACCCTAATGAGATTTTAAGAGAATCCAATGTTACTTTAGTTTAAAACAGAAGTTGATCAGAACCACTCTACAGTTAGTAGAAAATTAGGAATTAAACTGTTGGTTTTCCATCTGAATCACAAAAACAAATCACATCACAGAAAAGTTCAGAATAAAAGCCAAAGGATCCTAAATCCAAATAAACACTTGGGTGTGCTGGCTTCAGGTAGACTAACCAAACTCTTTGGTCCTCCAACTGTGACAGAGAGGTAAGATTCTTCCTTCAGTACCAAACTGAAACTCCTCTAGATCCTGGACTCCTCGCTGTGTGGCTGTCAGGTGCTCCATCTTTGCCACTATACCAACCTGAACAAACAAAAAAATCACTTTTAAAATAAACGTGATGGATGGAACACATGTGGATATTGACATGTTAAAGACACGTAACAGTAATATGCTGATCTTATGATGTATGGTAGTCCTAATGACCCAAGTCTTTACTCATCTCCTGGAAACCATTTATTAGTCTAGAGCAGTGGATCCCAACCTTTTTTCCTTGAAGACCCCCTTGCCTGTGTCCAAGAAAAACCTGCCCCTCCCTCAACCCCTACCCACATACATGCATTAAAGGGGAATCATTACAAAATTTTATTTGCAAAATATTAACAGGTTTTTGTTCTTATTCTCCTTGTTTTAGACTATAGACTACAGTGACAATTTTCTTCCTTTGTAAGTCATCAGGTGTATCTTACACACCAGTTTAATTTTTTAATATTTTTTGTTTTTATTTTTAATTCATTCACCTCATTACAACAAAAACATGACTCACTGTTAAGAGATATCAGTATGTATACAGTTTTCTCTCTTGTGTGTCACCAGGTGAAATAAATATGTAGTATTTATATTTAATATAGTACAATTATATAATTATAATTATTATAGCGTAATCAAAACTCCCTATTGGGTGTGTTATAGTTACTTTTTAAATGTAATGTTTACATCCAGGGGTCGTGTTAACTGAAAATGTTCTATATTTGACCTTTTTTTTTTTTTTTTTTAACGGTGATGGAAAAATCTGAAACGCATTGGTCATTGTGATGGATTGCAATTCCTACCCCTGACCACACAGACATTTTCAACTTTACGCACAGAGTTCAGGTACCTGAATCAATCAAAAAAAAGAAAGAATCTAATAAGAGCATTTGAGCATAATCTCAGACCTGGACACAATACTAAATGCATCTCGCTATCCGGGTGCTGACAAGGCATGGGCCGGTATGAGATTCTGACGGTATGATAACCGTAGGCAAAAATATCACGGTTTCACGGTATCATTACAGCTCTAAAATGTGTATTTTGAATGTCTGCATTTGTTTTTTTTAAAAAGGGAAAAACTTTTTACCTATGCAGATATGGTAACTAACTAGCATGCCAAGATAAATCATCATTAGCATGCTAGTTACCATATCTGCCTCAATTAAAAAACGTTACTAAGGATAGAGATGAAGAAAAGATAAGGTAGTTACCATATCTGCCAAGGTAACAAGCTCATGTCAATAAAGTCAGTCGCTAATACGCTCATTCATTTCAAGACAGCATTAACTTTACCTTGAATTTAGCATACAACGATGGGTGGTGTTCCCGAACATGTGCTATCATATTCGATGTATTGCCTCCTCGGGCTGCCACTGTTCTCAAGCACGTTTTGCATGTCAGGCAACCTTCTTCGTCCAAGCCGTGACCGTCTGGCTTTTTACGGTAGCCGAAGTATTCCCAAACATCCGCTTAGACACGGTGGAAAAACTTCTGGGGGCTCGCCTCCATCAGCCATCACAGCCTGCAGCGCTGCCCGTATGTCCCTCACAACAAACGCAGGTGTGCGCAGGACGTCACATAAAAAATAAACGCTTATACCACAGGGACGGTATGACGGAAAATTTTAGTGGTTTTGAAACCTTGACTTTTTCATACCGCGATATACCTTGAAACCAGTAGCCGGCCCATGCCTAGTGCTGACAGCGCGTTGAAGAGTTACAAAGTCTTTGGTGCGCATCTGTGACTGTACCGTTCACAGATCAGAGGTGACAGATTGCTGCAACTTAACCTAACCACTGATGCAGAAGAAGCGCATGCTAGGAGTTCCTCCTGCTGAAGCGATCAGAAAGGCAGCCGTTCAGAGAGTCTTGTCAATTCTGATCAGTTCAATTGGAGCAATGTTCCCTGATTTCAAAACTTTGGCTGAAGTGGCGCTCCAGTCTCCAGTGTGGAAACAGAGTGCAGATTCAGCCTCTAAGTGGGAGAGCAGTTCAGCTCCATGCAGAGCGCTCAGGCCACAGTAGGTGAAATGTTAATACATGTAGCCTATTAATCTGTTCGATGTGTGATGACACGATGTGGATTCTTTGTTCAGTTTGTTCAGACTGAGAATTAATTAAAATCAATGACAATTAAATACGAAATATGTAACCATTTTAAAATTTGAGGGGTAAAAATTGGATATGACCTCGTAAGAACAATAACAAAATTATACAATGTGGTTAATTACAGTTAATTCATTATTTAATGGGGGGAGAACAATGTAAAATAACAAAGTATAAAAACAAAAGAAATCTGTAGGGGTCAATACTTTTTCCCACCACTGTACGTGTCATTCTTTGTTTCTTCCTATGAGGAGCTGTCATATAAGACCTGATCTAGGGTTCCTGCTTGGTAGTTCAGTTGATAATTCATATGCTCAGGTAAACAAAGTTAAATGAAGCATCACCATTTGGTTAACAACAGCCTGCAGTTTGGAGCATTCATCTTGCAGTTCTGCTGCTCCAGCTGTCTGGTGATGCTGCACAGTTGAGAGAAATGACTGAGATTCTGAAGCTGAAGGGAAGTCATCTAAAACTGGCTGATCTTTCTGAGAACTGAAGAAGAAAAAATTGGATTAGATAAATAAGAGACAGGTCACATGGAAGTGCAATTGTGATGCAGTGCAAACAGGAAAGTCAGTAGGGCTGCAAGGAGGAGCATAGTTAGGAATTTGGATTAATAATTATAATTATTGCCAACAGTTAAAGTTTATACTACCCAGCATTACATTTACTCAGAGTGATAACTGATTCAGTATTTACACGCATATAAACTATGGATTCTCTACCATCTCCTCTGAACTGGACAGCTGCTTCTATTCAACCAACCTGTTAGAACCTGATTTGTTATGAATTTTCTTATCTTTACATAATGGACTAGACACAAAGTCTTGTGTTTGTCACAAGAAGCACTGGAGAGCCACTGGTAAGTGTCCTCTGATCGAAGACACTCTGTTGTTGTAGGATAGTTTCATGAAGAGGATGTCCAAAATGTTTTTGATTTTATAAAGAATCCTTCTTTGCATCATCATCTCCAGATGTTCCACAGTAGTGCCAAGAACAGAACCAGATTTATCAGGTTGTTTAGCCTTTTTAAGTTCCTGGCTCTGATGCTGCTACCCCAACAGATGACGGTTGAAGAGATTACACTCTCCACAACAGACTTGTAGAAGATTTGCACCATCTTGCTGCAAACCTTGAAGGACCTAAGCTTCCTCAAGAAGTCCAGTCTGCTCTGTCCCTTCTTGTAGACGGCTTCACTGTTCAGTCTCCAGTCCAGTCTGTTGTCAAGGTGAACTCCGAGGTATTTATACTCCTCAACCACCTCCACTTCTCCTCCCATGATGGAAACATCCATCCATTTTCTATACCCGTCCATCCTAATGCAGCGTTGTGGGGGGGCTGGTGCCTATCTCCAGCGGTCAAGGGGCGAGAGGGTACAGGGTACACCCTGGACAGGTCGCCAGTCCATCGCAGATGATGGAAACAGTGTTTGACTTATCCTTGTTTCTTCTGAAATCTACAATCATCTCCTTTGTTTTGTTTACATTCAAGGGAAGACGATTGTTGTCCATCTCTGATACATCCGACAATTGCACAGTCATCTGAGTATTTCTCCAGATGACAGGTCTCTGATTTGTACTGGAAGTCTGAGGTGTACAGAGTGATAAGGAATGGTGAGAGTATGGTCCTCTGTGGTGCTACTGTGCTGCTGACCACCTGGTTTGAAACACAATCCTTCAGTCTCACAAACTGTGGTCTGTTTGTCAGGTAGTCACTGATCCAGGGGATTGAGGGCTCCACCTGTGTCTTCAGGATTTTTTGACAAAGCAAATCAAGCAATTAACACAATTCAGCCTGATCCAAGGTATTTATACTACTCAACCACCTTCGCTTCTTTTCCCTTGATGGAAACGGTGTTTGACTTATCCTTGTTTCTTCTGAAATGTACAATCATCTCCTTTGTTTTGTTCACATTCAAGGTGAGACGATTGTTTCCACACCATGTCACACAGCTGTCCACCACCTGTCTGTATTCAGCTTCTTGTCCATCTCTGATACATCCGACAATTGGAGAGTCATCTGAGTATTTCTGCAGATGACAGGTCTCTGATTTGTACTGGAAGTCTGAGGTGTACAGAGTGAAAAGGAATGGTGAGAGTATGGTCCCCTGTGGTGCTCCTGTGCTGCTGAACACCTGGTTTGACACACAATTACATAGTCTCACAAACTGTGGTCTGTTTCTCTGGTAGTCACTGATCCAGGCGATTGTTAAGGGCTCCACATGTGTCCTCAGGAGTTTTTGACAAAGCAAATCAGGCTGAATTGTGTTAAATGCACTGGAGAAATCAAAGAACATGATCCTCACTGTGCTGCCTGCTTTGTCCAGATGACAGTGGTTGTTTGAAGCAGGTGGATGATGGCATCTTCAACTCCAACTCCACAGCGATAAGCAAACTGCCTGATATGTTCTTGTTTGCTTACTCAGGGGTGCCAACAGGAGTCTCTCCAGGACCTTCATGATGTGGGATGTCAGGGCAACAGGTCTATGGTCATTGATGACTGATGGGTGAGTTCTTTTTGGTACTGGAAGAAGGGAGGATGTCTTCCACAACACTGGAACCTTCTCCTGGGTCAGACTAAGATTGAAGAGGTACTGCAGAATCCCACAGATGTGGACCCCAAGATAGACTAGCAAAAACATTAAGTGACACTCTTCATAACTTCGGTCTGACCCAGCATGTCAAACAACCAACACACAACCGAGGACACACTCGGACTTAATTATCAGCTAAGGTTTAAATAGAGCCGACATCTCGGTAATTGATATTGCATTATCTGACTATTTCTGTGTTTTCTTTTAAAGTACCATCTCCTTTAAACTATCTAGCCACAGTGAGAAAACTGTAAAAAAGCGTTTTCTCGGGGACAGTTCAGTTGGAAACTTTAAAATGTATTTACCTTCCCACCACATTCCCCTCATCTCCCAACTCCAACTCAGTAAACAAGCTGGTAGATAATTTCCTCATGAAAATCTCAGACATAATTGATTCCATTGCTCCAACTAAAGTGAAAGTAGTCCCAGGTTTGTCTTCGTCGTGTTGGTTGGAGCACCTGTTTTGGGGGTGCCAGTTTTGGATTGTTGGGTGATGCTGTTCGGTGGCTCGGCGGGGGACGGACCTCAGTGTTTCCCACACATAGACGAATCTGTGGCGCACCGCCACAGATTAAACTCCAACTGCCACAGATTCAACACTGACCAAAAATTCTTTTTTTCCTTATTTAAAAACACAGCGTATTCGTTCAGCTGCATTTCCTTTCCCTGCTCTCTCTTTGTCTTTCTGTCACTCACGCATCTCTCTTGCACAAACATACACACACGGCTGACCGCCACACAATGCTTTCAAATCTGTGGGAAACACTGGACCTGGCCCTTCCCCGTGCCTTGTCAGTTCACTGGTGGGTTTGTCTGGCCTTGGTTGGGTGCCTAGTCTCGGCGCTCTGCGTGGGGCGGGATCTGGGCCTGGGAGCTGTTAAGGTCTTGGTGTCCGGGTGCTGGCTGGGCATGGCCTGGGGGAGCCGCCCATCTGCTGTGGCTGTTGCTGTGGCACCCCGGCTTGGGGGGGGCTGGGGTGTCAGTGGTGGGGGCTGTCCTGGGGGATGGGGGGTGGCGGTGTGTGTCGTACATCGGCCGGTTGCGGCCCCTTCCGGCATTGCGGCGGCGGCGGGGAACCCCTGTCGTCTGGTCTCTGGTCGGGGCCCTGCTGGGGGGTGGGGCGCCCCTGGTCCCTGGGCTCCCCAGGTCCGGACCGGGCCCACCCTGGCGTAGCCGGTTGCTGGCGGAGCCCATGGGCTCGTCCCTGCGGCCTCCCGGGCTGGTTGCTGGATGTTTCCCTGGGGCTTCCCTCTGTTCCTCTCTTGGTGGGTGCGGTCGGCCCTGCTCTATTCCGCCTGGTGTTCCTAGGCTCTGGGGCCCTCTGGACGTCTGTGTCCCCGACCTCCTTCATGTCTGCGTTGATTCCTGTAGGGCGGATTGACGGCTCCTCACACCAGCTATCAAGCACTCGTATGGGGAAACATTAAATGCACCAGCATGCTCACACACACACACACACACATAGGTGTGGGGACATTGGTGTCTACAGATATATTCTTGGGCTGAGGTTATCATCAATAGATCTTGAATGATTGGTGCCAAGAGCTTTTCAGGGACACTGTTGTTGTATTTATATACCCATTTTTGTGTGTTGTGGATGTGTAGTTCTTAGTTCATATTATTTGGTTTGTTTTGTCAATGTTGCTCCTTTTAGTGGTTGTTTGTTTTTCACCTCTCTGCCGTCTTGCAGAAGTGGAGGATTGGGTTGTTTTTCTTGTGTTCTTTTTGTTCCCCTTCCTCTCTTGTATCGTCAACTCACACTTCTACCTCTCTTGCCTCTCTTCATCTTCTTTCTTTCTTCTCTTGTTTTTTTAGTTTCCGTGTCCATAACTTCAGGCAATTAAACCCACAGCAATCTCTAATAAAGATTTTTCACACATATACAGTACAGACCAAAAGTTTGGACACAGTTTCTCAATGAGAAAGTGTGTCCAAACTTTTGGTCTGTACTGTATATGAAGTGGAGTACTATAGCAAAAGCTGTAATGCTCTGCTTGAAAAAAGTAAATCTGTTGGGCTTCTACTTGGTACTCAGACACCAATTCTGAGTGCCACACTGCCAGACAGGACACGTAAAAAAAAAAAAAAAGGTACAGAGAGACCAATGTCATCCCCAATGTAACCAATGTAGAGAAAATGTCATGAATCAAACCAAACAAAACCTTGAAGGAAACATTAACCAAATAAGCTCCTCCTCCTGCTGTCTTGATATCCTACCCCCAGTTTTCCTTTAAGGGACTATAAGCAATTTTCTGAAATTTAAACTCGCGACTGACACCTGTGGCCAAAGAACGGAACTCTTCTTCGTTTCTGCTCGCTCTCGCAGCGCACCCTCCTACACCGGTCGCTCTCAATCTTCGATCTTTTTTGGGCACTTGTCAGGGATTTAACTTTTTTAGTCTTATGTTGAGTTACTGTTGGTGTCAGAGTTGTCCTTGGTCTCCTCTGTGCATTCGCACAATCCATTGAACTGCTTGCGAGTGCTGACTAGCGGTGGTGGCAGAGTGATCTAAAACATTTAACAGCTTGATGTCACATCTGCAGACAGCGCGGGAACATCCGATCCGACAGAAAATAGAAAAATACAGGCTTATAGGGGCACCCACTATGAGCTGACAAGGTGTCAGTATGCTCATCGGGAGATGTTTGAGTCATAAATGGTTAAAAAAGAAGGCTATTGTTACGTTTATTTTGGGGGAAAAGTTGCATATAGCCCCTTTAAGAAAGTTTTTCCTGTCATTGGGTCTGATCTGATTCAAATAGTGAACTCATCCCTCCTGTCAGGTGTCTTCCTCAAGGCATTAAAAATAGCAGTTATTAAACTACCGCTAAGAATAATCTGGAAAACACGTTAATGCAGAACTACAGGCCAATCTCTAATCTTCCATTCATCAGCAAGATTATTGAAAAAACTGTCTCACCAGTTAAATAGCTTCCTAACAATGACCAACCGCTTTTATGTTTTTCAGTCTGGTTTCCGCGCTCACCACAGCACTGAGACTGTCCTCGTCAAAGTTTTCAATGACATCCGCATAAATACAGGCTGTGGAAGAACCACAGTGCTGGTTCTGTTGGACCTTAGTGCAGCATTTGACACTGTTGATCATGATATATTATTGGAATAACTGGAGAGCTGGGTCGGACTCTCTGGGACAGTACTTGTCTGGTTTGAGTCTTACCAAAGAGCAGGGACTTCTTTGTTTCAACAGGAAGCTTTTTATCAGAACGAACAGAAATCACATGTGGGGTGCCCCAGGGCTCCATCATGGGGCCCCTCTTATTTAATGTCTACATGCTCCTGCTAGCCCAGATTATAACAACCAATAAGATTAGCTACCATAACTATGCGGAGGATACTCAGCTCTACATTACCATGTCACCAGGTGACTTTGAACCCATCCAAACCCTAAGTAAATGCATGGAGCAAATCAATAGATGGATGTGCCATAACTTTCTTCCGCTGAACAGAAACAAAACAGAAGTAATTATCTTTGGACCTAAAGAGGAACGATCAAGAGTCTGCACACAGCTTCAGTTAATACAGCTAGAAACTACTGATCAGGCCTGAAATCTAGGTGTAGTTATGGACTCAGACCTGAACCTCCAGGGTCACATAAAGGCAATAACAAGGTCAGCCTTCTATCACCTGAAGAACATTTCTAGGATTAAAGGACTGATGTCGCAACGGAACCTTGAAAAAGTCATCCATGCATTTATCTTTAGTTGGATTGATTACTAATCACCACTCAGGTCCTCTATTTCCAGTCTGCTCAGCATCCCGAGAATCAGAACCAAACAAGGAGAAGCAGCTTTCAGTTTCTATGCTCCTCTAATCTGGAACAAACTGCCAGACGACTGCAAAACTGCTGAAACACTGAAATCACAACTAGAAACGTATCTGTTTAGCACTGCCTTTGAGTTTGATGTTTTGTGTGTGCTTCATGCTTTACTTCTGTTTTTACTTTATCCTTAATACATGTTTGCTTTTGAGTAATGTTTTTACGTGTCATGTGCTCTGTGTGTGTTTTATGCTTTATTATTGTTTTTACTTTATCCCATAATCATGTAAAGCACCTTGAATTACCTTGTTGAAAGTGTGCTATATTATAAAATTGCCTTGCCTTACTGTATATGGCTGTACACAGCTTCAGCTTTGTCATAAACACATCGGGGTAAACCAGCCAATCAGCACACAGCCCCATTTAACCCCCCAGAACACTCAGGTCCTCTAATTCCAGTCTACTCAACATCCCTAAAATTAGAACAAAACATGGAGAAGCAGCTTTCAGTTTCTATGCTCCTCTAATCTGGAACAAACTTCCAGACAACTGCAAAGCTGCTGAAACACTGAGTTCTTTTAATCACGGCTAAAAAACATCTGTTTAGCACTGCCTTTGAGTAATGTTTTCATGTATCATGTGTTTTGTGTATGCTTCATTGCCATTTTTATTTTATCCTCTAATCATGTAAAGCACCTTAAATTACCTTGTTGTTCAAAGTGTGCTATACAAATAAAATGGCCTTGCCTTATGTGTGGTAAGGGTAATGAAATTGCCATCCCTACTGTTAATGTTACAGCAATCAATAAAAATATTACAAGAGTGTCTTTAGTCAAAAGCTTCTTCAAAACATTTTGTATTAGAGAGTGCTACAGATCCTTCCTGCACTGTGTACATCCTGCCTTTCTGTTTCAGCTATGCACTACTTGGTGTTGGGCCTATTACACAATAGACCAATAAAATACCTTCTGATCTCATATATGCATTGATCCCATTTACTGTAGATGATTTCTCGACTGGAATGTTACACAGTAATTTTAAGATCTGATTAAAATGGAACACAAAGGAAACATTTCATGGGACTATATTTAAAACTACCCTTTGCTGCTCAATGCATTTTGCAGGCACATCACTTTTATTTACCTAGTTTTCCTTCATATATGAACATATTTTATAAAAAGTGCCCTTTATTAAAGCATTACTGTTTATCTGTTAAATGGAAATAAAGTTTGAGTTTGAATAAAAGATTTGCGGTGAACTACAGGAGACTAATTAAACAACTACAGAGCATTTACCTAAATGGTAAAAAAAAAAAAAAAAAGCAAAAGCACCAAAGATTACATTTCATATTGAACACCATCTGGGGCAAGTATGGGCCGGAGGGGAAGTCACATTTAAGGAGCAATAACAGCACATCTTTCAGCCATCAAATGTGCCGTTATTGTTATTTAGTACATTACTGTGAGTTCATTAAAACATCAAACTATAGGAAGGTTAAGGACTGAGTCAACTCACTTCCTCATGTTGACAATGTTTGTTGCAAACTGGAATCCATCGTTGTTCAGTTTGTCCCACCTTATCATCAGGTTGTGCCAGTCGGCTGCATTATCTTTGATCTTTCGAGCACTTCCTGTGACTGCAGAGAACTTTGTGTTGGACGAGGACATTGTAACATCAGCAAGGGGCACCTGGGAACACATTCATTTTTTATTTCAACGGATTATTTCACACACAGATCCATCTAAATAACTACGAGAAGACAAACCACTCTGTCGAATAAACCTGACAGACTTCCGTCCAGACTGAGTTCACTTCCAGTTATCCTTGCCTACCATCAAGATCTCTCAACAGGTCTTCTGTTGGACTTAGTTACTCATTCTAAATAACATTCTTTAACAAAGAACAGGACAAACTGCCTCAGTGGAAAGAAGTGATCCATAATAACCTACATCTGGTCTGGTGTTGTATTGCTGTGACATCTTCATGGAGGGAGGGGTCTGTCTCTAACCCCATCTCTCTCCAAGACATAGCTATTGACTGAGTTCTAGCTGCCAATAACTATGTTCTCTCTTGCATCCTGTAGATTTGACAACTGGCTCAGAGCTTATCTGTTTAGCTGTGTTTCTCTCCTAGATAAAGCTTCTAAAGGAGCTACTAATGCAATTTAATTTTTACTTTTCCTATAAAACAGAAAGTACTCCTTGATTAGTGCTTCTGTTTTGTTTTGTGTGTCGTGGCAGATGGTTGCTCACACTGAGTCAGGTTCTGGTTCTGCTAAAGGTTTCTTCCTGTTACAGGGGAGGAGTGAATGCTGCAAGTCAATGACTCGATGCATCTGCTGGGTGTCCTCAGATTTAAAAAAAACTTTTAAACTAATTTGAATAATAAACTGAATTTGCATTGCATTGTTTGATAACTACGATTGATTGGAATGTATTTATGATTGGATTTAACTGAGTATTTTTTGTTAAGTGCTTTGAGATGACGTGCTATGACTTGGCGCTATATAAATAAGCTAAATTGAATTACATTTTCTTATGCATAAAAACAAGCCAAGCTGAATCCCACGTAGCACAGGGAGAACATATAAACTCCATGAAGAAAGACCCCATGGCGAGATTTAAACCCAGGACCTTGTGGCTGCAAGGCAACAGTTCTACCAACTGCTCCACTCTGCAGTTGTATATAGTTCATCTGTAACTATTAGTATATCAGGTGGATGTTGCTGAGTTAGGATAGGTAGGACTGTCAGGATCTGTAATGCAGGTAAACAATCCTACCAGACTGTTTTACTTAGCACTGTTATGTACTTCACAGTACGGACTGTGTAGTACTGTATACTGTGTAGTACACAGCCAGTACTTGCCGCTTCCTTTATAATTGAATGCTGCTGTAGTTCACCTCACTCATCGGTTTTCTTATCTTTTCATCATTCTGGGAGGATTTTCACTATGTAATGTCACTGTTACTCCATATTTTCTCCATCTGATGATGCCTCCATCTACAGTCACTGTGTTCCCTGGGATATCGTGGCATTAAAATGACCATCTATCCTTCTCTTGACTGAGACCGTTGGACAATGGGGTGCTTCTGATCCTTTGGAAGCTCTTAGTTAAACATGGTCTTTTCTGGGAGATGTGACCACTGTTTAAAAAACCCACCTAGAACAGCCAACCGTTAATGAGAAACACTTTAAACAAAGGCAGATGTGTACTGACTCGTATTTAACATGAGTGTAAACAGCTGGGTCAGCCACATTGGTGTGCAGCCACATTATATTTCTTTAACCTCCCTAAATTATTTCTGTTTGTTTTTTTATAGGTGACAATATCAATCAGAAAGTTTGGAAGATTTATCCCTTGGTTTTGTTCGATATTTTAACAGGGCTGTGTGGACCTTTTATATCCACTAAATACCTGTACTGGTGGAAAAAAAGAAAAAGAAAAATGAAAAGAAACATTTCTAAGTAAAAAACTGAACAGATCTGTTGGATTTATACATATTTTCTTTTTTTTGTAAGTTTACTTGTGTAATAATGAGACTGTCAAGCTTTTGGGTCACCGAAGATGAAAATGACTTTACTCCTGCATAATAAACAGTTAGCTAACAGTAAACTTTAAATCCCTTTAATCCAGTTCAATATGCAGCTCTTCCGTTCACTACCGATGTCCCCCTAACCAATATGGTGGACACATTGACGTGAGGCTACTTTTTGTATGTTTTTTAAATCTGTACTGTCTTTGTTAAAAATTAGTTGGTTCCGATCTATTTTGTTTAAAAACATTTATTTAAATAGGTTTAACACTGAAACCGGATGTTACCCTCTGTGAACTAATCCTGCTTTATAACACAGCAGTCCATTAACTGTTGCCTAGACGACCACGCTCAGTCTGCAGATAAACCCTCATTTTCTATCTGAAGGAGAAATGGGCTACTTACATTTCCGCCACCTACTGTGTAGGAGTGTGGGTCGTAGCGTAACTATATTCTTCTTATTAATCCACTTTCTCTTAAAAATTCAAAAACTAACCTATATATACATTTTCCCCCACTCAATATACTCTTTAAACTCAATACCCCATATCCTTTTACTTTTAACTGTTTTTCTAACCTCTTCCTATTTTCTATATATTTAGTACAAACACATTACATGTTCCACCGTTTCCCTGTCCGCTCCACAAACACATAAACCTGTAGGATGTTTCCCTATCAAATAAAGCGTACTATTTAACGCTGTATGTCCCATCCTTAGCCGTGAAATAACTGTTTGATCTCTATTATTCATTTGTATAATATTCATTCTTCCTACTTTTCCCTGAATATGATAAAGATGCCATCCTTTCTTTTCCCTTATCCTGCCATTCGCCCATTATTTGCTTTTTAATAATTGCTTTCACTTTTGCTACACTGTATGGTATTTCTATTATTGTACCTTGTTTTGCTGCTTGCTTAGCATGAAAATCTGCTATTTCATTTCCCTCTACCCCCCTGTGAGCTGGAACCCACATGAATCTTATTTCTGACTCGATCTTATTTAACCTAAATAAGCTTTCATATATTTCAAATAATATATCAGGTCTACTATCTGTTGACATTGATTTAAGTGACATTAGAGCAGACAGTGAATCTGAACATATTATACCCTTTTTTATCCTATTTTGTTCTATACATTGTAAACTAAATGAAATTGCTAACATTTCCACCGTAAACACTGATCATTTGTCCGATGTTCTTGTTTTAACATATTTTCCTAATATTGGAATACAAAAAGAAAATCCTGTACTCTCTTTTTCTGAATCTTTTGACCCATCTGTGAATACTGGAATAAACGATTTATGTGTACTACCTAGTCTTTCTTCAACAATCTTTTCCCAGTTTCCTTTGCCTTTACTGATTGCCATTTTATTTTGAATGTAAAAATCTATATTTACGTCTGGAAAAAAACCAACTTGGAGTAGCTAAATATAAAAATTTCTTTATTATTGTTTTATCATGTAATTTCATAATCTTTGCTAACCTATTTATTTTTCAAATTACTCTCAAACTTTTTGTTTTTTCTCTCCCAGCACGCATACATAGCTTTTTTAACCAGGTGTTCGTCTTCTGAAAATCCCTGTATACTTGCCCAATAATTCAGAGATAATTGTTTGAATCTCAATTTCAATGGCACTTCTCCCATTTCTACCTGTATGGATACTATTGGAGTTGTTCTAATTGCTCCACTACATATTAACGCTTGATTTTGTATAACTTCTATCTTTTTTAATAATGTTTTTACAAGCTATATATATATATATATATATATATATATATATATATATATATATATATTAATCACTACCCTCCTTTTCCTTGTAAATATCATGCTTTTTGTTTTTTCTTCTGAAAATTTTAATCCCCATTCATAAGACCAGTTGTCTACCTCTGTATTTGCTTCTTGCATTATTTTCTGTATATGTTGTATATTTCTTCCTCTTTTCCATTACGCTCCATCTGCAAACAGTGCTTTTCCAAAGTCCTGCCCTATATTCTCAAATACATCATTAATCATTATAGAAAAAAGTACAGGATTAATTACACTTCCTTGTGGAGTTCCATTATCTACCAAATAACTATGTGACACTATATTTCCCATCTTTACTTGAATGTATCTAGTACACAAAAACTCTTTTATCCAATCATATATCCTACCTGTAAGTCCTAACCTACTTAATTTAATCAATAATCCCTCTTTCCAAACCATATCATATGCTTTTTCTACATCAAAATAAACTACTACTAAATTTTCTTTTGTTGATTTGAGCTTTCCTAATTTCAGTTTCAAGGCAGACTACAGGATCCATTGTTCCTCGGCTTTTCCTAAATCCACTTTGACATTGTGATATTAGTTTCCTACTTTCAAGATAATATGTTAATCTCGCCGTAATCATTATTTTTCCAATATGTGACGTGAGTGCTATTGGCCAATAATTTTCTGGTTTGCTTGGATCTTTTCCAGGTTTCATTATAGGAATTATCACAGCCTCTTTCCAATTGCTTGGTAATTTCCCTTTTTCCCAAACTTTGTTATATAATTATAATCAACTTTTTACTTTCTGTAACATAGAAAGTTCTCTTATATCAGATCTTCTGTGTCTCTGCTCTGTCTTCTCAAACCCCCAGACGGTCGTGGCAGATGGCCACTCCTACTGAGCCTGGTTCTGTTGGAGGTTTCTTCCTGTTAAAGGGGAGTTTTTCCTCTCCACCGTCGCTACATGCTTGCTCAGTATGAGGGATTGCTGAAGGATTGCTGTGGTTGGAAAGTCTGCATCAACGGGGCCCAACCTCACGCCAATGACTGATGCAATCTGCTGGGATTCCTTAAATAGGAAACTTTTTAACTGATTGGAATGTTTGTATAAATGTATTGAAATGACTTCTTGTTAAGCGCCTTGAGATGACATCTGTTGTGAATTGGGGCTATATAAATAAACTGAATTGAATTGAATAGATTTAATTCATCCATTAGCTCCTCAATTACCTCACCATTTGGATCTGTCTTAGTTCCTCCCCACAACGTATTATGTGCATTAAAATCTCCACATAAAAATACATGTTTATTAATATGATCTGTAACTAATTTAAGATGATTAACATCTAACTTCTTGCATGGATTAGAATAATTGATTACATAAATCAGCCCCTGTTTAGCATAAAATTCTATGCCAATAAATTCTTCTTCTTTTCCTATTTTAGTAGTTCTATAGTTCAAGTTATTATTGATGAAAGTAGCACAACCTCCTCCTACACCCTCGTCCCTATCACACCTAATGACTGTATACTGAGCTAGTTTAAAATCGAGATTTATGTTTAGCCATGTCTGCTGAATACATATAATATCTGGCTTTTCTGATAACTCATCTATACATCTTTTAAATTCCTGTCCATTAGCTATTAAGCTCCTTGCATTCCATTGTAAAATCAATACCATTTACTACCCTTGCACCCCCCTTCCTGGCTTGCTTGGGCGCTGAGATGATTTCTAACTTCCTCCCACGTCAACTCATTTATATCCAGATGGTTTACTGCTGCTTTCACAATGATTTGTATTCTCTCAGTTTTTGATTTTGTTTCCATTGTTGCATTTATTACTCCAGCAATGAAAGTTACCAACTTTTCCAAATCTATCCAAACTTTCCCTTACGTTTCTTTTTCCTGTCCTTTGGGAGACACCTCTCCTATGACTCCAGCTCTTTCTTCTGTATTTTTCTCAACCATTTTAACTGCATCTACATATGATATTTTGTTTTGAACCCTAGTTTGTTGAATATGAACTTCTCTCCTCATTACCTGACACCCTGCATAAGCAACACTATGATCTCCTCCACAGTTGCAACATTTTGGCTTCATTCTGTTTCCACATTCTTCATCTCCATGATTTCCTCCACACCTAGAACATCTCCTTTTCCCTTTACATATATTGGCAGTTTGTCCAAATCTTTGACAGTTATAACATCTAATGGGTTTTGGTATACATTCCCTCACAGAATAAGATATGCATCCTAGAAATACCTTATACGGCATAATTTCTCCCTGAAATTCTAGCAACACACTCTCAGTCTCTTTCTTTACAGCGTCCCGAAACACAGTAAATCTTCTTCCATCTCTCAGTTTTGCCCCTCTTAGATTAGCTTTGATTTCTTCTATGGATACCTCAACAGGTATTCCCCAAATCACTCCTTTCAGTCCCTGTCCACCCATTCCCACCTTGCTGGTGCTGATCACCTTGTGTTTCCCCACTTCTCTCATTTTACATGCCTTTTCTCTCTGTTCTTCACTCCTACAAACAATCAACAGATTACCATCTCTCAAAACTTTAGCAACTTTGATATCTCCTACTTGATTTTTCAGAATAGTCGTCAACTTAACCGGACTCAATGAATTCACCCCATTTCCTTCGATAAACCTCAAAATGACTTTGAAATTAGTTTCCCCTTCTTCTGTGCTCCCACTCGACATCTTCCTTCTTTGTTTACTAGTTTTATCCTCATCAAAATTATTACCTCTCTTTTCCAGAGCTCATCTCCATACTATCCTCACTCTCATATTCCTCTATATCTCCCCACTCCTTCCCATTCACTACCCGCCATTACGTTCGCTTCCAATCTGGGTTTTGGCACGTCATTCCGGTTTGGAATACTCCCGGGACTTTTTAACTTCCCGTCCTCCGACACCCTATTCTTTGTTGTTCGTAATCTTTTCACCATTCACCAAACTCGCCGCGTGTCCTACCAACCATCCACAACCTCTCCCCGGATACTTACATTGTCCACGTTAGTCCATTATTGTTTCCTTCTTCTTTTGTAGTTTTATGGCGGTGGGCAAACAACAGTTTGGTGCCTTACCGCCACCACCTGGCTGGGAGTGTGGACCGGAATGACGCTCAAATTAATCGACAAAACAAAAACAAAAAGCTCATATCCTGTCATACAAATTAGTTCGTTTTAGAAACTGAAATAAAACCATAGAACTTTCACATCCTTTCTTTGCAATATATCTTGTTTTTCCCAAATTATGAATCAGTTGTCTTCTTTCTTCTTGATAATTTTGACAAGGCAACAGAACATGTGCTATGGTTTAATTTATTCCACAGCGATTAAATGTCCCTGTTGGATGGTTTTCTATAATGAACAAATTACTATTTACCCCAGTATGTCCAAATTTAAATCGAGATATTATTTTCTCCTCTCCCCTAGCCCTCCCTGTCCATCTCATGTCTCCTGTTTTCCTTTGAATAGAATAAAACCATCTACCTTTCCTTTCTTCCTCCTGCCACTTTTGTCATTTTTCCCTCATTTTCTGCTTTATCATGCTTTTCGACTATTTGGACTTCTGTTGCTTTCCTGGTTCCTATCCATCCAAAACTTTTGATCTCCTTTAGCTCTGTGTGCAAACAAGGTTTCATTATTTCTTATGTGGGGGTATATCCTACACATGCCCTTGCATTTTCACCCAGTATTTTAACATAAGTGGTTCTATTCTAATATCAAGAAGCAATTCCTCCATTTCCAACTGAATTGAAGCTGTTTGGGTTGATTTTGTTGAACCTGTGTTGAGTCTAATGGTACATTTCATTTGTAGTCGGAACTTGGAAATTCCGACATGCAAATGAGAAAAATCAAGTGGAAAGCCCTCCAAAGTCTGACTTCCCACTCCAAAAGTCTTTGACTTTCATAATAGCCGTTCCTGGCATCAACAATAGTAGCTGTGGTGGAAACATGTCTATTTTACAAGACACACTTGTAAGAGTGAGTCTAAAAACAATCTTACATGTAAAGCCTGCAACTCTAAACTTAACAAAATAATAGGGGTGTTTGTCAGGGCGTTTACAAGCGGCCATCTGCCACGACCGTCTGGGGGTTCGAGAAGACAGAGGAGAAACACAGAAAAAAACTAAAAGAACTGATGTAAGATTACTTTTTATATTAAAGAAAGTAAAAAGTTGATAACAGGACAAGGAGGAAACAGATGTAGCTTCTATGGAGAGAAAAACACTGAGAAAAAAACAAAGTTACTTTTTGAAATAACAGCAAATAAATACAACAGGAGAGTAGTAGAAGAGAAAAGTAGCAGAGTGAAGAAAAGTGGTCAGTCTGTCCTCCAACAGTCTGAGCCTATAGCAGCATAACTACAGAGATAGCTCAGGATGACCTTAGCCACTCTAACTCAATCAAAAATAAGTTTTTCGATGACGGTCTGCTGTTTTCACTGTGTCAGGTGAGGAAGCCATATGTGTTCTTTCCTAGCATTTTATTAATAATATTGGGTTTTATATTAAATTAGAATTCTCATTCTGTGTGAACAGGAGAAACACATGTTGCTTAAGAGTATAAATAACAGTGTAAATTTTTCTTTTGGCCTAATTGAATAATTAATTTCCTGTAAGTGTATAGCAAGATTGATGTTCACAAGTAGCAAGGTTCCTAAAAGCATGCCTTTTCTGTTGTCTGGTGCTCACACAACCCACATAAGTTACACGAGTGCATACCAAATGCTCAACCTGATAACCTACTTAGTGTTTTGTTATGATTCATATGGGGATGGATTGTTGGATGGACTGCTACATATTTATTTATATATTACATGTTATTTACACAGATGGGAATATTTAAAAAATGGACCACCACACAGTGATAATTATTCTAAGTAAACTGATAACTGAATACACAAAATACCTAGATTGAGACATGTGCTTATATGCACATACGCACATAAACACATGTGTGCGCAGCTCAGGCTTAGCATGTGTTCACCCAGGCTAAATTAGTCAAATAAAATACTAATTTGTTATGAAAATTTTATGAAGTTATTAAAATAATTTTCAAAGGGGTGTGAGCTTTTTACCTCTTAATCAGAGGGCAGACACTATTTGACAACTTTCCTCTTGACATCATAATTATGCAAAACATACTTTCTTTTTACAAAAACATCCTGAAACTGAAATGTAGAATCGTTGTATAAAAAAACTTTTGAATTTACTTAAAAGGGGGGGTATTATGCAAAATGAACTTTCTGAAGCTTGATATCCTGAGAACCTGTCTTTCCCTCATTAAAAACATGCCTGAAGTGTTGCTCTGACCCATTCACTCATGTTAGAGTAATCTTTGAGTCTCTGCTGGTAGTTCTCGGGGTTGCTGAAACGCCTGCTCCCACCTATCCCCGCCTTTTCCACCCATCTCCTCCTCCGACCTCACGTACTCAGCCGAGAGCCTCGCCCCTGCAGAGCTCCCCTACCCCTCCCCACCTCACACAACTCCAACTGAGTCCCAGGTGCAGTAATTATAACACACCAGCTGCAGCTGCGCGTCTTTTGTGGGATTGATTTTCTGACTCCTTGCATGTTGTGTTGATGTGACAAACTGAAGGGGGGGTGTCAGAAAGAGTAGTAGGAGGGTCTTAGGTTTTTTTAATAAACATGGATACCTTCATTTTTATCAGGATACTGTCAATGTAATGTTACACGTGTAGCCTAAATGTAAATTTAAGACCAGAAGCTGATGAAAAACAATAAGATGACAGATGAGGCGACGTCAGGGGAGGCGAAGTCTAAAATCTTATGAGCCGCCGCTACTTCTCAGCCAGCAGACGTTGGTTCCTACGCTGCCACTTCGCCGTGGGTGTTCGGTATGCATACTTGTCTGGACTTGTGTACTCGCGTACTTGAGAACAGTCATGAGCGGTGGCCCAACTACTGTTCCAAGTCTAAGTACGCATCAGGGCAAGTACGCTCAAAGTGCCCGGATATGTTCTTGCTCCGCCCATTGAATCGAGGACTCATCAAAGCATCCTTCTGTGGACTTCAGCCAGCAAGGTATCCCACAATGCCTTGCACTAGCAGCAGCAGTAAATGGAGAAGGTGAGTGTCGAAATATATTGCATACATATAAACTCGTCACAAAAAATAGTTTTAAGATGCTTTTAGGTGAGAAAGTAGACCTCTAAACTTCCATCTACAAGGTCAGTTCATTTAGAATCTGCCTACTTTGAAATGTTTTCAGAGTAAAGCGCCGTTGATAGGCTGCTGTAGCTGCAGGCTCAGCAGGCGGTTGGAGTGGGTTTGACCCCCTAACCCCAGCCCACTACTTTTTATCTGTTAGTAGCGACTGAAAGTGAGATATAAAGGGTTTAGTGGGCTATATGTGGTGGATAACTACAAGTACCAGAATATAAAATATATTAATTATCTCTGGAATGTTTTAGATTTATTTAGTTATTATAGGTATTTTCAAACTGTGTCGCCACCGTTTATAAATGACCAATTACTTGTATTTGCTTCCCAGCCCTTTCTGGCAAGTAAATTCATAGTAAGAAAAATATTTAAACATAGTACCCTTAATGATCAAACAGAGCACTGTACACATGCCCCCAAGATTGGCTTTGTGGAGGATGAACTCTTCTGTTTTTCTTTGTTTTATACAGACAGCTCTGCAGGATATAGAGCAAAGTTCCAGGTTTGGATCCCAGTGATCCTCTTTATCCCAGTGTCCTGCCATCGTCTTCTCCACAGTCTCCTCATCTTTATTTTATTTTTTTATTATACTAACAATTGCTTATGTCAATCAGTATCAATTTACTGCACTTGTCAGTTGATTTTTGTCATTCTAATAAATATTGTTTTAGTTAGAATGTTTTGTCTTGTTTATGTTGTAGGTATCTGATATGAGTTTACATGATGATGTAAGAAAATAAGTTTATTAATCGGTGTTTAGTAGTTACTGTAAATGAATAACGCCGTTGTTAAGCAACAACGCTGGTCCAAGGCAGGTTGGTGAAATATTAAATAGTACTTTAAACTTTTATTGCTTATAGATCCAGCGCAAACTTCAGAAATAATCGAAGGAATCATTTAACTGTTTCCCTCTAAAGCTGGTCATCATCAATTATATCAGACGGCGACGTGAGGTTCGGCTGCGCCTGATCCTTTGTCTGGTCAGGCCATCATAGCAGCCGATGCGAACTGAGTTTAACAAATGCCACAGTCTTTGTAGTTAAACGATGTCACCAAGAGCCATTTATTACATCGGTCATAACTTGAACAGCGCTAGTGGAAAAGCGCCATAAATGGCGTGTCTTGGCGTGAAATGTAGACGCCCTTAAATTAAATAAAACAGAAACCCTCAGCAATCATCGGCGGGGTGACGCACATTCACCGCTCTGTGACGCACACAGGCAGGCAGGAAGTTGGAAGAAAGAAAGTGGTTCCTAAGACAAGCGATCGTAAGCTGGCAGGTTTGAGTTTCCAGAATTCTTGTGAGTTCTCGCTGGGACCGGGGGCCAGGGTGTCCCTGTGGGTCCGGATAATGACGTCAGCTCTCCAGCTTCCCAACGAACTATGGCTGCAGGTGTTCAGCTTCTTGTCCTGGAAGGATAAGCTGAGTATGCGGCGCACCTGTTCCCACTTTAAGCAGCTGATGGATGAATCTCGGCCTCTGTGGCGGGGCTTCAGCGTGGTGCTGAAGGATCTCTCCCGGTATAACCGCGCTTTCTGGCGGAGCCTTGCTCAGAGGCAGCTGGGCAGCGTGTCCTTGCGGGGAGGGAAGAAGGGGGACCTGAAGCTCCTCTCGGTCTGGCTCCCTCTGCTCCAGGCACTGCGGCTGGACAACTGGGGAGGAAAGGACGTCCAGGAGCTGAAGCGGCTCCGCCACTTGCAGCGCCTGACTCTCACTGCTTGTTCAAGACCGCTGGTGAACCTGGAGTTCCTCCTTCCTCTGGGTCACCAGCTGACACAGCTCAGCCTGTGTAATGTGCAGCTCACCGGTCCGGCCTCTCAGCTGGTGGCCAGCATCTCCCAGCTGACTGCTCTCAGGTCCCTGCTGCTGCACCATGATGGCTGTCTGATGATCCCAACACTCAGAGGAGTCCTGTCTCAACTGGTCAACCTCAAGTTTCTGTCCTGGACCATGATCAACTACAAAAGGCTGCCTCAGGACTTCTTCCAGCCATCCATCGGCCCAGGTAAACAAGACTAGAATTGGTTTTATGTTCTCAGAAGGACATGCAACATTGAGAGCTTTTCCATGTCCTTCAGACTATTTCAGCTCCTGATGTTTTAGGGGCTGTTTACACGACAACGTTTTTCAGCAAACGGAGGATTTTCTCTCCGATTCGGCCTCTCGTTTACACGACAACGGGAAAACAGGGGGGCGAAAACGCAGCTTTTGGGAAACTGCTTCCAGAGTGGAGAGTTCTGAAAACGCTGAGGGATTCGTTGTCGTGTAAACACAAGCCGGAGACTTTTGAAAACGATGACGTCACTGCTAGCCACCTACGGACATGTTGCACTTGCGCACTCCGCCTTTCTACAGAAAAACAACAACAATGGCGGATCCAGGTATGCGCTTACTGCTGATGCAGCTTCTGAAGTTATCACCTGCTGTCAAAATATGAACCTGCATTTTCTGCATCTGAGGGGAAGTAATAACAGGAGCAGCCATTAGATCATGTGATTGTTGTGAAGATGGAAAAAATAAAATCTTGTCACTCAAGTTAATATAGAAAAATTTATTGATGCATAAAAATGGCACAGAAGTAAGGATGTAAGAAAAGGTCGATATGCTGATATATATTGTGATATTTTATGTCACAATATTGTAACGATATTCAAAACCAATGTATAGATTTTTCTTTTCTTTTTTAGAATTTGAATGGAACCATTACTGATGACAGTAGATTTTGTAGTACAATTAAAAGTATAACTGGTCATTTCTGGCCGTTTTAACCTTCTCCGTTTCAGTGGATAAACTAGATCTAATAATAAAACTGGATGTGTTAAAGTATGAAACAGGTTGGATTGTTCAGAATGCTTTGACAGTTTTCTACATTTTAATTCAGTTTTAAAAATCACAATATATAGTCTTACTCACAGTATTAGTAGTACAATACATCGTTTCATATTGTCCCCCCTGTATTGTGATACATATCGTATCACCAGATTCTTGCCAATACATGTCCCTATACATAAACCCCTATACTTATTCCAACCAGCACTATTCATATAAGCCACATCCATCTTCTATACCTGCTTATCCTTGCAGGGTCAATGGGAGGGTCATTACACCCTGGGCTGGTCGCCAGTTCGTCGCATGCAGGCAACACAGACACACAACCCAGCGAGAACCCACACATGCACAAGCAGGAGAACATGAAAACTACATGCAAAAAGACCCCAGGCTGGGATTTGGACCCAGTACCTTATTGCTGCAAGGCAACATCTGCGCCACTGTACAGCCCCTTGTAATCCTCAATGCCTGAAAAATCATATCAGGGTCTTTTTTTGATTTTTAACCACAGTAAAGTCAACCTACAACTCAGCTACAGTGGAGAAAAGTATTTGATACACCATCAATTTATCAAGCTTCCCCTCTTCCAAACAATGCAGAGGTTTCATTTTAATTGTAGGGACACCTCAACTGTGTGAGACGGTATCTGAAAAAAGGGATGATCCACGAAAATCAGATTGTATGATCTTTAAATATTTAATTGGCATTTTATTTCTTGAAGTATTTGATACAATGGAAGGAAATAACCTCATATTTGGAGCATTGTGCAATACCCCACAAGGTGAGATCTTGCATCGAGACCCAGGTCCTATTGCAAAAAACTAGGATAAGGAATTAAGCCAGGATATCTTGATTATCTGATCTGCGGCCGCATGTTTTGGACACTCGGGTGAAGAGAGGGGCTGAGCTGTCCACTGACCACTACCTGGTGGTGAGTCGGCTCCGATGGTGGGGGAGGACGCCGGACAGACCTGGAAGGCCCAAACGTGTTGTGAGGGTCTGCTGGGAACGTCTGGCAGAGTCTCCTGTCAGAAGGAGCTTTAACTCACACCTCCGGCAGAACTTTGAACACGTCCCGGGGGAGGCGGGGGACATTGAGTCCGAGTGGACCATGTTCCGCGCCTCCATTGCCGAGGCGGCTGACCGAAGCTGTGGCCGCAAGGTGGTCGGTGCCTGTCGCGGCGGCAACCCCCGAACCCGCTGGTGGACACTGATGGTAAAGGATGCTGTCAGGCTGAAGAAGGAGTCCTACCGGGTCTTTTTGGCGTGTGGGACCCCTGAAGCAGCTGATAGGTACCGACAGGCCAAGCGGGATGCGGCTCGGATGGTTGCTGAGGCAAAAACTCGGGCGTGGGAGGAGTTTGGAGAGGCCATGGAAAACGACTTCTGTACGGCTTCGAAGCGATTCTGGTCCACCATCCGGCGTCTCAGGGGGGGAAAGCGGTCTGCCACCAACACTGTTTACAGTGGGGATGGTGTGCTGCTGACCTCGACGCGGGACGTTTTGGGTCGGTGGATGGAATACTTCGAAGACCTCCTCAATCCCACCAGCACGCCTTCCAATCGGGAAGCAGGGTTTGGGGACTTGGGGACGGTCTCTCCAATCTCTGGTGCTGAGGTCACCGAGGTCATTAAAAAGGTCCTCGGTGGCAGGGCTCTGGGGGTGGATGAGATTCGACCGGAGTTCCTCAAGGCTCTGGATGTTGTGGGGCTGTGTTGGTTAATATTGCGTGGACATCGGGGGCAGTTCCCTTGGATTGGCAGACCGGGGTGGTGGTCCCCCTGTTTAAAAAGGGGGACCACAGGGTGTGTTCCAACTACAGGGGGATCACACTTCTGAGCCTCCCTGGTAAGGTCTATTCAGGGGTTCTGGAGAGGAGGGTCCGACGGATAGTCGAACCTCGGATCCAGGAGGAACAATGCGGTTTTCGTCCTGGCCGTGGAACACTGGACCATCTCTACACCCTCAGCAGGGTCCTGGAGGGTGCGTGGGAGTTCGCCCAACCGGTCTACATGTGTTTTGTGGACTTGAAAAAGGCGTTCGACCGTGTCCCTCGGGGGGCCCTGTGGGGGGTGCTCCGGGAGTATGGGGTACCGGGCCCCTTGATACGGGCTGTTAGGTCCCTGTACGACCGGTGCCAGAGTTTGGTTCGCATTGCCGGCAGTAAGTCGGGCTTGTTTCCAGTGAGAGTTGGACTCCGCCAAGGTTGCCCTTTGTCACCGATCCTGTTCCTAACTTTTATGGACAGGATCTCTAGGCGCAGCCAAGGCGTTGAGGGGATCCGTTTTGGTGGCCTCAGGATCGGGTCTCTGCTTTTTGCAGATGACGTGGTCCTGTTGGCTTCATCGGAATGTGATCTACAGCTTTCGCTGGAGCGGTTCGCAGCCGAGTGTGAAGCGGCTGGGATGAGAATCAGCACCTCCAAATCCGAGGCCATGGTCTTGAGCCGGAAAAGGATGGGGTGCCTTCTCCGGGTCGGGGATGGGGTCCTTCCCCAAGTGGAGGAGTTTAAGTATCTGGGGGTCTTGTTCACGAATGAGGGAAAAATGGAGCGGGAGATCGATAGACGGATTGGTGGGGCATCTGCAGTTATGCGGGCGCTTTACCGGTCTGTCGTGGTGAAGAGAGAGCTGAGCCGAAAGGCGAAGCTCTCGATTTACCGGTCGATCTACGTTCCTACCCTCATCTATGGTCACGAACTCTGGGTGGTGACCGAAAGAACGAGATCACGGATACAAGCGGGTGAAATGAGTTTCCTCCGCAGAGTGTCTGGGCTCTCCCTTAGAGATAGGGTGGAAGCTCAGTCATCCGGAGGGGGCTCAGAGTAGAGCCGCTGCTTCTCCACATCGAGAGGAGTCAGTTGAGGTGGCTCGGGCATCTGGTCAGGATGCCTCCTGGACGCCTCCTTGGTGAGGTGTTTCAGGCACGTCTCACCAACGAGATAGGGGGCCATTAGGATATGTTATGGTATGTTACCATGGATATTTATTCAGTGGAGCTAGCCTGCTACAGGCAAGGATAGGTTCCAGGATCTATTTAATCTCATCCCTTATCTCAGTCAGCAGTCACCACAAACTGTATAACAATAGTTATTCCACTGCTCACTAGACATTATCACTACATTATCATATTCAGTGTGGCCCTAATACTCCGTCGACTTTATATTGACTTCCATTCATTTTAATAGCTGCATTTATGCCTAACCCTTACCCTTACCCTAACCCTAACCTTAACCAAAACATAATTCACACTATACCTCTAAACCTTACCCCTAACCCTAAAAAAGGGGGTCCACCATATTAGGACCAGACTTTGGTCCCTATAAGGTCCATCGGTCTTCAGAAGGTTAGCTAATATGCCAGAGAAGGTCCTAAATAGGATAGCTATACAAGGACATGGACACACACACGTACACACACGCACACCCACACCCACACGCACGTCTTGCTATACTTGTGTTGACATTGTATTGACTTCCATTGATTTTACTATGCCTAACCCAGACACTTTCCCTAAACCTAACCATTAGTGATACATGCCTAACCCTAACCTTAACCTAAACCTAATTCACACCATACCTCTAAACCTAACTAGTAGAGTTTTATAGCTCTTTAAACATAGTGGGGACCAGGCAAAATATCCTCACAACTACAAATGTCCACACAATGCTGGTGGCCTGTCAAAGGTTGGTCCACACAAGTATAGCTATACATGTACACACACACACACCCACACACCTAGAGCAAACCTAGAAAAAGAGGAACTTTATCCAAAAGGAAATTCATTGAGTGAGCAAGCGTCCTTGCGTCCTTTGAAAGGTGCAATATAAATTACATTTATTATTGTTAATAACATTATTAGCTCATAAACTCAGCAAAAAAAGAAATGTCCCTTTTTCAGGACTGTGTATTTCAACAATAATGTTGTAAAAATCCAAATAACTTTACAGATCTTCATTGTAAAGGGTTTAAACAATGTTTTCCATGCATGTTCAATTAACTATAATCAATTAACATGCACCTGTGGAATGGTCGTTAAGACCTTAACAGCTTACAGAAAGTAGGCATTTAAGGTCACAGTTCTAAAAATGCAGGACACTAAAGAGACTTGACTACCGACTGTGAAAAACACCCAAAGAAAGATGCCCAGGGTCCCTGCTCATCTGCATGAACGTGCATTAGGCATGCTGCAGGGAGGCATGAGGACTGCTGATGTGGCTAATGTCCGCACTTTGAGACGCCTAAGACAGCGCTACAGGGAGACAGGAAGGACAGCTGATCATCCTCGCAGTGGAAGACCACGTGTAACACCTGCACAGGATCGGTACATCCGAATATCACACCTGTGTGACAGGTACAGGATGGCCACAACAACTGCCTGAGTCACACCCGGAACACACAATCCCTCCATCAGTGCTCAGACTGTCCGCAATAGGCTGAGAGAGGCTGGACTGAGGGCTTGTAGGCCTGTTGTAAGGCAGGTCCTTACCAGACATCACCAGCAACAACGCTGCCTATGGGCACAAACCCACCTTCGCTGGACCAGACAGGAGTGGCAAAAAGTGCTCTTCACTGATGAGTCACGATTTTGTCTCACCAGGGGTGATGCACGGATTCGTGTTTATCGTGGAAGGAATGAGCATTACACCGAGGCCTGTACCCTGGAGTGGGATCGATTTGGAGGTGGGGGGGTCCGTCATGGTCTTGCGGTACAGGGAAGACATCCTCCTCCCTCATGTGGTACCCTTTATGCATGCTCATCCGGACATGATCCTCCAGCAGGACAATGCCACCAGCCATGCTGCTCGTTCTGTGCGTGAGTTTCTGCATGACAGCAATGTCAGTGTTCTGCCATGGCCAGCGAAGAGCCCGGATCTCAATCCCATTGAGCACGTCTGGGACCTGTTGGATGGCAGCGTGAGGGCTTGGGCCATTCCCCCCAGAAATGTCCAGGAACTTGCAAGTGCCTTGGTGGAAGAGTGGGGTAACATCTCACAGCAAGAACTGACAAATATGGTGTTGACTCTTTTAGTGTTCATACAAATATTTACACACATAAAGTTTACTGAAAGTAAAAACAGTTGAAAGTAGGAAGGTTGGCGCCAGCATGTTGGGCACGCTGTCTGTCGCTCTCCATTTATCTGTTGTTTTTGGCCGTCTCCTGCCTAATTCCCGCACCTGGATCTGGGCTCCTCTCCTACAATCGTTCCTCCCTTCTGGAGCTCCGTTTCCCGACGCACAACCCCGTGGGCTGCCATCTGAACCGGAGGGAGGCGCTGCATTGGCGTTTCCCTGTGTTCCATGGGAGTTGTGGAGGAGCTCCTGTCATCTGTGTCCGGGAAGTCCCCCGCGCCGTCGGCGTGGATGCCGTGGTGGCCGCCTGGTCCGCCTTCGGGCGGCCTCGGCTTCTCTGGGGAGGAGTGATCGGGGAGCTCGATGCCATTCCACCCGGTGCTTGGTGGCTGCTGCTGACGGCTCTCACCGGCCCTGCGCCCGCTGTCACCGTGGCGTTTCCTTGGATAATCTGCTGCCTCTGAGAAATTGCTCTGCCGCACCTGAGCTCGCTGGATCGCCTGGATGTTACCGATTAACGCACGCTCAATCGGTAACAAAACTTTTGTTCTTAAAGACTATTTTATCGTGCATGAGCTGGACGTCCTTTGTGTTACGGAATCCTGGGTGAGTCCGGATGACCTGTCAGCTATTGCTGAACTTCTGCCAGCTGACACGCTTATTTGAACACCCCGAGACCTGTGGGCCGGGGTGGGGGGTTATTGACTGTATTTAATTCATCTATCTCTTGCAAACCCGTTACCGGATCATGGGATTTTTCCAGTTTTGAACTTTCAGCGTTTGAACTTGGTCACTCGCCCCTGAGATTATGTGCAGTTGTGTACCGTCCCCGACGCCGAATAAGGATTTTATTTCTCAGTTTTCAGACTTTTTATCAGATCTTTTTCTGCAATATGATAAGGTCCTCCTTTTAGGTGATTTTAATGTTCATGTGTGTTGTCCTGGGAAGCCTCTTGTGTCTGAGTTCTCTAATTTATTGGACTCATTTGGTTTAACTCAGTTTGTGGACGCTCCTACGCATGGACAGATTCATACCCTGGACCTCGTTTTAGCTCATGATGTAGAAATCAAGGAACTATCTGTGGATGACGCTGCTTGTTTATCGAACCACCAGCCGGTCCTGTTTGTCATTGTTCTGCCTCATTCTGCTCCGTCTAAGCATGAGTTGCTGCGTCACTCATGACTTATTAGTACATCTACGGCCGCGTCTTTTTCCTCTCGCTTCTCTGACCTTTCCTCCTCTCCTGTGGACTCCGATGACCCTGATGCACTTTTGCACTCCTTCCAGTCTCTCTGTCTCTCTGTTCTGGAGCAAGTAGCGCCGCTGAGGATACGGCGCTGTGTAAAGAGAACTGATCCCTGGCTTAATCCTGCTACTCGTTCGGCTAGACGTCTGTGTAGGAGCGTTGAACGGAGATGGAGGAAGGACAGGGACCTGGCCTCTCTAATCTTATTAAAAGACTCTTTGAAACACTTCCAGCGAGTGGTTAAGTCAGCTTGGAAAAATTCTTTTTCTGACATGATCAGCACCCACTCTGGTAATCAACGAGTATTATTTTCTACGCTAAATTCATTTCTCTCCGTTGAGCCTTCTCTTGCTGATTTTTCTGATGATCTTTGTTCTAGATTCCTTAATTTTTTTTGTTCAAAAATTGTTAACATCAGAGCCTTGATCTCACCTTCGCTGGCTGTCCCTCCTGATTGCGACTGCCCTCAGTTTTCATTTGATCGTTTTGAGCCCACCTCACTTTCATTGCTCACTGATCTGGTGGCAGAGCTGAACCCTTCTGGTTCACCGTTCAATGTGATGCCCCCACGTCTTCTGAAAGAGCTTTTCCCCGTGGTTGGCCATCACATCCTTAAAATCTTGAATGGGAGCTTAGCCTAGTGAGTTGTTCCCCAGGTTTTTAAGCAGGCAGTGGTCCAGCCAATTTTGAAGAAGCCCGGCCTGGACTCCACCTCCCTGGGAAACTTTCGGCCTATCTCAAAGCTACCATTTTTATCAAAGCTTCTAGAGAAGGCTGTTTTTATTCAGCTGTCCAACTATCTGCAGACTTTTGACATTCTAGATTCCTTGAAATCTGGGTTTCGGGCTGGTCATAGTACTGAGGCTGCCCTTCTCAAAGTTTTTAATGATGTTTTGCGGTCAACGGATTTGGGGTCTTATGTCCTCGTGGTCTTGCTGGAGCTTACAGCGGCGTTTGACACTGTTGACCATTCCATTCTTCTGTCCCAACTGAACCAGGTGGTGGCCATTCAAGGAACTGCCCTCAACTGGTTCAGATCTTACCTTAGTGACAGAGGTTTTTTTGTGAGGTTGGGGGATTACTCATCTGGAGCCTCCTCTCTGCTTGTATGCTGACAACTGCCAATTTTATGTTTCTTTTAAACCACAAGAGTCAGTGCAATCTGCTGTGGATTGCCTGAACGACATGAAGGGCTGGCTTTCTAACAATTTTTTACATCTCAACTTGTCCAAGTTGGAGGCGATTTTATTTGTTCTTCCCTCTTCCACTGCAGGTAGCCCTGTTCTGCTGCCCTGTTTTTCTAACTTATTGAAGCCGACCGTTACAAACCTTGGGGTTATTTGGACCCTGAATTGCGGATGGACTCCCACATCAGTCAGGTGGTTCGTTCTTGCTTTTTTCAGCTTCGCCGGCTGTCTAACATGAAGTCCATCCTGACTAGGCACGACTTCCATACGGTGATCCACGCATTTGTAATCTCGCATTTGGACCTCTTTTATGGATCTACCTCTGTGCAGTGGCGCGCCTTCAGCTGGTGCAGAATGTGGCCGCCCGCCTCTTAACTAGCACTAGACGGAGGGAGCATATTTCTCCCGTCCTGGCCTGCCTGCATTGGCTCCCGGTGCGTTATTGCATACAGTTTAAGATTTTACTTTTTGTTTTTAAATCACTTTACTTGTATGTGCCCCCGTACTTGTCTCAGATGGTTCAGCCCTACATACCGGGTCGGACCCTTCGGTCAGCAGACCACCGCCTCTTGCAGGTCCCAGGGGTTCGGGTGAGGACACGTGGAGAACGTGCATTCTCGCTCTGTGCGTCTCATCTTTGGAACCAGCTTCCTCTGGCAGTGAGGATGGCCCCCCCTCTTTCTGTTTTTAAATCACGCCTGAAGGCTCATTTTTATTCTTTGGCTTTTAATTGGCCTAGTCTGCTATGTCCCTGTTTTATTTTATTTTGTTATTTTATGGTATTCACTGTGGTATTTAATATTTCTTTTGAGTGTTTGGTTGTATATGTTTTTAATACTGTACAGCATTTTGGTCGGCCTCGGCTGTGCAGAAATGTGCTTTATAAATAAATTGGTAATTGGAAAGTCAGAGGACGTTTCTTTTTTTGCTGAGTTTATATTTATCAAAGAGTTTTACAGTCTGATTGAGTTATATTTACACAATTTAACTAATTTCTGCAGTCTATTTCAATTAAAAATTCAACTGATTCATAATCAGAGTGCAACTGTGTTTGTGGATGTGTTAATTAACTATTTGTAATTGTGATGTTTCAGCAGAGCGGTGAGTGTTTAATTGTGGACTTCTATATGCATCCAGGCAGTCAGCAATACTTTGCCATGCTTTTTCTCTTTGCTTTGTCACTGTGGCGGTGTTGCCTTCCTTTTTAAATATATCTTTTACCTCCTCGTATGCCTTCATGAGGATTTCTCCCTCTGACAGGTTAAAGTAAGCCCTCTACTTGCCATGGTGAATGTCCAAATCTGAGATCTGTGGCAGGGTCTAGCTGAGGGAGCCGTGAGCATGCAGTTATCCACATTAGTTTACATCTGGATGGATGAATCCATGTCTGCTCATCCTGGCTTGGTCTGTGTGGAACCAATTAAGTTTGGATGCTCTTATTTTGGATTCAATGAGCTCGGCTCAGTCACCTATCCTGGATGTCTTAATCCTACTCTTGTGCAACAGGTCCTTGTCTTCTGCTCCTACAGCCTGTGCAAGGCCGGGCAGACAAATGAAGACTTTATTCAGCTCAATTTTTTTTTTAAAGGACCGCAGGACACAGTGCATCTGAAACTAAAAAAACATGAAAGTGAAATTAATAACTAGATCCTTCAAGTTCAAATTAATTTATTAATGATTTTAAAACCATTTATAACTCCATGCCTGATATGTCAAGCAGCTGAATGAAATACACAAATCTTGTGTGATGGGAAATCTTGTGTGCTGGGAAATTCGGTTTGGCAACACCACATTCTGGAAAGATTTGCAAGTTTTCTTATCGTTTTTAGCCTTGTTGTCAGTTACAGTTGGCGTTCAGAGCTTATGAGCAAGGGACTATTCCTGTTTTTAAGAACCAAATAAAGCAAATAAGCTAAAATAAAATATGAAACATTTACAAAACTGTGCAAAAGTTCCCTGAACTAATTTTTGACATGTTCCTTTCAAAACATTAAGGCATTTTAGTATTCACTAAAACAGTTCTGATCAATATCTTTCCAGGTTTTATGATTCTCTGTCAAATGTCTGTCTATTTTTATTTGGCATCTCAAACAGTTGAAAAGGTTCTGAGGATCGTGTATTTAAAAAAAGAGTTTAAAAAATCCCAAATGAAACTGACACATGATCCTTTAGTTCAGTGGTTCCCAACCATTTTTCCTTAAGGTCCCCCTTGCCTGTGTCCAAAACAAGCTGGAAACCCCCCACCGCCCTAAACTCCTACCTGCTCATACACAGATGAATGATGAATTACAAACTTTTATTTTTTTTTAATAAACAGTAATTGTAGGTTTTTGTTCTTATGGTTCTTGTTTTACACTGTAGGCTATATGAGAATGATCTTGTCTTTTTGATTTCATAAATGTAATTTTTACAAATCTAATTTTGGTAACCTCAGCACAGACAAAATTGTGTGGACCCCCTGGGATCTCTAGGGACCCCAGGTTGGGAATCACAGCTTTAGTTGAACATGTACAGGTAACTACTCTTTGGAGCTCAAATATCATACTGTTTGCCAAACTGTCATCTCTGGTCTTTTCAAAAAAACTTTATTTATCCTCAACGGGAAATCAATGTCGTTGTGGATGGTGGTGCTGAGTGCAGGAAGGATCTCTAGGAGCAGTCAGTCTTGTAACGAATCTGAAGAAGCCTTTGACTGAGGACTTTTGCAACTTAACAGTCTCATGACTGTAATGACATGCTAACAACTCAATATCCAGGCTGCACAGACCATATTCCACACTAACATGTCCTGGATGACAACATCAGTTGTTTGAAAGCTCATCTAATCCACCTCATAGAAAGCCAGGCAGAGAGACGTTGGTGTAGGGGATCTGATCCTTGCCCATCAAAACAAAGAAAGCACTCGTCTAAAAAAGTGGTCTGTTATGGACACACGGTTCAGTGAGAAAGTTTGACAAACCTTCAGACACCAGAAGAGTTGTGGATCAGACAACCTTTGGAAGGTTTTCACTGTTCCACGTTTTTTCCAGTTTGTGGATGATGGCTCTCACTGTGGTTCTCTGGAGTCCCAAAGCCTCAGGAATGGCTTTGGGACTCAATTAACACAGATAGATGTCAATAAATATTTCTCATCTGTTTTTTTTTTTTTTTGGATCTGGGGGGTGGGAGGGCATAACTTGATGCCAACTTCATGTTGCCAGACATGAATTAGATAACACACCTCGCAGTAATGAGGCCTGAGTGTTGCTACTCCTCTTTATAAAAGAAAATGTAGTTAGGTACTAATAACTCAACTATAGGGGGTGATTCGTTTTCTACACAGGTTCCCTTCATAAATGAAATCATCATTTAGAACATGTTTTTACTCAGCTTAGTATTTCCAAGATTACTTTTTGTGTGAAGATCAGACATTTTTAAGACTGACAAAAAGAGCAGAAATTTGAAAGGGGGGGAAGCATTTTCATAGCGCTATAAATCGATTAAATAGCCAATGTAACCATTGTTGTTCTACTGACTTCTGGATCAAACGGTTCATGGTCTTTAGAGCCCAGTTTTAATCTAGTAGTCTAGTCTAATAAAGTATTCAGTGCAACCATTATCTAATAAATACCTCTGTCTGCTCTGAACTCCCTTCTTCTGGTTGTTTGGAAAAGTCAGACACCAGCTCTGTCCGAGCAAACATTCCTGGAAGTCCTGAACTGGGAATGTCAGAGAGACAGTTTTCCTTCTGTCTAAAACAATCAGCTTTGTTTGGAGACACTTTTTAGTTAAAGAAAATGCTACTGAGTTGTTAAAAACTAACTTGTCTGACTGTTTTTGTGACTGTAAAATTTGGCAACAGTTCAGACTTCTGATAAAATAGAAGGATAATACCCATTCTAAGCCTGTATTGATCCAGTTGATTTTCTGTTTCTGAAGGTTTCCCTGTGAGTAGCATTCTATTTCTGGATTCTTGCGTTACTGTATTTTCAGTTAATGACACTGAAGAAACAGTATAAACATTCAAATTAGATGTCAGTATCCTAACTCTTATAGTTGCTCAATCAATGTGTGCCATCTGTGGTGTTTTCCTTGCAGCTGGTGGTGCCTTTCTGCAGCTGTCTGAGCTACAGCTGCTGAATTATGATGCTGCGGTGACACAGGAAGTTCTGGAACCTTTGGCCAATCTCCGTAGCCTGTCAGTCTTCCACCTTTACTCTGTACCTGGACCCACCTGTCACCTGCGGACATGGCTGACATCACTCCAGCAACTCTGCAGCCTGACTGTGCACGGTAACTATTGCCTGTCAAAGGGGTGCAGTGCTAAAGAATCTTTCAAAATAACCAATATCAGTTTAGGAAAGCATTATCACAGGACACTTTCGTCAAGTAAATTTATTAAGCAAGTAATAAAGAGGTGGGGGTAGTAATATGCTGTTGTTTTAAAGGTGTATACCATGCTATTTTACACTTGGGCCCATATATGAAAAAATACTACTGTTGGCACAATGGAGATGTCATTTGTTCTGAAATATATAAGTTATTTTTTAAGACAAATTTTCAACCCGGAAGTAAGACACTTGGTTTGCTGAAACCCCGCCTCCACTCGTCTGAGTCCCACCCATTTCATGATGTAACCCTAGATCCCCAGCACAGCATCATGAAAAGCATCAAAAACATTTTGACTACATATTTAATAATAGCAGGAATAATTAGCTACAATAGCCTACTTCACACAGAGTAGCCTAGAGTTACAAAGGTATAGCTTTCCATCACTTCAGACAGATCTGAAATAGGTGCTACTGTCACTCTTGGCTCATATCTGGAGTCATGTGAGCGAATAACAGTTGATATAGGTGACTTAGATCCATGTGAAAATAAAACATCACACTCCTAAAGAAGATTAAACTCTTCTTTAGGAAGGCTGAACAAATTCCTGTACCTCTCCCAGCCGAAAATGCATTTTTGCATTCTAGGCATTATCAAAAGTGCAGACTAGATAAGAACGAAATCACTTCTTTACAGCTGCAAAGAATAAATTTATCTCTTGATGCTAACAACTCGGACAGAGGGGGTGTGAGTGTTTACAGTACAGGGGAGGAGCGTGCAGGTTAGGCATTTCCTTGATGGGGAGGAGTGGAGCAGAATGACGTAAATATGCCCCATCCAGCCGTTTGCAGTAGCTGGGAGGATGAGCAGCAGATCTGCAGCTCAGAGAGGAAGATTCATACATGAAGAGAAAAACCGCTTTGGGAATGTTTTTGATGAGGAAATAACAATATAACATGGTCAAAAGCTCAAAACAGGTAATTTATCATGATATAGGCCCTTTAAGTCTGGCACAATATATGTAGTGGACACAGCAAGCGTGGAAGAAAGCCTTCTGGTGAGATCAAACCAAAACAGATGTTCTTGGCCTAAATGCAGAATGACGTGTGAAGAAAAGCTAACATTGCATATTTCTGAGGGCACAATCCCTGTGTTAAAACATGGTGGTGGCAGCATCATACTTTGAAGCTGCTGTTCAAACCCAACAGGAAAATGGATGAAGGTGAATACTATCCTTGGATAAAACCTGTTAGAGGCTCCAGAAGGTTCACCTTCTAGCAGGCCAGTGACCCTGAACATACAGCCAAAGCTACGATGACATGGCTTAGATTAAGGGAGGCCAAATCCAGTCTTTGAGAGATGCTTTTAGATGCATCTCTGAATCAGATGGCTGAATTTCCTTATCAGTATGTTGTTCAGCTCTGCAAAGGCATGATAATGAGTCTTTCATTTAATTCCAGTGTGTAGGAACAGTGATGCATCCTAAAGTTGCAGGCTGGTAGCTCTCGAGGACTGGATTGGGCACCCCTTGTTTAGATCAAAGCAGATTCATGTGATGGAATGGTCCAGTCAAAGTATAGACCTAAATCCAATTGGCGATCTGATGACAATTGATGTTTGCAGATGGCCTCCATCTAATCTGACTGAGCTTGAGCTATTTTATAAAGAAAAACATAAATCTCAGCCTTTCAATGCACAAATCTAGTAGAGACATGTACCTGGAGGTTGTTGGAGAAAATTATGCCTCATCCATCCATTGATTTGCTCAATGCTTAAGGGTTTGGAGGGGCTCAAAGTCACCTGGTGACTTTGTAATGTAGAGCTGAGTATCATCTGCATAGTTATGGTAACTAATCTTATTGGTTGTTATAATATGGGCTAACAGGAGCATGTAGATATTAAATAGAAGGGGGCCCAGGATGGAGCACTGGGGCACCCCACATGTGATTTCTGTCTGTTCTGATGAAGAATTACCTATGGACACAAAGAACTTTCTGTTCTTAAGGTAAGACTCAGTGACGTCGTTAGCCGATTTTGCCGGGCTTCTGTCCTGAATCTTTTCAGTCTGTTGTTTCACTCACCAGCCACAGGCTCACCGCTCCCTCAATCACTCACAACGGGCCGGGTGTACCGGGTGTAAATTACGAGAGAGAAAGCAGCAACTCCTTAGCTGTTTCTAGAAAGAGGCCATGGGTAAGAATTTATCTTTGTAAAATGAAGTGATTCACAAAGGCAAACTCTGGCTTATGCATCATTTCCTTTAGCTGTCCTGTTGGTAGCCAACTAGTTATCCTTAGTGAGCACATTGACTAAAGAAATTAGTGAAAAATGACTAACACAAAAGCAACGAAATAACTTTTAAATTACAGAGCACAGTCCAAAAAAGAAAAAATATTGCAACTTGATGTGGGAAACACTAATATAGCAATGTTGACTATAAAATTTGATTTATTTTGTTATCCAAGACAGATACTTTGATTGAATAATTTTGTAGAATGAAGCAAAGATGAGCTGCAGACAGAGAAGAAGCCAGCAGCAGCAGCAGCAGCAGCAGCACTGTTCCAATCAAACATGGAGATCGGTCCCAGTTGTTTTCATAAGGATATTTAGTTTAGATTAGTATTATTAGTTTACAATAATCATACTTTCCACACTTAATTCTGATGTCCTGATTTTGTAGAGGATAGGAGAGATGACACAAAGAGAGAAGCTGTAGCTGCAGCTCCAGCAAAGCACCAGCATCATCATTAGGCATGTGAACTGGTAACAATTCAATACAATACATAATACCTATTAAAATATAGATGGAAGCAAATTCAAAACAGGTGAATAACAGTGCATCATTGAAGACATAATAAATGAAATAAGTAAAGTTTTCTTTACATTATTTGCTCATTTACCATTTTGGCATTATTGACAGAGCCAAACAGACTATCCAAGACAGAACCCATGATGAGAGAAGACCAAGAGGAAGAAAAGGAGAGACAACAGCTAGAGATAAAGACAGAGAGAGACAGCAATAGGTGAATAATGTATGAATGATAGTATGTGCACGGTGTTTGAGAGCAATCTAATTCTAAATAATAAAAATAGGGGGAGTTCACTGGTGGAAGGAGAAAGATGGAAAAAGCAAAGAGAAATGGAAAAAAGAAAGGGACATTCAGGTAAAGAAGAGAAAAGGGAGACCAATAGAAGCACCTGAAGAAAGATTGATCGGACTGAATTATTGTTTGGTTTTGCTGTTTTCAGATGTAATTTTTCAGATGTAACATTAAATTGAACATTAGATTTAAATTACAGGCCATTGTATAGTAGATGACACCTTACACTGTTTTGACATGCATGCATTGAAAATGAATTTTAATTTAGGCACCTTACTATGAATGCTATAGTCTATAATCTATTGTAATACCTCTTGTTTGGGCTAAGCCCAGGTACTCCTTAAAGACTGGAGACGCCCCTGGTAAGACTCACATCAGCCAAGTACTGTACCAGAGAGTCTCACCCAGCTCTCCAGTCCTTCCAATAATATATCATGATCAACAGTGTCAAATGCTGCACTGAGGTCCAAAAGAACCAGCACTGTGGTTCTACCACAATTGTGGTAGAATCACAATTCTTTTACAATTGTACTCTGCTGTTAGTCTGTCACATAAAACCTTGTTAAAATACATTAAAGTTAGCAGTGGAAATGGGACAACCTGGAAGATAGAATAGGATGAACCCCAACCATGTTCAAGATTTAAATCTGAAAATCAGCTGCTTCTCATTCGGACACTATAGAAACATGTTTCCTGACAGATGTTGTGCAGTAATATGTGATCATGTTTAACAGAGATACTGTCAGGAGTGCCAATAAATAGTCTATTACTGCCGTTCTTTGTTACACATGTATCAGCAATGTTGGATTTTCAGGTTTGTTATTGGTAAGAAACCTCTACCTTAAACCAAGCAGGCTTTAGATTAAACCCCAGCAGGCCTTTCCTGTAGTAATGTTAGCAAACTTCAATTTACGCATGTATGCATCCGTTACAAATATAACAGCTGCAGTCAAGTCAAGGTAAGGCAAATTTATTCGTATAGCAAACTTTCAGCAACCAGGCCAAGGCCAGTCCAACATTACGCCGTAAATATTGTGTGACTCCATTCATTCTTTCTGTAAACAGGAGGCCATCCCCTGGTGGTGTATGCTGACTTCCTTCCATCCTCTCTTCTCAGCCTGACTCTTTGTGTGGACCTTCAGCCTGAAGACCTGCATGTTGTCTCATTCAGAGCTCCTAAGCTGCAACATCTGCATTTAGAGCCATGGAGCTCCTCCTCCAACTTAGTCAAACTGATCCCACAGCTGTTTCCTTGCCTGAAGACACTGGCTATCAGGTAGATTCAAAGCATTTAATAACTTTTAGAAAATGGTTTCCATAGTAACCTGTGGTTTCTCACCTTTATTTTGGTCTCAGACATCATCATGTGTCAGATGAAGACTTCCTGGGACTCCATGAGCTTCAGCATCTAAACACTCTGGAAGTTCTGGATTCATTTTACAGGCCAGATCCAAATGATCCAAGCTGGATTGTCTACAAGTCGAGTCCTCGCCTGCGGCAGCTTATCTCTAACCTGCAAAAACTGACCAATCACAAAGTCAGAGTTGTCACCAGTTCACACAGCGATCCTCTCACCTGTGGCTGTTTCTGACAATAGACCAAAGTCTACAGCTTCATAACAGCTTCTTGGAACTCTCCTACAGATGGTATTTGTGAAAATGTAATGAAAATGCAAAAAACCAGAAATTACAAAGGGGCAAAGACTTTGTGAGGCTAATAAGCGGAGTTGTAAAGTGTTGTTTGGTATTCTCTAGTGCCTCTGGTATGTCTGCATTTTGCTCAACATCTCAACGCTAACTGCTGCTGTAACATGTTATCTTGGTGTTTACTTTGATAGTCCTAACGGGACTGGAACAAGCACTATGTTTACAACTTTTAGCAGACTTTCAAAGGGTGCCATGGGTTTCCAGCTTTAATTGTAAATAGAATAAAATTTTACACCAATTTGGTCTTAAGTGCTTGCCCAGCTAGAATCAAACCCACAGCTTTTCCAATTGCAAGATGCCGCAGTCACATGAGCACCTGATCTGATCTGTGTAGGCTCCATGGAGCTCGGTGCACACTGTCAGATGGTGGAGACAATAACAGTAAATTCCTCTTGCAGACTTATTCTGGACGTTGGGGTTTTTATAGATCCCTCATCTTCTGTATATAGCCTCTTATGTCTGCTTTGGTTGGGTAATAACTATCCATTGTTTCAATGTCTTCTGCTCCAGCCCATATATGTTCCGTTCTGGTAGGCAATATTTCATCTGAATGTCCTGGTACCCCAACAGCTTATATGCAGAAAACGTGGAAGAGCTGACACGGTGTCTGAGAGGTCTCTGAGGTTTTCTAAATTTTTAATGAATACCTTTTAATATATTATGAGACACAAACGATAACACTTGTTTAGATGTCTTGATTATGCAATGTACATTTAACTAAAGAAACTTGCTAGTGCCTGAAGTTCAATTTAGTTTACATTGGCTTGCAAAACTATTTGGCCCCCTTGAACTTTTCCACATTTTGTCACATTACAGCCACAAACATGAATCAATTTGATTGGAATTCCACGTGAAAGACCAATACAAAGTGGTGTACACGTGAGAAGTGGAACGAAAATCATACATTATTCCAAACACTTTTTACAAATAAATAAGTGAAAAGTGGGGTGTGCGTTATTATTCAGCCCCCTTTGGTCTGAGTGCAGTCAGTTGCCCATAGACATTGCCTGATGAGTGCTAATGACTAAATAGAGGCACCTGTGTGTAATCTAATGTCAGTACAAATACAGCTGCCCTGTGACGGCCTCAGAGGTTGTCTAAGAGAATGTTGGGAGCAACAACACCATGAAGTCCAAAGAACACACCAGACAGGTCAGGGATAAAGTTATTGAGAAATTTAAAGCAGGCTTAGGCTACAAAAAGATTTCCCAAGCCTTGAGCATCCCATGGAGCACTGTTCAAGCCATCATTCAGAAATGGAAGGAGTATGGCACAACTGTAAACCTACCAAGACAAGGCCGTCCACCTAAACTCACAGGCCGAACAAGGAGAGCGCTGATCAGAAATGCAGCCAAGAGGCCCATGGTGACTCTGGATGAGCTGCAGAGATCTACAGCTCAGGTGGGGGAATCTGTCCATAGGACAACTATTAGTGGTGCACTGCACAAAGTTGGCCTTTATGGAAGAGTGGCAAGAAGAAAGTCATTGTTAAAAGAAAACCATAAGAAGTCCCGTTTGCAGTTTGCCACAAGCCATGTGGGGGACACAGCAAACATGTGGAAGAAGGTGCTCTGGTCAGATGAGACCAAAATGCAAAACGCTATGTGTGGCGGAAAACTAACACTGCACATCACTCTGAACACACCATCCCCACTGTCAAGTATGGTGGTGGCAGCATCATGCTCTGGGGGTGCTTCTCTTCAGAAGGGACATGGAAGCTGGTCAGAGTTGATGGGAAGATGGATGGAGCCAAATACAGGGCAATCTTGGAAGAAAACCTCTTGGAGTCTGCAAAAGACTTGAGACTGGGGCGGAGGTTCACCTTCCAGCAGGACAACGACCCTAAACATAAAGCCAGGGCAACAATGGAATGGTTTAAAACAAAACATATCCATGTGTTTAGAATGGCCCAGTCAAAGTCCAGATCTAAATCCAATCGAGAATCTGTGGCAAGATCTGAAAACTGCTGTTCACAAACGCTGTCCATCTAATCTGACTGAGCTGTACCTGTTTTGCAAAGAAGAATGGGCAAGAATTTCAGTCTCTAGATGTGCAAAGCTGGTAGAGACATACCCTAAAAGACTGGCAGCTGGAATTGCAGCAAAAGGTGAGTAAATATTCAGCCCCCTGAGTATTGACTCAGGGGTCTGAATATTTACTCACACCCCACTTTTCACTTATTTATTTGTAAAAAATGTTTGGAATCATTATGATTTTCGTTCCACTTCTCACGTGTACACCACTTTGTATTGGCCTTTCACGTGGAATTCCAATAAAATTGATTCATGTTTGTGGCTGTAATGTGACAAAATGTGGAAAAGTTCAAGGGGGCCGAATACTTTTGCAAGCCACTGTATATAGCACCGATTCACAACAGATGTCATCTCAAGGCACTTTACAAGGAAAGTCAGGTTTGACGTTATATTGCACTTATTCATGTTTTGAATGAAGTACCTTTTTGTTCTGAGGGATTTATATTAGTGATCAGTCTATTACTCTGACAGCAATGTCTGTTTTTGTTGAAGTTTGATTTTTTTTTTTTTTACCTTTTTATTTTGCTGCTGCTGAAACCCTTTCCAGGAATAACCACTTCTGAAAATGTAACTGGTTACAGTAAAAAGTTACTGCATCTAAAATGTAACAGTGGTGTGAGTATTATTACATTGACAAAGTAATGTAACTAAGTACTTTGATCTATAATAGGTGGGTGGCTCTGTAAATTTAGATCTTGTGGATCCATTCTATTGACTGGGTCATTTTTTTGAATTTATTAATTTTAATTCAATTCAATTCAGTTTATTTATATAGCGCCGATTCACAACAGATGTCATCTCAAGGCACTTAACAAGAAGTCGTTTCAATACATTTATACAAACATTCCAATCTGTTAAAAAGTTTCCTATTTAAGGAATCCCAGCAGATTGCGTCAGTCATTGGCGTGAGGTTGGGCCCCGTTGATGCAGACTTTCCAACCACAGCAATCCTTCAGCAATCCCTCATACTGAGCAAGCATGTAGCGAAGGTGGAGAGGAAAAACTCCCCTTTAACAGGAAAAAACCTCCAACAGAACCAGGCTCAGTAGGAGCGGCCATCTGCCACGACCGTCTGGGGGTTTGAGAAGACAGAGCAGAAACACAGAAGGAACAGAAGATCTGATAGAAGAGAACTTTCTATGTTACAGAAAGTAAAAAGTTGATAACAGGACACAGTGGATGTTCAGTTACTGGGAGCATCATCCCAGTCGATGCCCCCCGTCCAACAGGGCATTGCAGCCAAGCAGGATACCAGACCAGGTATATCTTCTATGGAGAGAAAAACACTGAGAAAACAAAGTTAACAGTCGAAATAACAGAATGTACTGTAATACAACTGGAGAGTAGTAGAAGAGAAAAGTAGCAGAGTGAAGAAAAGTGTTCAGTCTGTCCTTCAGCAGTCTAAGCCTATAGCTGCATAACTACAGAGATAGCTCAGGATGACCTAAGCCACTCTAACTATAAGCTTTATCAAAAAGGAAAGTTTTAAGCCTGGCCTTAAAAGTAAACAGAGTGTCTGCCTCACGGACTAAAGCTGGGAGCTGGTTCCACAGGAGAGGAGCCTGATAACTAAAAGATCTGCCTCCCATTCTACTTTTAGAAATCCTAGGAACTACAAGTAAACCTGCAGTCTGAGAGCGAAGGGCTCTGTCAGGAACATAAGGAACAATCAGATCTCTGATGTATGATGGAGCTGATTATTAAGGGCTTTATATGTAAGAAGAAGGATCTTAAATTCAATTCAATTCAGTTTATTTATATAGCGCCAATTCACAACAGATGTCATCTCAAGGCACTTAACAAGAAGTCATTTCAATACATTTATACAAACATTCCAATCTGTTAAAAAGTTTCCAATTTAAGGAATCCCAGCAGATTGCGTCAGTCATTGGCGTGAGGTTGGGCAGATTTCCAACCACAGCAATCCTTCAGCAATCCCTCATACTGAGCAAGCATGTAGCGACAGTGGAGAGGAAAAACTCCCCTTTAACAGGAAGAAACCTCCAACAGAACCAGGCTCAGTAGGAGCGGCCATCTGCCACGACCGTCTGGGGGTTTGAGAAGACAGAGCAGAACATAGAAGGAACAGAAGATCTGATATAAGAGAACTTTCTATGTTACAGAAAGTAAAGAGTTAATAACAGGACACAGTGGATGTTCAGTTACTGAGAGGATCATCCCAGTCGATGCCCCCCGTCCAACAGGGAATTGCAGCTAAGCAGGATACCAGACCAGGTATATCTTCTATGGAGAGAAAAACACTGAGAGAAAACAAAGTTAACAGTCGAAATAACAGAATGTACGGTAATACAACTAGAGAGTAGTAGGAGAAAAGGAAGTAGCAGAGTGAAGAAAATTGGTAAGTCTGTCCTCCAGCAGTCTAAGCCTATAGCAGCATAACTACAGAGATTGCTCAGGATGACCTAAGCCACTCTAACTATAAGCTTTATCAAAAAGGAAAGTTTTAGGAAATTCTATTCTGGATTTAACAGGGAGCCAATGAAGGGAAGCTAAAACAGGAGAAATGTGATCTCTCTTTTTAATATTCATCAGAACTCTTGCTGCAGCATTTTGGATCAACTGAAGGCTTTTAATTGCATTTTGTGGACTTCCTGATAGTAAAGAATTACTGTAGTCCAGCCTTGAGGTAACAAATGCATGGACTAGTTTCTCAGCATCACTCCTGGACAGGATGTTTCTAATTTTAGCAATGGAGCAAATGGAACACTTCTTTAAATAATTTGGTTGGGATTGGGTCCATCATACAAGATGCTGCCTCACTTACTGAGAGAGAATTATTCATGTTTGAGAGGATGCTAATGATTTTATTTTTAATTGGATACATTTTATTTTTGAAGAATCCCATAAAGTCATCACTAGTAGAGCCGGGGGAATAGTTGGCTCAACAGAGCTGTGACTGTGTAAGTTTGGCAACGGTACTAAAAAGAAACCTAGGATTGTTCCTATTTTGCTCTATTGATGATGAAAAATATGCTGTTCTAACTTGTCGAAGGGTCTTTTTTATACAGCAGTAGACTGTTTTTCCAGGTTAAATAGGAATCCTCCTAGTATTCTGCTTTAAAGTACGCAGCCCTGCATTAAAGCAAGGAGTCAGCCTCCTATGACTAATTACTTTCTTTTTTAAGGGGGCTACACTATCTAATGCCAAACGCAATGAGGACGTAACACTGTGAACCAGATCATCAATTTCTGAAGGGTTAGAGATAGAATTGCTGCCATCCACTGTGTTACCCTGAGACACTGAGGAAAGTAAGAATGGAACAGATTCTTTAAAAATTGTTACAGCATTGTCTGATAAAGCTCTACTATAATGAAATTTTCTTTCAGATTTAAAATGGTCAGTTTAAGTAAATTCAAAATTTATCAAAAAATGGTCAGACAGGACCGGGTTATGTGGGTGGACTGTTATTTCCTCACACTCAATGCCTGATGTCAGTACAAGGTCCAAAGTGTGTTTACCCGAGTGGGTCGATCCCTGTACTTTTTGAGAAAAGCCAATTGAGTCTAAAATAACATTAAAGCCTGCATTTAGGCTATCACTTTCAGTATCCACATGAATATTGAAGTCCCCCACTTTAATAACCCTATCAGTATTTAATACTAAATCAGATAAAAAATGTGAGATCTGATCCAAGAATTGAGAGTAAGGGTCTGGTGGACGATACAAAACCACAAACAAAAATGGTCTTAAATTATTGTTTCTGTTAATGATTTTAGAAAAGAAAAATTATCTTGCATCTTCTAAAATTAACTGATATCTTTTCAGTATTTCTTTGTAGATCTCACAGTGAACCTGGAGTTGAGTTTCTCGCCATTTTCTCTCAGCTTGTCAACACTACCATTTTTCACCACGTACCAGTGGATCGCTTGTCGACGGCTACTTTTTTTCTGCTCTTTTTTTAATTTCTCTTCTTTTTTCTCATTCTTCTTTTTTCTTTTCTTCTAATAAATACAATAACAGCTTCACTAAAAAGCTCATTATACCGATTATTACAAGATTTATTCATTTTAACCTAAGCCTAACAATGTATCTGTAAACACCGGAATCCCCACACCTGTGTGTGTGTGTATGTGTGTGTGTGTGTATGAGCATGCTGGTTCACATAGGATTTCTCCATACAAGTGTTCAGTAGTTGGTGTGAGGAGCCATCGAACCGCCTCCCAGGAATCGATGCAGACACAAGGGAGATTGGAGCCATAAAAACCCAAAGGACCCCCAGAGCACAGAAACCACAGGCGGATCAACGCAGGGCTGACCGGACCCCCCAAGAGGGGAGCAGAGGAGAGCTAGATAGTAACACCCTCTCTACCAATAAAGGAGGCCCCCAGCATCACCCATGCATCGAAGGCCCCCCGTGCCCAGGCAGGAACCCAGGGTACGCACCGGCCCCAAACCCCGCCGATATGCTCACCCAGACCAGGAACAGACCAATGCCCTGGTTGGCCGTCACACCAGGCCGACATCCACCACCCCATATCCCTGGCAGAGCGACAACTGCTGTCTGATGGCTCAGCAAGCAACCGAATCTAAGATGACTGATTGATCCACGTCCCATTTTGAAATGGGTTATTAATTCACCTAAGGTAGATAATGTCATGTATTTTTTAGACAGCAATTTGGAGGAGTTGAGATTTTAAAAATCTAAAACTCTTGCTGGCATTTGTAACTCAACTGTACTGAGCTTAAATGTACCTTTTATAATAGATTTAATTTGTTGATTTTAAAAAAAATAATTTTTGTCAAACCTATATTGTGTAATTAATGTATTAAATGTGATAAAGTCTGTTCCTTCAAATATATGTTCCAGGTATTCAATTCCTTTACACCTCCAGTGTGGAAATTAATCTTTTTTTTTGCGTGGGATTAGTGAGGACTAGAAATTCCTGTCAGAGAAGAGCTGATATTTATGCTTTTAAAGCATTCATGTTGTTTTATATTCGAGCTAATAAATGGTAGGTCTGAAATCTTTATCTTATTGCATAGTGTCTGTTCTATGTCTATCCAGGACTCATCTAGGTAGCTATGTTTTAACCATCTTGAGATGTATTGGAGCCTGTTGCCTAAGAAATCATGATGAAAGTTTGCCAGATCTAGACCTCCTTTATCTTTGGTCTTCTGCAGTGTTTTCATGCCAAAACATGGGGGTTTTCCTTTCCAAAGAAATTTAGAGACAGAGAAATCCAGAGATCTAAACCAATCCCGTGAAAATTTATATTTCCTATCATTGGGGTGAAGATATCACCATGCATCGCAAACTCCATAACCACTCATGTACTGCTTAACTAGATTGCCAGCTGCGCTGAGTCCCTGCTGTACTGAGCCTGTATATTTCTTCATTTAAACCAAAGTTGAGGTCGCCCCCAAGAAGAAGTGAACAAGCCAAGTGTTCAGAAGTGCAGAGAAGGAATGAAGGAAAGAGGGGTCATTGATATACGGGCCATATATACTGACAATACATAACTTTTGTTCATGAATGGATATTTTTATTATTATAAATCTACCCTCTGGATCTCTGACTGTGTCTAATACTGTAAAATTACCGTTTCTATTTATTATCATTGCTACTTCCCTTTGTCTAGAGTTATAGCATGCAGAAAACACATTAGGAAACTTAAGATAATCTGCAGCTGAGGTAGATTTACAAGTCTCTTCTAATAAGACATCTGCCTTCAATCTTTTAAGATGGTTAAAGATCTTAATTCTATCTAGTGCCAGTCCCATGAACATTCCATGTGACAAACCTTAGACTAGCTATAGTTGTGTGTGACTAAAGTTGGCAAGTGCATGTCACCATAGAAACAGATAAACACAGGTGCAGTCATAGTTGGTGCTTGTAGTTGCCTGATTGAAAGTATGGAAGCAGAGATATAAGAAAGAGAAAAATAGAAGAAAGTTAGAGAGGTGTTAGGGGTTAGAGGGGGAGAGAGATATATGGCTATGTTATGAAAAAATTCTGAGAGTGTGTGAGTGATAGATGAAAAAAAAGAGTGACAAAGAGATTTGGTGATAGACATGAGAAGAGGAGGAAAAGAAGAGCTGATATCCCAGTACACAGCCCTGGCCCCGCCCACATCGAACAACGTAAACAATTTTACTGTGTTGTGCTTACATTAGGTAACAATTGCCTGATAAAACATCTCTTATCTAACCAGTGATACATGACTCTGACCAAACCTGTTGTTGCTCCTAAATAAGCCACAGGGTAATCTGTTGGTCCCTGACCAGCTGACTGTTGACATACAGTTTATCTACCACCACAGTAGCTCTGGTGCCTTCACTGATATATTTCTTCCTGATTCGGAATAAAACTCACCTTCTATCCAGGATCTCTTTTGGATATTGATCGTTAACGCTGTGATTGGCTCCACGCAGGTCTCTGCCCCGGCCTCTGACCTGCTCTATTTGCTTGTAGTGCTGAAATTTAGCAACAATTGGTCGGGAGGGCTGTTGTTGGGCCTCTTACCTCCGAGCCGGTGGACGCGATGAAAAGTGATGTTTTTTACCATGTCGATTTGGAATTTCCGCTGACATTGGAGAAATTCCGGGACAGTGGTTTCAACGTCTTCCTCTGCCTGTTCTGGGATCCCGGAGAAGATAAGGTTGTCCTGCATGCCCTGGGCCTGGATATGCAGGATATTTTCCTTCATCCTTTTGTTTTCTCCGGTCAGCTGCATCATCTGTGGGAGTGTCATGCTTGCTTATTGCAGTTTATTATGTTTATTTTGAATATTCATTTTAGTGTACTAATAACGTAGAGTAAAATAAACAGCTTAGTTATTCAGCTCAGCATATGTGTGATAATAAGTTTGTCTTTCTGAAGGAGCTGCTGTGAGAACCACAGTTTCAGAGTATACAGTGTGACAGAGTGGAAGGCATCACCAGCCTCCCCAAATTTCAAGTGAAGAGATAACAACTATAGTAATTTATGCGAGAACCTTGTGCTGGACAAAAAACTGGGACGAACTGGTTTCTGTGGGGTGTGTAGAGTTAGTTATATTTTCACGTCTTTTGTTTAGTTTTAGACTCTTGGGGTGCGTAGTAGAGAACACTAGTTTAGAGTCTCCGGATATATCTGTGCAGAATTGCTCATGTAAACTTTGGTTTCTAATTAAGAGGTTCAACTTGAACAATTATTGTGGTTCTTCCCAATTAAAATCATCCAGGACATTAGTTTTATTTTAAAACATCCCATTGGTGAGTTTCTTTACATGGACTTTCAGCGTTTGGTTTTCTGCAGCGAGTGATGCCACCTGTTTTTGCCTGAACTCCAAAGATTCCTTCAGAGCTTGAAATTCTTTGTGCAGAATCTCAACCAGCCAAGACCAGTGTCTTGGCTGGGTTGCTTCTTATCAATTGAATCCAGGAGATCAGTGTAGCTTTTCTCTGGAGAAATGGTGGAGGTGCTGGCTACAGAACGGATGCGTTTCTGTGATGAAGTGCATTTCGGCATGGTAGAAGTGGATTTTTGTGGTTTGCCTATAACTATGTTGTCGAAACACTCATCCAAGTAGCTCTCCAGGCTGTCCAAGGTCTCCTCGTCCAGTTTATGGAGAAAAACAATATAAGTTATTTTTTTTAAGCGATTGCTATATTTGGTTCAAATTTGTTGACTTGATTTACCTGAGTTTATTTGTTTTACCGGTAAAACACCCCAGCTGCCCTGGGGTGTTTTACCGGTATCTCGCACAGCTCTCGTGAGATCTCAGCAGCTCATCCTGCAGCTCCCGTCCTGCATGCAAGCAGACTGCTTTCTACCTGAGACTAGTTTCACTTTAGGTGTAGCAATGGAAGCAATGAGATTTTTGCAAGGAAATTTTCTACCAGCTTATTTACTGAGTTGGAGTTGGGAGATGAGGGGGGTGTGGTGGAAGGTTAAATACATTTAAAGGTTTTAACTTTAATGCTGAAAACGCTTTTTTACAGTTATCTCACTGTGGCTAGATAGTTTAGCAGAGATGGTACTTTCACAGAAAACACAGAAATGGTCAGATAATGCTATATCAATTACCAAGATGTCAGATATATTTAAACCTTTACTGATAATTAAGTCCAGAGTGTGTCCTCTATTGTGTGTTGCTTGTTTGACATGCTGGGTCAGGCCGCAGTTGTGAAGAGTGTCATATAATGTATCATATCTTGGGGGTTGTCACTATGGATGTTGAAGTCCCCCACAATGATTCATTGGTCATAATTGATACATATTACGTAAAAAAGGTCACTGAAATCATTAAAGAAGTTAGTTGTCGTCTGTGTTGCCTGCTCTCACTTAAAAAAGTGTCATTTGGAGAAATAGATTCTATCAATGCAGATGTTTCATTATTTATGTCTAGCCAGGGTTCTGATAAAAAAAAAGGGTGTGTATATTACATTCAGTGATTAATTCATTGATTAGAAATTACTTTCCTGATAAAGACCTAATATTTAATTAAGCTAACTTAAGTGGTTTGATAATGGGTAGCTGAACCTTCTGATAGGTGATCAATTAGAGATTTGGTTTAATATGAAAGCGTTTGGCTTTAGTTTTTTGTTTTCTGCTGCTTATGACTTGAATGATTCTCTTTGGGAGGCCGGACAGAGTCTGGGAGACGATGGGGGTGTAATTACTGTTCGGTTCCCTTCTATATCAGATGTCTGTTATTACCAGTTCCCCAAGGACTAAATTAAGTGCTATTCAAGTGCAAGCCATTTACCATTTTTACCAGTTGGAGCATCGGCAGAGTACATCCGGTGTTAGTCCCAGAGGCTTGATGTAATCAAAGTTTCGCAGTTAGTTGTGACCCAGTTCTAATTTGTGCTTTCAGTCTGAGAAATCTCTTAACTGAGTCATTAGGTGGTTCTTTTCCTGGAATGGTGTTTGGTTCAAGTCAAACAACATTCCATTCCTTTGTTCCAACTGGCAAACCTCAAATTGATCTTCAGGTTTTCTCCTTGCTCACCTGCCATGTAGTTGAACTTGTTCAGTCTAGTTCTGATTGTAAATACATGCACATAACAGTAATGGGCTGTAGGTCCCATGTTAACATTGTAGGGTTTTTTGAGACTTCTTTTAGCATCTTGGGAGCCACTGTTGCTCAGTGGGTAGTTGTCTTGCAATCTGAGTCATAGGTTCAATTCCAACTTCCGCTTGTCACATGTCAATGTGCCCCTGGACAAGGCCACAAGTTGCCTAGAGTTCTGTATTGGTGTGTGAATGTGGCTCCAGACCATGTAAAGCACTTCGAGTGGTCAGTGTCCGTTTACCATCTTGCTGTACATTTTCAGAAAACTTGCTTGGACAGGCAGACCGGAGCATGTTGCCGTTGTTTTTAATGTCATCTTGAAAACTTACCAGACTCACTGCAACAATTTTCTAAAGGCCTCACAAAATGTCTAAGAACTAAATTCCAAAATGAATTATTTTTGCAGCATGTCCATCTGAGGTGATACACCTGTGGGACTTTGATCTTTAATTAGGAAATAAATTTGGGTCCATCCAAAGTTGTCCATTACTTAAAGTTGCATTTTTTTATACAAGTATTAAATACTCTTCAATGGATACACATTTGTCAGCATTATTTAATATTAAATACCAGCAAGTTCAAATGTTTTAGAAAAATGCACTGTAATTTTTTTTTATTTACACACACAACTGTACTAGTTTTTACTGGTTATTCCATCCAGGAGGACCACCCTTTATACTATGATAGCCTCTGCAAAAAGCCTCACACCAAAGAATGTTTAATAAGTTGTTACTGAACTACCAAATCCCCAAAAACGCATTAATCTACCAGTTTTCCTTTCTTGCAGTCATGTGTGGGGTCTGTTCCAACCTGAATTTGGTAAATGTGAATCGTCTCCGGCTTCGTATCAGGTATTCTAAGTTTTGTTATTACAATCTGATGTGAATTGGTAAATGGCCCAAATATGTATAGCACAGTGGACTACAAAGCACCGTACACTGTGTTCGGTCATTCACCCCCCACACACTCTGGTGATGGTAAGCTACATTGTGGTCCCAGCTGCCCTGGGGTGCTGTGACGGAGGCAGGCTGCTGAACACTGACCTCCAGGAGCAAAGGTGGAGGAAGCGTCTTATAACAACTCAAGTTACTGGACTAACTCGTACCTCCTGAGCCACTGTCCCCCAATTCTATTAAAATATTTTGATACTTGTTAAAAAGCAGAAAGCTCACACGGTTTCATATCATTTGGTTAAGAACTTAAAATAATAAATTAAGAGGACAAATACAGAATACATTTTTATTTCAAAATAAAAAAGTAAAATATTTACAGACTGAAATAAATTGATCAATGTTATACACAAATGTGTTCTTCCACTTTCCATAAACAACCCCATACGTTTTCCTGTTGACCAGTCTCTGTATGAGGGGACGTGACAGAGACCGCAGCTGCTTCAGAGACATCCAAAAGTAGCAGGAATCTAATCGGACTCCTCTGTTCCCTACAGGATAGGGCTGGACTTGTGGTACTGAGACAGTTTTACATTCAACTCATCCCCAGAGGTAACACCTCTCTCTTTGTCGAACAATACAGCTGTGCTTCCTCACAGTGAGGTCCTCCATGAGGACATTGTGCTGAGATTCCCTTCCAGGTCACAGGTGGATGGAGGAATAAGTAGTTCTATTGAGAAATCACTCTGATGGCTCGCCTTCTTTCTGTTTCTTTTTCTTCTTTTTTGGCTTCTCAACAACCTGGAAGACAGTTCACACAATAAGTTATCTGCTAAGTGTCCTGAAGGCTACACCTACAAAGTGAAAGATCAACTCCAACTTACCGGTGTGTCAGGTTCCTCCTCTGTTTTCTCAGCCTCTGCTTCCTCCATTTTTGCTTTCTTCTCTTTTTTCTTCTTCTTCTTCTCTTTCTTTAGCTCCTCTCCAGACGGTGTGCTGGGCTGGGCCGTTTCAGCATCACTATCTGCTGCCTCCCTCTTTCTCTGCAAGTCAAAGGGAGAAATGTTTGTTGCAGGATAACTCAGTCGGACCCTGGACTCAGTCACTGCTCCCCAGAACAAAAGTTCAGAGAAACGGAATTTTGAGATGTTTTAACCTAGTCTGATTTTTGTTTTCACTTCTATAAAATATTAAAGACATAGATGACATTTTAACTGCCTTTGGCATCCATACTTAACAATAATGCAGGTTTTATCACTAAAACCAGTGTCTTGCTTACTTAACCAGCTTTTTACCTCAGAAACTAGCACATTCTATAGGGCAAAACAGCACAGTTGCTGCGATCTGTTCAGGGATTCCTGTTATCTGACAAACGTCTCTCCCATCAATGAAGTTCTCTTTCATAACACGTTTCAAGCAGGTAACGACCTGGTGCTTGGTGAGCTCCAGCTGCAGTTAAACACTGGAACCAGAAAAAGGCCCAAAGCGTTCCAAGCTTGCAACTTAATGACCAACTGACCTTTGTAGAAGCGTCACTTGAGGCCACCACACCGGAGACACTGCCAAAAAAAACAAAACACCACTGTTAGGCATGACACATTTCATGGCCTTTTATAGCCGCTTATGAGTGTTCTCTGGTGAGCTGAACCCTCAGCTGATGATTGGCTGAAGGCTGAGGCTCACAGCAGAAGGTTCATGTAGCAGAGCGACTCCCTAAAAGAGCACTTCAGCTCAGAGAGGGATAACTGTCTGCAGTGTAACGGGGTCACCAGCAGCTCCAGGTACCTGTAGTCAACGTATTGGTCTTTCCACTCCTGTGGGGTGCTGCCATTAGGCTTCCCGTGTTTATCCAGCAGTCCCTTCTGGATCATCATCTTCTTCTGGCTCGCCTGATAGAGAAAAAGGTAAATATGTTATCCAATTCTTTCACTTACAACAAGATGATCAGAAGCTTCAGCGGTACCTTTGGCCCTAGTCCCCACTTCCGAGGATACGTGTCCCGCTCCATGATCACCCTCTTAATTTTTGCTACAACGCCATGATCACATGTAGAGATCACAGCTGTAGTCATCAGTGCCACCGCTGCAGGGAGAGAGGAAAGGCTTCAGTCTGGTTCCTGCTTAGTCCACAATCAGACGTTGGATTTACTGACAGGAGCCATCAGACAAGGGTGATAGATAGCAGGTCATCACTGCTCGGGAGCTGCTGCAGCTATTCAACTCATCATGTGGCTTCAACGCATCATAGCAAAGAGGAACCGGCTCTTACCTGTGCAGATGGCCTCGCCCTTGGTTGTTATGACAACAATATCCTGGTTGACCTCAATGCCATCTTCATACCGGAGGACACCGGGGAGCATGATCTTGGCCCCGTAGCAGATGGCGTTGACCTGCAGGCAGACCCCGATTAAAGTGGTTAGAACCTCTGGAACCAGCTGAGCACCAAGCAGGATTCTATGGAGGAAGACTCACTGCGCTATCCTTCATCACCAGCCGTTTGTAGGAGACCAGCAGCTTCTCTAGAGGGAAGATGACTCTCCTCAGATATGTCTCATCCTTATTGTGATCAAACTGCCACTGAGCATCTAGAACATCGTGCATTATCACCAGGTTGTCCTGAAAGCATAGAGTCAAGACTAAAAATGAGTTGTGTCAGCAGCACTGAGTCTCAACAGTCAGGACACACTCTGGCCGTCGTGTCTCCGCTGCTTTTTTGTTCTTCCAAAGTCTAATTAGCAACTCGGCACTGAACAGCAGAGCTGGACTCAACACTTTGGACCTCGGAGGAAAACTGGAACTCCTCCTGACCTTCTCTCCAAGGACTCCAGAGCGAACACGTCGGAGCTCCTGCATCTGTCCTCCGACGCCAAGCAGCAGCCCCAGATGGACGCACAGAGTCCGGATGTAGGTTCCTGCCTCACAGCTGACCCAGAAGATGCCTGTTATAAAAAAACAAACAAAGGTTTAAATGGGGGTGGGGTCGCTGCCACTGCAGTCCATCTGTACACCTTCCAGTCCACCAACATCTTCAGAATTCCAGGTGATGCTAAGCTAGATTTCTTCTGACTGGGGACAGCCCACATGGACTTAAAACTGGATCACAGCATTCTCTTTTCAAAACCACTAAGATTCAGATTTAAGGACCTAAAAATGTGACAGTTCATCTCTTTTCATCAGCATGATGCATCATTGGTGCATTTTGTCTATTGCACAAACAACGGGTTAATTAGTGCTGTGTTGAAGAAATCGATTCTGAACAGATTCTTAGAATTTTCTCTTAAAAATCGATTCATACCTCCAAAAATGTATTTAATTGTTCAACATAGTTTCTTCTTTTTACGGCTAAAATAGGAGGGGAAAGTCCAAAGGGCCATTTCAGGGCTTCCGTCTGAAAGTGTTAATATAGTTTTCCCAGTGAGCTAGAACCCCACCCAGTGTTGTGTCATTGAATTACAGTCATGTAATTACTGAACAGCTCAAGAAAAAAAAAGTTATTAATAGCACTGACCCATATCAATATTGAACAGGAACAGATTGGATTGCATCATGATAACTGATTCCAACTCTTGAGAATCGGAATAGATTCTTGACATTTGAATCGATACCCAGCTACAGGTAACCAAGGAAACCTTTCAGCAAACATCCAGAGAGTAGACATTGAGATGTCCACCCAGTGAAGGGACTGGGAGACTGAAGGACTCTGGCTAAAATGACATCTCTGTTGGACAGTGCTCCCCCCTTTGCATGAAGTTATTTCGGTTACACAACCCAATCACTTAGCTCATGCTACCAACATAAAACATTAAAGGATGTCCGACAAATGAAAGCTTTAAGGAGGGACCACTGCTAGTTAAACAGAGTCAAAGAGCAGTGTTCCTTGCTACACTGACTTAGCGTTCCACAATACAATGTCCTCAGGAGTAATGGGAATTTTGGCTCTTCTAGGGCAGCTGTTTCTTATGGCTCGGCTCACTGGTCCGCCCTTTCCTCTTGTTTCCATTGTAAAAGCATCTCCTCCTCTGCAAGTCATTTCCTGAGAACTTTCAAATCTGTTCTGGATTTTTATTTGGAAACAACATTTCAACTCAGCCACCCATGCAGACTATTAGTGTTTTACACTGTTTGCATTCTAATACATTAATAAAACCCAACAAACTTAGTTGAGTTAATTAATTAAAGAAGACAACAGTGCATAGAACTACTTTCTCACCAAGCCTCCTCTCTGGATCATACTCTATCAGCTTGCTCTCATATATTGTCCGAACTCTCAGCTGACGTTTTACTGCAGCAATCAGCGGTGGACGCTGGAATAATGCTCCTGTCAGTGTCTCCAAGGCCTGCAAACACAACCAGCCAGAAGAGATTAGAAAATATTTTCAAATTGTCTCATATCCAAAAGTATTCATAGTCAAATTAAATTTAAAAGTACAACCTATGATAGATCCAATCAAAAGGCCAAAGATGTTATACATTCTAGCACATGTAGGCAAATCATTAAAACCTGGTAGCTTACCCGGGCCAGAACATGTTCGTTCTCAACTGCATTGTGTAGCCGAACGATGCCCACATACTCCTTACCTGCAAACCAGAGGAGAGAAGAAGCCACAACACTTTACTGTATGTCTGACCAAAACAAAAAACATCCCAACATGGGATCAGATGATCTCACTGATCATCTGATGATATAGCTAGTGGGTCAAAATCTTCTCATAGAAGCTAATAAGCAAGCAAAGCAGTCTCAGATAAAAAAAAGGGATGACATGTTAGTTCTGTGTAGAAACAGCAGGTTTCATCAGCAGGCAGCCGTTTCTTCTAAAACCTTTGGCCTGTGTGTTGAAGGAAAAACCCCGATCATCCTCTTGGCTTTTTTTTACACTCCATTTGCAGAAACTACCAGGATCTATAGCCACTTCTAAAGTGAGCTTCAAGGTCAATAGCACGTGTGTTAGACAGCTCCTTTAACACATATCAGATGAGCTGAATTGGTACCCGACCAGAAGGCATTACTGGACTTCAGCTGCAGATTTGTCCATGCTACTACTCAGAACAGGTTGGTAAGGGATTGCTGATGTGGGCCCCAAACTGTTCAGGCTTGGGCTGATTATTAGTAAATGCATCTTTCAGTGAGCTGATGTCTCCAACATGGCTTTAGAATATCACTGTATTGTTACTGATGGCATTTGATCATAACCTACCAGCACTCTGCTGGGACTTCACCAGTCGCGTGGCTCTGTCTATGCAGACAATCAAGCAGCCGGTAACTTTGGGGTCAAGAGTTCCACTGTGACCAGTCTTCTCCACCCGCAGGATCCTCCGGATCCATGCCACCACCTCATGAGACGATGGGTTGGCTGGTTTGTCCAGGTTAATAAAGCCCGACCTAGTGGGAGCAGATGCGTCGCCATCAGAATCATGTTTAACCCAGCCAGCACTGGTGAACTTTTAGGTTACAGTACCTGACATAGTCTGTAATGTTCCTCTTCAGGGGGTTGCTGCCACATGGGATCGGAGTGTAATGGGCTGTTCGAATATTTAATTTGTGAAAATTCTGCAAGAGGAACATCAGATGTCTTTACCATTTTGACTTCACAGATTGTAAAACCTTTTGTTAAGAAATCAGCTACAACGCTGTCAAACTATTACAGTTCATTGTAAGCTGGAAGTCTGCAAAACTGAAGAGCTTATAACCAAATTACACTCATTTCTAGTTTTATAACAAGCCCCAGGGAGTTGTGAACTGTTTACACTACCACAAGGTGGCAGTAATATACTAAGATCTGAAAATTAGCACTGAATTTTTTCAAAGCAGCACCACCTTCACCACAACCCTGCCATGTGAACCATCGAACCCAATCAACATCTCAGCTCAGACTGAAAACTCTTTAGAGGGTAACTTTCAGTACGTTTACATGCAGCAAGAGAAATTCGAATTATTGCCTTAGTCCGACTGAAATCAGACCTAAAATGCATCTATACACCTTAGTCCGGCTGGAATCGAACCGAACTGGAGCTCTGCTTCCCTTGCTGGATAACGACATTCTAATCGGATTACTCTGCAACCAGCGCCCCCCCCCCCCCCCTCGAGAAGTTTGGAGAGCCAGAAATGCGACCCAGTACTAACAACAGTAGTGTTATAAGAGGCATATGGCATCTAAGACAAACGTAAGCGACCAATCAGTGCATGTTTGGACTTACGAAAAAGCGATGCGTTGTTACTGTGAATATCCTGCATTAACTCCGTCTGCTTCACTCCCACCAGCCTCAGTTTACTGCCTGAATGCAGCTGGAAGCTAACAGCTACTAGGCTAACTCGTAGGAGCGCATATCACCATCTATCGTCAGGGAGTGGAAAGTACTTCATTTAAAGGAGTCATGACCTGTAATTTTCACTTTTCCATGAGAAAAAAAGGTATGTTATGATTGCCTAACGATTATACACTGCCCGGGAAGCCGATATTTAAAGGTGAAGCATTTGTTTACCCCTGGGTTCGTCAACCAGCCCACGTGCACTCAAATGCATGGTTTTAATTTCTGGCCGACTTGACGTCAAGCCGGCGCAGGATATACCATATATAGACATCGCAGACCTACCTATGCTGGAGGAAGCCCGCCCCGCTCCTCTCCCTTCTCCCCTCTCATATTCAGTTGAGCGCCGCCATTACTGAATTCTAGTGATGGGAATTCCAGCTCTTTTTGGAGAGCCAGTTCCTTTGCCTTGGCTCACCATAAAGAAATGTCTCTTTCGGCTCCTCAGGTTTTCTGTTGCTTAAAGTGTATTTATTACAAAATTAATGCAAAACGATGTGTACCAAATGTACCAAAACAAGCAGGGGGGAATGAAAAAAAAAGGCTCCCGATGACGAGCCGACTCCAATCGTTCACTTCAAAGAGTTAGCTCTTAGAGCCGGTTCGTTCGCGACCGACACATCACCGATTCGAAGTCCATACTCCACCGTGAAAGATGCAGAAAGTTTCTTCACGCAATGATGCATGAAGACATATTCGTGTCAACCTTTTATTTTTCATCAGCAAAAAGTATTTCTACCAGAAACGTAGTGCACACGTGAGTTGCTCTGCTAAAACCACAGGAAGCTGAATCAAGTGTTTTTATGACCAAATAAATGATTTAAATGTGATCAGAACGTTAAATCGTCTTGGCCGCAGCCCAGTTGAGTCACACCCCATAAGGTTCCTGGTCGTAATCCAGCAGAACGCCAAGAGAACATCCAGAACCCAAGTGGAGAGGCCCCGCCCCAGAACAGAAGCAAAGGCTACGACTTCAACAGTGCAACAGCACTCAGCGAATGGATAAACTAGTTCATCATGTCACATGATTCTACACCTGCCAAGTAACACCCCCCCCCCCCCAAAATCAGAGCAGTAAAACTAGGGGTCTGACCTTTAATAGGAGGGGCCACTGTGAAGTCTCTAGAGAAGCAGCAGTCAACTCTGGCTGGATGATGAAGTCTCCACTCTGTTGGATCTCCTGGGAAACAAAAAACAGGCTGTTCAGCAACAATCAGGGGAGGGGCTCATAAAACCCGAAGCTTCAAGTCAAGTTCTTCACCAACCCCAACAACTTCTTCGCTGACTTTCTTCGATTTCTTCTTTTTCTTCCCTGAAGCTTAAGTTAAACAGAAAAAAACAGTTGGATAAATGAAAGTACAGTAGTGAGGTACCCAAACAGGTTTTTGTCTTAGGACTTAGTTAGGATTGAAAGTCTCCCCAAGTCTCCTTATATACAGCTAATGGTCTAAATGGAAGGTTTTATTCATATAAACTGGAGAACAAACAAACCTGAACTCAAGAGTTCCGAAATAAAAACTAGATTTGAGCACCAAATTAGAATTTAGTAGTTCTCAAGCCCCCTTTAAAGCATGCAAAGTTCCAGTCTGATGAATGAAGTTACTTTGGATCCATTTTACTGAAACGTATTGGAAACCGCCCATGTGACTTTTACAGGTCACCGTGTAACAGTCACCCAGATGTTCTTCCAAGAGCTTAAAGAAAAGTCTAATCAACAAAGTATCGTTCTGTTGATCCAAGATGAGAAATGCTTGTATTTACAGACATTCAACAATACTGGGTGGATATAGCGTCCCTCTATATGCAGAAACACGATTCTTACGTTGGTCAACGCTAGGCTAAATCTAGCATATTTAGGGCTGAAATAAAATTTGTTATATCTCGGTAATATGCAGGGTCAAGTAGAGCCCGCATATCTTAAAGGTTTCTGCAAGTTAGAAAGCTTTATAACCCGCCGGAAACCCCGCGACGATCCATGCTAACTTCTTCTTCTTCGCTTAGGGCCCACGTGGTGTTTCCTACAGCACGTGGTGGCTAACCCTGCTAGCTAACAGGCGACTGTACACAGAAACCTGCCTGGAAAGAGTTGCTAGCTGCTCAGTATATATTCTGTACACATCCCTGGGTAGGGTTATGGTTACAGTAACACAGTAGGCATGCGGGGTTACAGTTTTATCCGTCGTTTAAAAACTGCTCTACCGTTTGAATGTCACGGGTCAATAATCAGAACAGATCAAACCACAGTGACATTACTTATTCACGTTTAAAATAAAACCATGCCGTCAGCAGTTTCATTTGATCCGTTTTTCCAGTTAAGAGCCAGCTTGCTCAATATCTGATGCATCCGATTCTCACCACGTGTTTCCTGATCCACGCATTAATAATTCACGCGCTTAAATCAAAATTAAGGGAAAAAACACGACTTTTCCTCACAGTACGCACGCTGATCTAGACGCTGCCAGACTTGGATGAGATTTCTTTTACAGAATGGCTGCAAAACTATTAATGTAAGCTGCACTTCAGACCAAACTTGCTGTCTCGCTGCTACAAACGCAGCCAAACTACACATAAGACAGTTTACTAGCAATACATCCCCAGATTAAGGGAATGCATTTGCAGAGCAACATTATTTGACCGAGATAAAACCTTAAAAAAATGACCCTGGGCCACACTCACCTTCTGTGTCCGCCATCTTCTTCGAAAAGAACGAGAACACCCACCTAACAAAACGAGTAGAGAGCGGCCGCTTCTTCCTCTGTGATATACAACAGCTTAGATAATACTGGGTACACTACTGCCCCCCGCAGGCCAAGAATGATTCATCTTCTCCAATATCCGGATGCGTTTCAATCATAGACTGTATATAAGACTCGGTAGACTGTATATACACAGTGGTTTCAATAGATCAGAACAAGACTTTACTATTTCACACCAGAAACAACATATGCACTTCTCATTGCTACAATAATTCTGTTCAAAAGATGAACTAATGTATTACTTAAGCATTTATTTTGGTTCATTCTGATGATCATGGCAAAAAGCTGATTCTTGCTTTCCAGGAAAAATAAAAATAAAACCATTTAAAATAGATTTTTAATATATATGTTTTGTTAAATATTAATAATAATAATAATTAATAATAATGATGATGATGCAAAACAAAACAATACACTTTAAAAACATATAAAGTAAAAAATTAAGACATTTAGGATATGGTGAACAAGTGAGTCTTTAACTAAGCTTTAAAACTTTCCGCAGAGCATCCCTGCCTAATATCTTGACGGAGATTGTTCCACAAAGATGGGGCATGAAAAGATGAAGCATGCTCCCTACCAGCTTTTCTTCTAGCTTTAGGAACTTTTAGAAGACCAGTGTCTGGAGATCGTAAAGCCCGGGGTGGAACATACAGGTGCAGAAGGTAAGACCATTTAAAGCCTTGTAGGTGAGCAACAGGACCTAAAAATCGGCTCTAACCTCACAAGACAACCAGTGGAGAGATGACAGTACTGGAGTAATGAGCTCATATTTACCAGTTTTGGTTCAAATGTGAGCGGTCGCATTTTGAACCATCTTCAGACCTCTAAAACTTTTCTTTGGTGACCCACAAAGGAAATATTGATGAAAATAAGATCTGATCCTGATTACAAAACAATTAAGTCCCCCCCAACCCCCCCCCCCCCCCCAAAATCAACTTTGCAGCTACATTTTACCGCCTGAAACAGACTAAACTGATTAAAAGAATCTTTTTTAGGCCCCATTCCATACCAGCTGGTATTGGTAGCGTCCGATTTTGTTGCTTACTAATTGCCATTAATAAAAGGTAAACCACAAAATGTTATTGCTAAATGTTGCTTGTTCATAGAGTGCTACATGCAAGCATATTAATGGAAAGTTGAGTGGAAGGAAAAAAATGATAAATCCTTGACAGTATTGTAATGCAAAATTAAATCAACTGTCTGGGGAAGATTCACAAAGCACGGCAGCGGGAGTCAGAGCATCACAGGCCACCCACACAGTCACATCCAGGACAAGAGCAGCACTGTTGTATCCCTGGTGTTAAGCGTCTTACCTCAGCTAAGCGGAAAAAGGCCTGGACTGTTGCTCAATGTTAAGGTGATGCACCCAATCAGTTGATTAGACAAGAGAATTTCCTTAAAAATGACAACAAAACACATACGTTTTCAGCTTTAACATTTAAACAAGATATAGGTTGTCACCTCTCAACCCGAGCACCTAAAAAAACAAACATTCTTCCAATTGCTGAGCAGATTTTTGCATGTTTCCTCTGGTATTTTGGTGATTTCTCTTTAGTGAATTTAGTGATAAACTCCACTCTTTGAGGTTGGAAGGCCTCCTTGCCATCACCCTATAACTTTAGCTCAGTCCACAGATTCTATATTAGATTCAAGTCAGAGCTCGAGCTGGATCACTGCAAATCGTTACTATTACTTTTAATCAGACGAAACATGTTGGTAAAATTAAAGCTTAAGATTAGACTGCTGGAGGACATATTGACCACTGTTCCCCACTCCCTTACACCTTCTTACACCCTTACACCATTGGCTTAGCAATTGCTGCAAACAACTTGTCTTTGCATGTTTACAGAGACAGAACTTTAAGTGTCTGTGTTTTAACCCTGTTTCTACCCCAAACAAGGCAATTGAAGGTGCTATTGGTGCAGCAATATTTAATGTATTTTTCATGACTTATATTTTACTGAAAGACCAGAGCTTATACCTTTTTAGGTGTGTTTCTCTCCTAGGTCCGGAAGAGCCAGCTCATCTGCTGCTGTTGCTCCTCTTTAATTGATCAAATCCAAAGGCAAGGAAAGATAAGGGAACTTTATTTGTATAGCACACTTTCAACAACAAGGCAATTCAAGGTGCTTTAAACCATTAGGGGATCAAATAAAAGTAGCAATAAAAGCATAAAACACAACATTAGAGACATATAACTTAAGACACATTAAAACATAAGACATTCCAGCTATTAATAATCACTTACTCAAAGGCAGCACTAAACAGATGGTTTAGCTTTGTTTTAACGGAACTCAGTGTTTCAGCAGCTTTGCAGTTGTATGGAAGTTTATTCCAGATAAGGAGAGCATAGAAACTGAAAGCTGCTTCTCCATGTTTGGTTCTGATTCTGGGGATGTTTAGTAAACTAGAGTTGATTATTAGTAGACCTGAAAGGTCTGGTGGGTTGGTATAGTGACAATACATCTTCAACATACTTTGGTGCTAAGCCATTCAGGGGTAAACTACTAAAAGAATTTAGAAGTCTATTCTCTGAGCTACAGGGAGCCAGTGTAAGGACTTTAGAACTGGGGTGATGTGCTCTACTTTCCTGGTTCTAGTGAGGAACACGAGCAGCAGCGTTCTGGATCAGCTGCAGCTGTCTAATTGACTTTTTAGGCAGACCTGTGAAGACGCTGTTGCAGTAATTAATCCGACTAAAGATAAACGCATGGATGAGTTTTTCGAGGTCCTGTTGTGACATTAGTCCTTTCATTTTAGAGATGTTCTTCAGGTGATAGAAGGCTGACCTTGTTATTGACCTTTATGTGACCCTGGAGGTTCAGGTCTGAGTCCATCACTACGCCTAGATTTCGGGCCTGATCAGTAGTTTCTTGCTGTATTAACTGAAGCTGTGTGCTGACTGTTGATCGTTCCTCTTTAGGTACGAAAGTAATTACTTCTGTTTTGTTTTGTTTCTATTCAGCTGGAGAAAGTTATGGCACATCCATCCATTGATTTCCTCCATGCATTTACTTAGGGTTTGGATGAGTTCAAAATCACCTGGAGACATCGTAACGTAGAGCTGAGTATCATCTGCATAGTTATGGTAGTCTCAGTGCTGTGGTGAGCACGGAAACCAGACTGAAAAACATCAAAGCGGTTGGTCATTGTTAGGAAGCTATTTAACTGCTGAAACAGCTTTTAAAATAATTTTACTGATGAATGGAAGATTAGAAATTGGCCTGTAGTTCTGCATTAACATGTTGTCCAGATTCTTCTTCTTTAGCAGTGGTTTAATAACTGCTGTTTTTAAAGCCTGGGGGAAGACACCTGACAGGAGGGATGAGTTCACTATTTGAATCAGATCAGACACAATGACAGGGAAAACTTTCTTAAGGAAAGCTGTGTGTAGGATTTTAAGACAGTGTTAAAATAAAAATCATATCCCTCACTCTTTTAATTGAGAAGAACCCCTATAATTGTTCAAGTTGAACCTCTTAATTAGAAACCAAAGTTTACATGAGCAATTCTCCACAGATATATCTGGATACTCTAAACTAGTGTTCTCTACCACGCACCCCAAGAGTCTAAAACTAAACAAAAGACGTGAAAATATAACTAACTCTACACACCCCACAGAAACCAGTTCGTCCCAGTTTTTTGTCCAGCACAAGGTTCTCGCATAAATTACTATAGTTGTTATCTCTTCACTTGAAATTTGGGGAGGCTGGTGATGCCTTCCACTCTGTCACACTGTATACTCTGAAACTGTGGTTCTCACAGCAGCTCCTTCAGAAAAGACAAACTTATTATCACACATATGCTGAGCTGAATAACTAAGCTGTTTATTTTACTCTACGTTATTAGTACACTAAAATAATTTTCAAAATAAACATAAAAAACTGCAATAAGCAAGCATGACACTCCCACAGATGATGCTGCTGACCGGAGAAAACAATGTTGAGCATTCATTTATTTTAACTGATGCTCAAACACAAAGAGATTAAACCCGTAGCATCATATTGTAACCATGGTAACACAACAATCACATAACCATTTTTTCTTTTTACACTTTTACAAAGTTAACTTGCAAATGTTAAAAACTTTTAATTTATCACTGCTCAAACTGTCAAATGTTCTCCACAAGGAAACATTTAGATCTGTGGTCTGTGTTCAAATTCAAGCATTTATGAGAGGCCCCTGATGGTCTGGGGGCCCTAAGCAGTGGCTTAGCTCGCTTCTACCTTGGGCCGGCTCTGCCTCCGATTACAGCAAACATAATATTCTCTTTTTGCTGTGACTTTCCAAGCTTCTTCACTTTCAGTCTATCTTTATTCCTGATTTGGGAATTCTCTGGACCGCTCACTCTTCCAGCTCCTATAAAGTGACACAAATCTTCTGTCATTTTAATCATACATTGAAAAAAATAAGTGTGGAGACTGACTGTGAACCTGCAGAGAACATGGCTACAAATGCCATCAGCCATGAGCTCCTCATGCAGTCAGACAGAAAACATGTGAACAGAGCCGTTGCTGTGTAATTTATATCAATAAATGTTGCTTGCAGCAGTCGGGTCAGCAGCAATCCTCCAGCGTTGTCTCCTTTGTGCTTTGTGTAGGCGGCAGTGAGAGACACAGTCACTATGGTTACAAGAAATTTCTTAGCTTCTTATTTCAAATCAAAAATCCTCTTTGGTAAAAACTTTGAGAAAATGGGTAGTAATGACTTGTGTTTGCATCATTCTCAGTTCATTAAAGTGAGAATTAGAATTACGTTGAATGACATTAACTTTTTAGCTTTCTATCTAAAACACACTGCTTGACTATGTGATTTTTTTGTGCTATAAGAAGTGAACTGAACCAGTAAACATGCTGGAATGGCACATCACGGCAGCAGGAGGTGGTTTTATACAGGAAATCAATCAGTCAGTGTGGTTCTAAATGTACCTTATCCTTCAGCGTGTATGGAAAAGAACAGAAAAACATCGTACTGTTGAGTTATATGCACACACAAGGTGGATGTGCTTTAACAGATGTAAAGACTCCTCCTGTTATGTTAATGAAAACAGAAGAGATCCAAAGTGAAATTCTGGTCTGAAGGACCCACAGAAACATCAGCAAAGTGCTTAATATGTGTCTGAAGGTGCTGAAGGAGATAAAGGAAGCGCTGCAGAGTCTGGGTGTTTCTATGTGTTTGCGTTTGTGTGTGTCCGTGTGTGTGAGTGTGGGTCGGTGTTTATGTGAGGTGTTGAAGGGCACTCTCAAGGATTTCCAGTGTTTCCTGTAACACAGCTATGATTTATTCCTCTTCCCCCTGAGCTGACAGCTTGTGTGTGTGGGGGTGTGTGCTTGCAGACTCAGTTTTTCCCTTCAACTGCACTGAAAAAGGAAAATAAAAACGGAGCAGAGATCCAGTTGTCTGTGTTCACTGGGATCTATGTATTTCTTTACCTTATGATTGAAAGGTGTCACTTTTAAACAAAATGTGGAAACCCTGAGTCACATACACCCGGTGCCTCTTTTCCATTTATTGTCACCAAGAGTTGCTCAACTCATTTGGCTACCATAACATTTGTTTTTAACCAATTTTGTCTGATTTTAACCATTTTTACACAGTTGTTTTTTTTAATTTCTGTTGCAGATGGCGTCCATTTCAGATTCTCATGATTAGATCTGCATCTTTGGATAGAGGATGATGTCATGTAGAAGGCAGGACAAAAAGACAATGCTGCTATGATGTACTTAGCTCCTTATTTGGTATTACCAGCTTCTTGATGATCAAGCTTTTACAGAGTGGAGGATTTCTAGTGGTTTGCAAAAGTATTTAACATTGTTTCATGTTACAACCACAAATTTCAGTGTATTCTATTGGGATTTTGTAAAAGACAAATACAAATTAAGGTTGAATTGTGATGTGGAAGGGAAAGCATCAAGTTTTTAATTTTCTGTTTTGCAAATTAAAATGGTAAACACGTGGGGTTGCATTTGACCACCCTTAGTAAATGCATTGTAGACTCACCTTTTGCTTTATTTACAGCTGATAGTCTTGTTGGGATTGTCTCTAAAAGCTTTCTAGACTGAAAGTCTTGGAAATAATTTTTATTTAAACAGCTTAAACTGGTTCAGATTGAATAGATAGTGTTTTGCATGTAAGCCAAAAACTTGACTTTTGTTCTTATCTGATCAGAACCCCTTCTTTCATTTTGGGTTTGAGAGACAATTTGGCTGTTGGGCGAAAATAAGCAGGTGAAGTCAAACCAGTGTGATAAATTGAAAAGCAATAAGAAAGGTAACAAGATTAAATAATAGGACAGAGGCAAAACGTAAAACCTAAAAACAAAATAGAGGAAGGCTAAACAAAAAGGCAAAATAGCAGAATGTAGATATTATTTCAAATCAAATTGATGCTATAAGCAAAGCCTTCTTCAATAAATGGTAGAGTAGATATTTGAGTTCGTTGTGAGTTCCAATCTGTTCTCTGTTCTCACCTTATATCTGAAATGCCTAACGAGTGTTTGATTCAAACCAATCACATATTATCTAGCCCTCCCACTCATATAAACCACACCCATTTATGAGGTCACACCCCTGTGTATGCTGCAGAATAGTAATAATACCAGTAATATGTTTCCACCTTTAGCAGGGTTCCGGTGTGAGAAGAACCCATGTGCAACCACTATTGTCAGACTCCTCTGCTCTGAGCCTGTACGCCTATCTGACCTTTTAGTTACAAAGAATTGTTGAATGATTTTAAGTCACACCACAATCACTAATCTCCATGCCCTCAAGGCTTTTGGGTTACACCTGCTTTTTGCCTGCGCCCTTTTGCCATTCCGTGCTTGCCTGTTCAGAGTCATTAAACTGTTCTGTAAATATGGAGCTAACAGGTTAGCTGAGGTCCAGGAGCAAGGCCACGCCTCAAAACCGCTTCATAGATACTAATCAGTCTTAACTCGATTCACCCGGTACCTCACGCCTGCCCTACGTCTCTAATCACACCGCGATACACATATAAACTCTGTCTGGCCTTCATTCCCCGTCTGTCTCATTCGTTTTCACGCGATCATTTCGGACTTCTGCGTGTCATTTGTGCTCGCTTATCTCGCTCAAAGCTTCTGCTTCGTTGGTTCCCGAATGGACCTTCTCACGCTCGGCGTCGATCCGTCCGAGTCGGACGAGGAGTTGCTCCGCGGTGGTCCCGCATCTCCCGGGGCATCTCCTCGGCTCATCGTTCGCCAACTTTCCCGCCGTGTACGGCTTTCCTCGAGCCAGCAGGATTCCGGACGGTCTTCCCCAGCCCCCTGCTCCTTCACCCCAGATCTCGCAGCCAGATCTATTTCCCACCCCGATCACTCCAGTCGCTTACGGCCGCTTGGGCCAGCTTCCCTCTTCTGCCTCGTCTCGGAGCTTCCGTCTTCGGCTCGAGCCGTCGCCCACGCGCCTTCATGCCGCTGCTTCGGCTCAGCCGGGCCGGGCTCCCCCTCCTCCATCCTCTGGCTGCTCGCGCCGAGCTCAGGCGCCACGAGCTCGGGCCTCCCCTCCCGCTCTGCGTTCCCCGGTTGCAGCTCCAAGCCCCCCAACATGTCCAGCTGGACAGTGGCGCCGCTCCAGCGTGCGCTTCGGGACAGGGGTATCCCCTTCAGCCGCTCCGCCAACAAGGCCCATCTTTTCGAGCTCCTCTTTCCACCTCCTCCGCCCCGTTCATCCCCACTCCGTCCCCGGCTTCCCGCTTCTGCTGTCCCCGTCCCCTCGTCGGGCAGAACTTCCGGTGACGCAGTTCCCCTCCCCGTTGTCTCGGGCCCAGCGCCTACGGCACCCCCTGCTGGGGATGAGCCGCCACGTCACCCTGCGCCGGCTCCCTCTTTTCATGAGTTTGCTTCCTTTTTGTCTGATTTTTTCTTTTTTCTCAGGTAGCGCCCTTCACCGGCGCCCATCCGTCCTCTCTTTCCGGCCCTTCTTTCCTCCCCCCTTCTAGCTCCCTTTCGGCTCCTCCCTCGGTTTCTTTCCCTACGCCCGCCGCTTCAACAGTTCCTCAGTTTCTTCCGCCGTCCCACTCTCAGCCCCCCGCTGACCTGCCCCCCCCCCTCCATCCTCAACTTTCCTCTACCTCCCCTGACCCTCCCCCCTCTAGGTTCGAACCCCTATTCTCTTTCCACAGCCATTCCCCCCCTTCGGCCTCCTTCCTCAATCAACCGCCCTTCCCCGGTTCACCCCATACTACGTCAGTAGATCCTCCAAGGTAATCACGTTGACCTAGCCCTCCTCCTTCACCCCTCCTTGGGCCTCTCGGGCCAGCCTCGGAAATTATTAACTAGTTTAGGGCCTGTGCAGCTGGGCCCACCCCTCACCCCCTGCTCCCGGGACCTTACCCCGGTCGAGCTCGCCCTGGCCTTCTCCTTTTACCTGGACACCATCTGCTCCATGTTCCCTGACTGGCGGCCCAAGCTGGACGATTACCTGTCCATCGAGCTGGACTTGGCTCTCCGGTTCGGGGGCACGGGGTTCTGGTCATACCATAACCTTTTTTCCTCCCAGGCTGCAGGCCGGCTCGCCCAGTTCAACCAGGGGACGTACTGGGGCGCGCTCGACTCTGAGCTCTATTGCCGCGTCTTTGCAGCCCAGGCTTCCCTGTCCTGCAGTCTTTGTGGCGCCCCCTCCCACCCCGCCACCGCTTGCACCTCTATCGCCCCGCTCCGGTCCTGGGCCCCCACGGCCCGTAGCTCAGGGGCCCCGGACCGCCTGTCCGTCGCCGCTCCTCCCCCTCCACTCATCCCTAGACCCTCACTTACCAGTGCCAATGCCCCAGCCCCTGGGGGCGTCGACAGGCATGGCCGTCCTCTGCTGTATCAGGGAGGCCGGATGGTCTGCAACAATTTTAATTGGCAGGGCTGCTCTTCCACGAGCTGCAGGTTTCTGCACTTATGCTCCTTCTGTGGTGGGGCTCACTCCAGGGGCTCCGGCCCCCACAACCCAACCCCGCTGTCCGACTGACTAGCCCGGCACCTCCCCACACCCATCAAGGTGAGGGCCCTCGCTTCCGCCCTGGCCAGCCAACCCGATAAGGAGTTTGTTGATTTTTTCTAGTCCAGGGGCTCACCCACGGGTTTCACCCCGGTATAGAGGTCCTCCCTGATAGTTCGGCCTCTTGCGCCAACCTGAGGTCTGCCCTCTCGGAGCCCGACGTGGTCAATTCTCTCCTCCGCAAGGAGGTAGAGGAGGGGTTCATGATCGGCCCTTTCTGTCGCCCCCCTTTCCCAGTCTTCCGAGTTAGCCCCTTGGGCGTCTCCACTCGAAAATACTCTGGCAAGAAACGTCTGATCATCAACCTGTCAGCTCCTCACCCAGCATCAACAGCCTTATCCCCTTTCCAGATTTTTCAATGCATTACGCTACCATCGATCACACCATCGGCCTTATCCGCCTGGCGGGCCAGGGCTCCTGGCTCCCCAAGGCAACATTACTAGCGTTTTCAAGGTCCTCCCCTTTCACCCGGACATCTGGCGTTTTTTTGGCGTCCATTGGAAGGGGGCTTACTACTTCGCGGTCCGGCTCACCTTCGGCTGCAGAAGTAGTCCCAGGATCTTTGATTCGCCCCCAGACCATCAGGCCCTCTGCTGGGTATGGCTTAATACATACCATCTGCCATATGTATCTTTCACCTCCTGGATGACTTCTTGGTCATCACCCCCGCTTCCTCTCCACCCCATTTGGGGCTTTGCGCTCTCACCGAGGCCTTCTCAAACATAGGTGTCCCTCTCTCTGACGAGAAGACAGTGGGGCCCCTTACCTCTCTGGAGTTCTTGGGCATCACCCTCGTCTCCTTCCAGGCTTCTCTGCCACTCGAGAAGGTCCACCGGATCTCCCTCATCCTATCAAACTTTCTCCTCTCTAACATTTGCTCTAAACAGCAACTGCTGTCTCTCCTGGGTCATCTTAATTACGCCATCCGCATCATTCCCCAGGGTCGGTCCTTCCTGTCCCACCTTCTGTCCACTGCCGCTAGCGTGCCATGCTTCCACGATCGGCTCGCCCTCACCGAGCCCTGTCGTACAGAGATGCGACTCTGGCGCAATTTTCTCTCCTCCTGGAACGGTATCTCTTTCTTTTATCACGATTTTGTCTCCCTTCCCGAAGACATACAGCTCTTTACTGATGATGCCCCTTCCATCGGTTTTGGGGGCTACTACCAAGGGAGGTGGTTCGCTTCAGGCTGGCCCCTGGAGTTCGATTCCCTTCAGCCCCAGTCCACCCTCCCTTCCTCTGCTCTCCACGAGCTTTACCCCATCGTAATAGCGGCCCTTCTTTGGGGACACGAGTGGTCGCAGAACTCTATCCTCATTCACTCCGATAATGAAGCTGTCGTAGAAAAGGTCGATCTCGTTCCCCAGCTATCATGCAGTTCATCCGCAGACTCACTCTCTTATCAGGCCAACACTAGTTCATACTCCGCGCAGCTCATATCCCCGGTCACCTAAACTCCATTGCTGATTCTCTTACTCATTTCTCCTTTCAGAAATTCAGATCCTTAACTCCTGCCGCAGACCTCAACCCAACTCCAGTCCCACCATATTCAGCCACCATCTTCAAATGACGCCGCAGCTCCACAACCTCACCACCATCTTACAGAACTTCATCATTGACAGCCTCTCACCCGGTACCCTCTCTGTTTACCTGTACGGCTGGAACGCCTTCAAGGCCTTTCACGTAATGTATGGTCTCTCTTTCCCTTCTCTTACTCCTTTGTCTATCTGCCAGTTCATCTCTCACTCACACTCAGTCCAGAAAATCCGCGTATCCACCATTAAATCTTATCTATCAGGAATCAGCTTCTTCATCAAGCTGGCAACAGGTAACCCCTGTCCAGCTCTCGACCATAGCCACATTTTGATGTTTTTGAAAGGTCTTAAAAAGCTAGAAGAACCCTCCACTGCTCATCGCTTACCGCTCACCTCCGACCTCCTCACCCGTTGCATTTTCACGCTTCGTTCCGGTTATCTATCCCCCTTCATTTCGGTTTCCTGCGTTGTTCTGAGTTTGCCCCCTCCTCTTCTAGACATAACCCTTCCATTCACCCATGTCTCTGACATTTCTATCCTTAGTCAGGACACCCTCATTTACACCCTACGTAGAAGTAAAACAGACCAGCTCGGCACCTCCGTCCAAATACACTTATTCCGCCTCAGTTCTAGCCTCAGCCCCTACGAACCCATCACTTGCTACATTCAGTCTCGATCATCTGCTAACGCCTCTCCATTCGACCCACTTTTTATTACCGAATCGGGTAGCCCTGCTACCCGGTTCTGGTTCATTAATTACTTCGGCCAGATTCATCGCCAGTCCGGTATCTCCCCCGATTTTTACTCCATCCATTCAATCCGCATAGGTGCAGCTACCTCAGCCGCCAGGTCAGGAATATCAGACATCATCCAAATCTTAGGTCGTTGGTCCTCTTCAGCATACCGAACCTACATTCGTAATCTACACGATCTGCGCCACGCTCATTCTCTTCTCTGTTAATCTCTCCGACAAGACCTTTTTGGGGGTCCTGAGCAGGCTCGGAAAGACTATTTCCCGAAGACTGCACCCCCACACTGAGTCTTCCTCAGGGTCTTCGGCGACGCCTCTCCCCAGACCATTCAATTCTACATGCCTTCAATAAACTGTTAAATTCTGAATCTGTAGTGTGGTCCTTGCTAGTGAAATGGAGCTAACAGGTTAGCTGAGGTTCAGGAGCAAGGCCACGCCTCAAAACCGCTTCATAGATACGAATCAGTCTTAACTCGATTCACCCGGTACCTCACGCCTGCTCTACGTCTCTAATCACACCGCGATACACATATAAACTCTGCCTGCCCTTCATTCCCCGTCTGTCTCGTTCGTTTTCACCCCTCCCTTCCCCTCGCTCTAGGTCCTGGGCCCTGCCGACTCGCCTTTTCTTTTCAGGGCCCTGCCGACCCGCCTTTTCTTTTCTGGGTCCTGGCGACCCGCCTTTTCTTTTCTGGGTCCTACCGACCCACCTTTTCTTTTCTGGGTCCTACCGACCCGCCTTTTCTTTTCTGGGTCCTGGCAACCTGCCTTTTCTTTTCTGGGTCCTGCCGACCCGCCCTTTCGACCCTCCCCTTGTTTTGTTTTTTTTCGCAGCATTCATCGGGCACAGCCTCCCCGTTCTGCGCTCCAGTTCACTCCTGTACCACCTCTTCTAACGTCTCTCTCTTTTAGGTTCCGTCTGGGGGGGGGGTCCTGAGCAGGCTCGGAAAGACGATTTCCCGAAGACTGCACCCCCACACTGAGTCTTCCTCCGGGTCTTCAGCGACGCCTCTCCCCAGACCATTCAATTCTACATGCCTTCAATAAACTGTTAAATTCTGAATCTTTACCGTGGTCCTTGCTAGTGAAATGGGCATCATCTTGTCATAAACTGGACTGGACTCAACACTGATGTTGTTTACAGGAAGGGTCCGTGCAGACTCTACCTGCTGAGGAGACTGTGGTCTTTTGGAGTCCAAGGAGCGCTCCTGAAGACCTTATTTAATCCTATGGTGGCGTCAGCCATTTTCTATGTTGTTGTCTGTTGAAGGAGCAGTTTATCTATTGCAGAGGGGAAAAGATTAGATAAGCTCATCAAGATGTCCAGCTCTGCTCTAGGATGCCCCCTGGATCAAGTGCAGGTGGTGGGAGACAGAGGGAATCTGGCAAAAATAACATTACTAATGGACAGAGTTTACTTTGAGTTTCTCTTAGCCTCTTACTTTTATTGACTAAGATTTCATTATAATTGGTTTTTCCTTCTGTGCTGCAATTCTTAGATGTTTCCACTTGTTTCATTGTTTTAAGAGTTGCTTTGATATTTTATTAGTTATTTTCTTGTCTCATCCTTTTCCTCTTCCTACCTTATGCATTTAAAATTACTTTCTGTCTAAACTTTGTTCTTTTCTGCTACCCGGCCCAGCTGTTAATCATCTCCAATCTTCTCCCTTGCTTTCTCCTTCTCACCTGCACTGATTTGTCACTAATTGGTTCCTAGGCTTTCAGGGTCACTTCTCATTTCTCTTCAGTGTATTTAAGTTCTCTGGTTTCTTTTGTTTTCCTCTTGATCTTCTGTCTATATTAGCGGATTTAGATTCCAGCATTTACCTTCATGTACTCCTGTCAGACTTTGTTAGTTCTTTATTTAAACAGTTATTAAATACTTCTTGTCACTTTGGCTGCCGATCACATCACAGTTTTATGAAGAGACGTGAGGCTTGGGTAAATTTTCAACCAAGACTGGCTTCTTCATTAACACTTCTGACATTGACCATCATGACATTCCCAAGAGCATTTGAGGCTTTTATACCCTCCTGCTACCTGTAATTAGCTGGGACATCCCATTGAGGTGGGACTAAAATACCACACCTCTAACAAATCTATATACAACAACAACCTACGAAATATGAAGAATAAATATTTACTTATATACATAACTATAAATAATTCAATAAATCTGACTGTACAGCATAATTCATATAAACATTTCATTACTCCAAACTACTTCCCCCCCTCCTCGTTAACTTGGTTTGCTCCAAAAGCTCTTAAGCAGGCAATTGGGCCTACTTCCCTCCCCTGCCAAGAAGACAACAAAAGGTGAACAATTCCCTTACCTTGCTGAACATATTAGTTTACCCATTTCAGAACACAGCATCAGTAGACATAAGTATAAATGTTTGTCACAATCTGCACATACTAACTGAAGTTTTACTTCACAGGCAGGATGGCCAGTCCCCCTCTGCAAACAAACATTTAACCTTGTTTTCTACCTAAATAAAATGATTAATTATTCTGTGTGCTTATTAAATCACACTGCCAATCATTCAACATATTCCTGTAAGAACTCATTTGCAATAAGTAGTGATGGAGAGACAGGTCTCCATCAGAGTTCTCATTTAACAGTTTTCTTCATTTGGGTCCTCCTTTCAACACCAAACATGACTATTCTATTCTAAATGGACTGCATGGTTGATCAGAGTGTTTCCCAGCCCTGGTCCTCAAGTCACACTGCCCTGCCTGATTTTGATGTTTCCCTGCTTTAACACTCCTGATTCAGATGATTGCAGTTCAGCAAAAGCCTGTTAAGGATTGAAAAACACTGGATTAGATGATGGCCAGCTGGTGGCTTTTTCCTCCTCTGAGAACATCTCAGTGCAATGCACTATACCAATGGTGATATTCTTATCTGATATGTTATGAACTTTCTATACTCTGCAAAAGTAAAAACTAGTTTGAAAAACATTGTAGAAAGTATTTTTCCAAATATCTGATGTAGATGTGCTCAGAACTGTGACTTTGAGAGCTGAGTCAGTGCAGTAAAGTGAAATGGAGAGGTGCATGAAGAGCCAGAGAACTGGAAATAATGAAGGATCTCTGACCAGCCAAAACACAACATAGACCTGTTTGATTCACTTAAAATTCTGTTTTATCGACCAGAACATTCTTTAATTTTCCTGTAAGACTGATTTACAGCTAGTAATCCAGTTCTGAATCTAAACGGAGAACATCCACCAGCCCTCCAGCCTAAGAGCAAACTCCCTGACAGCATCTGTGTAAGCTGACAATCCTTTCCAGTCAAAAGAAACTGGGCTGAGAAAGCTAATAGAACCTGGAGCAGAATACCAAGCTGTGTCTGAGAAAGTAAACAGCATCTGACCCAAAATAGACCTCCAGTCCTACTAAACTGTCCCTCTGACTCCAGCCATGTACACGGGAAATACATATTTGATACACCACTGATTTTTCAAGTTTCCCCATTTCCAAGAATGGAGGTCTGTAATTTTCACTGTAGGTACACCTCAACTGTGAGACAGAATCCAAGCAATTTCAGGAAAATCACACTGTGATTTATAAATTAGCATTTTACTGTATGTAATAAGTATTTGATCCAATAGAAAAAGAGAACTTAACATTTGGTACAAAAAACCTTTGTTTACAATTCCATCCTCTCCTTAACACGGTGCAGTTGTCCTGCCCCCTTTGCAGAATAGCACTTCCCCCAAAGCATGATGCTTCCACCCCCATGCTTCACGGATGGGACAGTGTTTTCAGGATTCTACACCTCCCTCTTCTTCCTCCAAACACACCAAGTGGAGCTTCTACCAAAATGACCTTCTCCCATGCCTCCTCTAAATCATTCAGATGGTCAGTGGCAAACTTCAGATGGAGCTGGACATATGCTGGCTGATAAAGAAAAACATAGAACATAATTGGAAATCAAAAGCAGCAATTTAGCATGAAACACACACAACACATTATACACAATAAAGCATGAACACATATGATAGCCTACATAAGACATTAATCATTTACTTCAAGGCAGTTCTAAACAGATGTGTTTTTAGTTTTGATTTAAAGCAGCTCAGTATTTCAGCAGCTCTGCAGTCGCCAGGAAGTCTTTTCCAGATAAGGGGCGATGGTGTAGTGCATAACTATGGAAATCTTTGAGACTGTGGTCCCACCTTTCTTCCAAGTCATGGTCCTCCTTTGCAGTTCTGGGCTCTCTCACCTGTCTCGTGATCATTAATACTCCATGAGGTGAGATTTTGCCTGGAGACTGAATCTGAGGGGGACTGGCACTCATCTTGAGTTTCTTCCATTCTCTAATAATTGTACCAACAGTTTCTGCTTTCTCACCAAGCTGTTTGCCTATGGTCCTGTAGCCCAGTGGTTCCCAACCTGGGGTCCAGAACCCCAAAGGAGGTCCCTTGATATTGCAGGGGGTCCAAACAATTTTGTCTGTGCTGAGGTTACCAAACATATATTTGTAAATATATTTATAAAGTATAAAAAACAAAAACAAATGGTCTCCATAGCCCACAGTGTAAAACAGGAAGAACAAGAACAAAATCCTACAATTGCTGTTTCTTTTTTGCAAATAAAATGTTGTAATTATTCAATTTTAATGTGTGTAAGCAGGAAGGAGTTGGGTTTGGAGGTCCCGGCTTGTCTTGGACACAGCCAAGGGTGACCTCATGCAACAAAGGTTGGACACCATTGCTGTAGCAATTGTTTAAAAATCATACACTGATTTTCTGATTTTATTTTCTCCATTATTCTGTCTGGTGTAGTGTACCTATGATAAAAACCACAGATCTCTCAATTCTTTGTAAGTGAGAAATTGGCAATGTATCAAATATCTATTTTCCCCACTGTACCTGACATACTTATTTCCCCAGTGTCTAGTCTGACTGTCTCGTCAGGGTGGCTGCATCTTTGTCAGTCTTCTTCCCATGGGAGCACAGAAATTCATTTGATCCCCACAGGCTTTAATTCACCTACTAAACTTTTCGTTCCAATGTGCTCTGTGGTAGTGGGGGATGAGCTGAACTCTCATTGAACTGTACGAACATCTGCTTTGTGGTTTCAATAATTACAGCTATCAGCCATCCCTTGGAAAATACAGCCTGACAGAAACTATTAGAAAGCCTCAGTGTTTCTTGCAACTTGAGAGTGAAACACTGAAATCATCAGATGAAATCATATTTAATCAAAAAACATAGGAAACACACAACCTTGGTTGGATTATCATCAGGCATACTATTGGTGCGCTGAAGAGGGAACTACCTCAGCATATTCTGGTCTCAGCTGCAGAGAAATGCAGAGGATATCACAAAGAGTGCCACACACACATGTGAAATCCACATTTAATAAAGGGCCAAGTACCATTACTGACATAGATGTACATTAAATACGTACATATATTGGTAACAGTTGTTTAGAAGAGCAGATCTGGTACAGCAGGAGTTGGTGGAGAAACATCAGCACAATCAAGTTTAGCTAGAAACTGAAGGTTTCGTGCTGGTGCAATATTTAAATACAAATGATTTCAACACCAGAAAAATATCAGTAAGGAAAACTTGAAACAGAAAGGCAGCATGTGATATCAATAAGGCATGTAAACCCTGTTGATTAATCTAAATCCAGTTCAGGGTTGTATGAGGCCTGACACAAAATTTGATTTGGGGACCAACTTCCTGTTAAGCCTCTTCATCCACCATTAAGCTATAGTTTTTTGCACCTGTGAGTTATTTTAAATCTTTGAAAAAAAGTACATATATTTAAAACAAATGTAATTCTTTAAACCATTTTAAAATATTAGGTCCAATTTAATGGCATGCTTATTCTCAATAAGCATTAGAATTGTGGAGATCTACGCTCTGTAGGAAAATTCAAGCATTCCCACTCACTGCATCTGCCTTTGTTGCCATCATCCCACTGTCTATGTAAAAAACTGTAGTTTGATTTAGTTCAGTTTATTTATATAGTAGCATTTTAGATTTAATGGCTTTCAGTCAACACTGATTCTTTTGTACAGCAAATATATTAGGTATAAATAGCTTTAAAAATATGTTAAAATAGTATTGCTGGAAAAAACAACCCCACACATTTACAGAACAAAATGTGAGCTAAACAGAAAGACTCAGTAACTAAAGTATATAAAACAAGCCTATAAGCAAACATGTTAACAGCATGTCTTGTCCATCGATGGCTTATTTTAAATTGCAGGATATAAAAACATTGCCTTTACAAAACTGGACCTCAGACCTCGAGGCCAAATGCAGCCAAACCATATGCAGAAAGTCACAATGTTTTAGGAAATAAATTGGGTTCAAACTGAAACTTTATAAAATGCCTTCACTCTTAAACTGTGTTCCTTTTAAAATGCACAAGAATCTTCAGGGCGGGTTTTATACCACTGAACACTACAGAATGTTATTTGGTTTATCACAAAACTTCAAGACAAGAAAACAGAGAAACAGAAGAATTTCTTTGACGTGTATTCATATCTCCTAAAGCCAAAAATAATCTTCCTTTTTACATACAAGATGATCGTTTCATTATGCCAGTTTCTAGTCCATCCATGACACAGCAAACATCTGCAGTTATCTAACTTGAAAGAAGATCTGAGCTGCACAGTGGAAATGAAGTGGTATGGGTACAGTCCCTGGCAGTGCTTCTGTAATGCTAATGCACCATCTCAGAAACACAACCCTTTAGGTGTAGTGTCACCTAGTCAACAATCCAGCCGCTTTGACAACACACTTTGAGGATTTTATTCCAGCTTTTATTTTGCAGAGGGAAAAAAATACAGATTTGTTTTATTTACAAAAATATTCTATTTAGAAGCGGATAAGCTACCTCTGCAAAACACATGTAAATAAGGTGTACTTAGTGGCATATCTTATTGGAGGAAGTAAATATTCCATCCATCCAGATCATCTTAGGGGTTGCTGGCCGCTATCTCCCTGGACCGGTCACCTGTCCAACACAGGGCAATGCAGACACAGAACAAACAACCATGGCCGCACTCCGCAAACCTTCCAGCACTGTCTCCTTAGCCAAGGATTTATCCCTGAATCCTATTTCCATCCATCTGTAGTTTCGGAGCAGAACCTTGTTTTGTTCTGTATAACTCCTAATGACGGTCTTGGTTCTGGACACCAGTCCCATTTCACTTTTCTGACTTCTTGCAGATTGCTCACAAGTATGAACTCATGTTTCTGCTCTTCAGTCTTTGATTTCATTAGCCGATCATTTTCCATTTCCAAGGCATATGTTTAGAGCTTTCCTTCTTGATGCTTCAGTGTCTTCCTTGGTCTATCTGGATGTTTCATTCTTACAACCTGAACATTCTGTTTGAACTTGCTTTAAACTTTGGACTCACTTGACTTTAGAACAACTCACATTTATTGCCACACTCCACTGTGATTGACGTTCTTAATGATTTAGAATTCTATTTTTCAGCTCACAGCTCTCCCGTTTTCCATTTTCTACCTTAACATTGAATGATTCTACTTTTCTTTCATCTACTTATCCGAAAAATATTTTAGGTTTAATGTAGTCTGGTTTCATATCTGATTTTTTCCCCCTTTTTTTTCCTTTTAAGTAAAAATACTGATTGAACATCCTCCAAGAGCAATTACTCTAGACTTTTTGCCATAGCTTGTAAAGGATCTATCATTGTTTTAGAGCTTTTCTTATGTGGCAGTACTTTGCCGTGGGAGATCAGAAAGTAAAACACTTGAAGCAGATCCAGTCAGAGCAGAGGACATCTTTTAGACATGTGGTCAGAAATCGCTTGGATGCCACTGATTTACATATGAAGAAATAAAATCTATGGTGTTTTACCCCTTCTTTTTGAACACTATAAATATTTATCAGGAAATAATTATGTACCATTACTATCATCTGAACAATTTGACAAATATGCCTTACATCATAACGCTTTTTTCTTACACATTTCTACTTGTTCTCACTATCAGAATATATATCCACTGTTAGGATTCAAATGTTTTTTTCTTGGCACACCACAGGCTCCATATAAAACAAGTGACTGACTCAGTGGCTAGTTTTCTTGAAATCAATCATGGGTTTAATTCCAGGTTACTCCTCCGTCATTTCAATGCACCCCTTAGCAAGGCATTTAGCTGCAAGTTGCCTACTGATCTGTATATTGGTGTATGAATGTGTGTATGGGTGAATGGGGCTCCAGTGTAAAGCCCTCTGGTCACTACGATTAAAAAAACGCGACATAAATTCAGTCCATTTACCATTTACAAACTGTTGCCATGACCTGTAAATCATCATCTGTGTATGTCCCTCTGTGGTCTATCATAGCCTGTTTTGTTATCCAGCATAGTTTTGATTTCAGAGCCCCTCAGAAGCCTAACAGGCCCAGAGTAAGAAGGATGGTCAGGATCCAGTAGTTTTCTATAAGTATAGAAGGCAGAGGTGTGGACTCAAGTCACATGACATGGACTTGAGTCATTAATTCTGTGAATTTAGACATGAATCGGACTTTTACACCAATGACTTGGGACTTGACTTAGACTGGAACCTGTTTACTTAAAAATATTTGATATTTTGCCCAGTATCTAAAGTTTAAAACATTATTATTATTATTATTTCAAGTAATGCTAATATTAATTTCACTCATCCTATAACAACAAACAGAGATTGTCTCTCTCTCTATATGTGCAAATTAACCAGATTAAACCATATTTAAAAAAAAGAGATTTTAAAAAGAACGCATGGTTTAAGATTTATATTGAACACATAATTGTAAAATTTCTTTTTTTTTTAAATAACTCGAATGACTTGAAATGTGGCGTTTCAGACATGGGACTTGCAAACAATGATTTGGTCCCACCTCTGATAGAAGTGTGACTGAGACACAAAGCAAATATTCAGCATTGCTACAACCCATTTCAAACCATGTTAACCTTCTAAACCAAGTTCCTTTCAGTCATAACATTTGATCCACAAAGAAAAAAATACTGATTTCAAATAATGTGTTATCCTGAGCATAACTGAATACCAAAGTTGAAACCAGTTATTCACACTGTATAAAATGATATCACTTTTTGACATCACATCTAAATTTTTTTGGTTGACTGGGATTAAAACAAATATTCCGATTTGCTAAATGTCAGAATAATGACAGGATTTTTAGAGAATTTTATATCTTCTTATTCAGAGGTTTAGATAGACCACAATGGCAAAAAAGTATTTGGCAGCCATTGATTGTGTAAGTTGTCCTACTTAAAAAGATGAGAGGTCTGTAATTTTCATCATAGTTACACTCCAACTGTGAGAGACAGAATGTAAAACAAATTAGATTGAGGTCTGGAGACTGGCTAGGCCGCTCCAGAACCTTGAAATGCTTTTTATGTAGCCACTCCTTTGTTGCCCGGCCGATGTGTTTGTGATCATTGTCATGCTGGAAGATCCAGCCACGTTTCATCTTCAATGCTCTCAATGATGGAAGGAGGTTTTTGCCCAAAATCTCACAATACATGGCCCTATTCATCCTTACCTTAATATGGATCAGTTGTTCTACCCCCTTTGTATAATGTTTCCACCCCCATGCTTCACAGTGGGTAGGGTGTTCTTGGGATGCAACTCAGCATTGGCTCATCCCAGCGTTGTGCAGGTTACAATCTTGTCCCTAGTGTCCTTGGACAGCTCTGTGGTCTTGGCTATGGTGGAGGTTGGAGTCTGACTGTTTGAAGGTGTGGACAGGTGTCTTTTATACAGATAACCAGTTCAAACAGGTTCCATTAATACAGGTAATAAGTGGAGGATTGAAGAGATTTAAATTCTTTAAAAATCATACAATGTGATTTGGTGGATTTTTTTCACCTTCTTTCTCTCACAGTTGAAATGTACCTATGATGAAAATTACAGACATCATTTATCTTTTTAAGTGGGACAACTTGCCCAATCGGTGGCTGCCAAATAGTTTTTTGCCCCACTGTATATCTTAAAACAATCTGCAAAAACTTAAATGAGGATATCATGTCTTGTTGAGCTTCTGTTGAAGTAAGTTACATGCAGGCAGGCACATATGCAGTCTTTCAAGGCAATAGCTCAAACATACTGCTTTCAACAGGATATTCTGTTACCATCTGTGAAAATGTTGCTCTGTACATTATGAAAACCTAAACTTAATAGGTTTAAATGTTTGCTGGTTATGTTTTGTATTAGGAAAAGAGAAGAAGGTCTCATCAGAACAGTTTTTCTTTTCAGTAGACGTTTACAAAGATGGAGGATTGGTTTGGATTCTTACATTAGTCTGAGGAGGCTTGAGGTGAAATAAATGTCAGCTGTAGAAACGGTGCTTTCCGAAGCTTGGAATGTGATGTACCTTCCAGCTCCTGCCCGACCACTATTTTTCAACCACTTGGTTTGTTTCAGGTGCAACAGAAATAACTGGGTAAGGCAACCAAACAGATATGGTTCTGGTTCCGTCTGGGAGATCATACTGTGGTCATGAGTTTGAGTGAACCCGACCTGAACCTGAGGATCTTCCTCTTCAGGTTGTAAGACGCCTTAATCTTAACGAACGTCTTCGTCTGAGCTGGATCCATTTCCAGTTTTCCTACTGTGACCCGAGCCGTTTTAAGCTGCCCCCTAGGCCTCCCTGTCCCACCACCATCTCCCCCAGGTCCACCTCCTTTACTTTCCTCTATGTCAGTGGTGGTGGTGTTCTCCTCCACCACATATTCCTCCTCACTAGACTCACTATCCCCAAAGCAGTTTGTGGTGTAGTTGGACCTGTCATCCTCGCTGGTGTCCGCAATGGTGGAGTGAAAGAGTGAGACGCACTCGGCTGAGTATTCTGAGTCACTTCCAGTAACATTGGAGCTGCTCTGCTGACCCGCAGAGCTGAGGTTTGTTTTGGTTGCAGAGTTTTTAAGTACCTTCTTTCTCTGCCGCCACTGGGCGTGCTTGCTCGCCCTGTCATATGGTACCTCCATGATGGCACGCAGGGGCCGGTAATCATTCCGTTTGTACTTTGGTTTGGCAACAACGATGACCTGTTCACGTCCATGGTGATGATGAGAATGGTAGTTTCCATTGTGATGCTGCTTTAATACTCCTGATCTTACACTGTGTGTTGACCTTGCATGCTTTTCTGGGATTCCAGTGATCAAAGTGGATGCAGGGATCTTTTTCATCCCTGATATAGTACCTTTGTTACAGATGTTGACTTGGTTGGAACTTCCATCTTGTACTTGAAGGAACTTGTCAGAGCTAGAGTTATGGTAGAATTTATCCACTTTTTTCTCTGAAGGCACCTCCTTATGTTCAGAAGCCAACACTGGGTTTGTCCTATTGGTGCTTTTCACTTTGGTAATCTTAACATTTCTGCTGTTACCTTTGCGATGTTTACCATTATGCTGCTTGGCCAGGTTGGCATTACCCACATGACTCCTTACTACTGTTACTCCTTCCTCTAGATTCTGAGCAGAGAGCTCTGAACTGGAGTGGACCAGCTCCGAGTTGTTATCCTCTGATGGGCCACTCTGGAGAGGCTTGGAGATCTTTTTGGAAGCACCAGTCTGTGTTTTAGCAGCTAGATGTGGTTTGAGAATCTGTTCTTGGTTAATGGGGCAACATGGCTGACTCGTCTCTTTGTCTGAGGAATTAAGTTTTGGACTTCTCTGACCTGTGATATCGTTGAAAAGAGTTGAGACCAAGGCACCAGGAAGAGAAGGAGAACCTTTGCATGTATTGCTAAAGACTCTCTTTGCGCTGGCGCTCTTGACCCTACTAGTGACAGAACAATTGTTCTGCAGGTTATGACTAGCAGGTGAGTTGGAGTCCCCATTGTTGATCTTAGAGTTGATTTGCATGATGTCCGTATCATCAGAAAAAACTCTCAGAGTGCCCTTCTCTTCATTTTTGATTTCTACGGAACATTGTCTTTGAGAAGATGAGATGGAAACAACATCTGCAGAGGTTTCTCCAGCAGGGAACAGAGATTTTGTTTCAGACCCTTTCAGAGTTCCTGCACCAGAACTGAGACCAGATGCTTGTCTCAAACAGAAACTGGGCTGGCGAACAAGGCTCTTTAGAGGGTCTGTGCTGATGCTCGTCCTGGGTCTGTTGGCCCTGATGGGCTGTGCCGTCCGTTGCAGGAGACGAAAGATGTACTTCTCTGGGTGTTTACTGAAATGAGTTTGGAGAGTGGAGGTTTGAGGTATAAGAGACATTGAAACAGAACTGGGCATAGGAAAGGTTTCTGTTTTGAGACATTCACCACCAGTTTCATCTCTGGAATGAACTCCATTATCAGAAATCTGCAGAAAACCAGAGGCTTGAATTGCCACAGCATGTAACGGGCTTCGGTGGCAATAAATATCACTGACATTTCTGTGAAAAAGATTGCAGAAATTTTTAGACTGGGAGTCAGTGGGAACTAGAGATGAAGCCTCCAGAGAAGCCTGGTGAGGAGCTGAGAGAGAGCGACGAACAGCACCAGAGGAACCCGAGTCATCACAAAGTCCTCCAACCAGTACGTCACACTCCAAACAGCTGGCCAGCTCCTCTGAAAATAGAAAGAATTTGATTTTATTCTTCAAGAACATGAAGACACAGCAAACACAGTTGCAAGTTATTCACTGTCACAGTATGACTCCTATCATGGTGAATGTCAACACATTCACCAACTGCTTGACTATTGAACACAGTGTCAAACATAGACAGTCTAAATTATTGTGAGTTTATTTCATGGTGCTAAAGTGCTGAGTGCCAACAGCTTGTAGGAAGTAGGTTCCACTGGTCTGGTGAGTGAGGTTTTGACTCTGTTTGGTTAGGCTGCAGATTGAACACTCAGACATTAGTAAGTGGAAAATTCCTTTCAGTGCAAACAGAGTGCTAGGAATATTAACCCTGTATGTGCAGGTCAGAGTTTAGGAGGATATCCGGACGACTTTGAAAGTCCTTTTAGTTTTCTCATTATTGAAGTACAATTTATTTAAACTATTTTTGGATAAAGTCACTATTAACTGAATGATTCAAGAATGTGAACTTAGATAGTAATTTCTATCTAATCTCTTTCTATTGTCTGTCCTTATGCATGAGTGCATATTTATATTTCTAACTCAGAATATTAAAGTTTATTAGTTGTCAAAACAATTCAAAAGGGCTCATAACAGTTTTTTGCATGTTATAATTAATATTAAAATATGTGAAGAAACTGTTGACAAATGTTAAAAGATTAGACTATAGTTGTTCAGGTGTTGAATTAGGCGAAAGGACAAACAGGACAAGATTTGAATTCCAGACCTACAGCTTTTAATGACAGAATGTTTCTTTCAGCCATTGGAAACTTCGATTTGTGAAGACTTCTGATACAACCATTTGCTTTCTACATAGCACTGTTTTCCTGCACTTTAAAAACAGTATTTGCAGTGTTAACCATCCTCCCTGCAAGTTATTCTCTGTAACATTTTAAATTTCTCAACATAATTGCATCAGTTCAGCACAAAGCAGTTGTGGCAACACTTAGTAGTTCTGCATGTGTTCAGGCACTAAGGTTTTCAATATCTGATGGCACTAATTGACTCTTGAACTCATTTCATTGAGTTTAGTTCTCAAGCCCACAGAATGTCCCACATGCATTCTTCTACATAAATAAGTGTCTAATGCAAATATGATGGCAGTATAAAGGTTTGTAATGTTGCACCTGAATGAACTGCTATGACATTTAGAGACTAAAGATAAGATTAGAGAATGCAGCAGATGTCAGCATCGTTTTTAGCCCCACTCACACCAGTTGGCTAGCTTGTCTGTTTGGTCCAAACCTTTCTCTCCTCATGCAAACTGGTAAACAAGTTGCCTACTGCAAGTAATATATTACCTACTCAAAGATTCTAACAGGAACTCCACATTAAGAAAATCTAACCTGTGCTTTTAATACCAAAAACAAAAATGGCTCCACTGCCAGTAGCCTGACAGCAGAACACCGTTAAAAGAGCCACAGTCCCTTATAATCACAGTTGTCTCAACAACAGGTGTCATTCCATGGTCAGAGTTCTAGCTGAGAGTGTGACAAGAATGACATCTCCTCCTATACCATGTTATAGAGACATAATCTGAATCTTGGTTTATATGTACAGTCTGAGGAGGTCAACATTCATTAAACAGCAGGGAATAATCCACAGGACACCTGAAAATAATGTAATGTATATGTATGTAAGTGTTTCAGCTGAACTCTTTCATCACAGCAGGACTTTGTCTGTACCGCATCACATGTAAGGCTCTAAAATTGACCTTTTGTCAAATTACAACAACAAACTTCAGTGTATTTTAAAGGGATTTCATGCATAACCCCTCTCTTCCTGTTATTATGTGTGTAGTTGAGGCTCCTTTAACCAGGGATGGAGTACTCGAGTCACGTTTAATTGACTTGTGACTTGATTCAAGCAGCATGACCTGCACTTGGACTCAGACTTGCAATATTAGGACTTGGACTCCGACATGTGAAATTGCTATTGTTGGAATTAGTATGTATGATGTACTGATGCTAATGTTAGCTTGTTATATTAGGTCAGATTACTGGACAAATTTAATAACTTTCCAAAGCCTTTCTAAGTGTACAGGTAAACATGTCAATCATTTATCATTTTTAAATGGATTTTATGCATATTTAATTATTTTGCACACTGTGATAGAGTTGGGGTATCGACTACAACTTTTTAAAACTAAAGTAAACCATGTACGTCTGCCATTATTATATTCTTATAATCTACACTCTGCTCTCTTATTTTTGACTTGCTCTCATAATGACTTGATTTGGACTAATCCTGTGACTTGGACTTAGACTTGGACACAAACACTAGGGACTCAATGTGACTTGGACTCGAGAAGTGGTGACTGTGGCAAGTACTATACATGTAATGAAATGAAGAGTAATTAAAACTAAGATTATTACAGTTTTTCAGCTGCTGAAAACATTTTGCTGTAGACTTCCAGACAAAGACGAGTCAAAGCGATGGAAGTACCTGTGGACAGGAAGTATCCTTCGGCCTCGGGTGTTGAACAGAAGCACTCGCTGAAGACTGAGTGAGACGAGTTGGAGAGAGAGCCAGAGGCCCCGTCACTTAACTCATAGAACCCTGGTGGAGAGAAGAGGTCAGACACTGCTGTAGCTGATCATGAGCACCATGCACACAGAAGGACACAGCATGTCATCATCAATCAAATACCGCAGAGAGATTATCTAATGCTTCAGCTGTTGTTAGTTAATTCCTAGATTTAACATTTTCGATCTACTTCTGCTGTTTAAATTCTATATTCAAGTCTGAAATACAACTGACCTGTCGCTTAGTCTCACTAAGCCCTGCCCTCCTTAGTTACTGTTGCTAACTCGGAGAAGTTTGCAGCTTACTGCATGTTTACAATAAAGGCGGTCAGGCCGAAACAATTCCTAAAGAGGCTTCTGAAAACCTATGGAGTCAACTATAGTTCATTTCTCCTAGGAACCTTCAGAAAGGTCAGCATTCTGCCTTTTTGGGGCTATGTACAAAATTTCAAAGTAGAATTACATGAAAATAAACTGAAATTAGAAGCTCGGATCTTCCGATCTCAAAGCAAGAGGGAGAAGCCTCATCTGGCATCAATGTTGTTTGACAAGAGAAGCATCAGTTAAGACCAGCACAGAATAATGTGTTAAACTCAATTACCACCAATTAACTTTACAATAGCCTGCTGGGATTTATGTTATTGATATTCACCTATATGACCTGATTGTAAAGACTATACAAAACCATTGTCTTACCAAGAATGTCTACAAACGTACAATAATTGTTATAGTTTTCATGTTGAGTTGATTCTGTGGTCTGCCACACAGCTTCATCAAACAGAGACATTAGTCCATGTTCTTTTCAGTTTGGGAAACCGAATAAAATAAACTCCTTTGATTATCCTCTCAGGATACCATGTATCCCTTTCACATGTGCCCAGGCACCAGGTTTAACCATTTTTGTGCCTTAAGACACAAATACGGCCCAGAAAACCACAAAGGTTTCGCAGGTCCTAATGCTTCTCTACGGAGCAAGATGGTGACAATGTACGAGCCTGTTTGTTTCTGGGAAACTGGTAGTTGAATGCTATTGGTTCGTTTGCATTCAGGGGGCAAAACATCAGGTTTCAACTGAATATATCTGGATCTCTCTGTTAACCACAATAACTATCAAAACGTCACCCCTCATGTGAGATCTCTGTGTTTACAGTATTCCACTGGTTATTACAGTGCGGCTGTAGTTCTGTGGTAGAGTTGTCGGAAATCGTGGGTCCGATTCCTGCTTCCACCTGCTACATGTCGTTGTGTCCTTAGACAAGACACTTCACCTGTTGGCCAATGGGGGCCAATGGTGCAATATCGAAGCCTCGCTTCTGTCAGTCTGCCCCACATTGTGGCTACAATCGTGTGAATGTGAGAACGAATAATGGAGTTGTAAAGTGCTTTGAGGGTTTTGAGAAGCGCTAAATAAATGCAAGCCATTGTTATTTGATGATGAAGATTTTGCCACAGCAGGGTAACCCTTCACCTATTGGATTAAGTAAGGTGTCAATCAAAAGGTTTATGCTTCTGGTCATGCGCAGTGTAATTTGTAGGCTAAAAAGAGCATGCTATCTGAAGCTGCCATGAAAACATTATGATAAATGATCGCAAGGAAGGAGTTTTCAAAAGCTGTCAGTGGTGGATTGTGTTGGATTGTGGATGTCAGACTTGTTGTGGAATAACTTTAATTGGAGGACATTAACTGGACCATTGTGGATAAAAAAAGACTGCTTTTTGTTCAAGATGGTGTTATGTCATTGATATGTCATTGATCAGGCTTAGAACTGTGAGTCAGTGGTTTGGCAAAAGCACTTGCTGTGTCTACAGTTATGATCAAATCCTTTATTGGTATAGATCAATAGAATCACAATATCCTTAGCTTTCTAAAGAGAGAATAATATGTATATGTATCAGGCACAGAAAAGAAGGCTCTCTGTCAGCCAGCCTCCATCACTTTGATATAAGAAACGGCACCGCAACTTTCAAATGAAGAACATGCCTCAAATGCAGGTACAGCCTACCTTCGGTTCGCTCTCTGCTCCTTTCACCTAAGACTGAGAATAGACCTGATTTTTAACAATGCATTGACGCAAGCAGCAGGCTGCATCTTGTTCACGAACTTGCTTGTGCACTGCATGTAGTACTGGAGAATTCTGCTAGGCGCCAAAGTACAGAACTCAGACCGGACAGACAGAATGAGTGAGTCAGTACATTAACTTGCACATTTCTAAATCGAGCTTTTGGCAAAAATCAGACTAATATGTTAACCAGGATGGGAGCGTTTATCCAAGTTTACATGTCACTCAGAAAATCGAATTATTGAATGAAGTGCGTTCACTACCACGACACTAGGTGGCAACATGCGCACTTTCATGTTGGATTTTTCCGGTTGGCTTAGACTGTCATACAAATAGTAAACAAATGCAGGCTGCAGTGAAACAGAGGAAGTAAAGCAGGATATGCACATTGAGAGAAGAAATGGACGCCAACAACGCTGCAGCAGAGTACATTTAGTAAGTACTGTACTGTTTGATTGTGTTATACTCGTTGTTGTTGCTGTGTACCAGTGTTGCTATTCCCGCTTCCGCGGTCTAGTCACATCACGTGAAAAGCTCAGCTGAGGCGGGGTTGGAGTGACATGCAGAAAATTCTATTTAATAATCGTATTATCTGGGTGCCTTAGCTCGATTATGAGAACTCTAGTTAGGTTTGACTTCAGTCAGACTAAGGTGTATAAATACATTTCAAAAGTCCAACTTCAATCGAACTAAGGCAATAATTTGTCTTTCTCTTACTGCATGTAAACGCGCTGAGTAATTGAGTGATAAATAGCTATTTTTTGGGAAATTTGTCTCGGTTGAATGGTGGTTGATAAAACTGCTGAGCCAACTCAGGCTGATGACAGGTGGACTAAACACCCCATCTGCACTGTCGCCAATCCATTTCTCCATCATCTTCCTCCATGTCCTCCATCTTTTCCATTTCTCCAAGTCGACTTCTAAAATGGCACTGATCTCTTTCCAGCCGTTTTGAAAAGCATATTTGTCGCTGTGCAGTGGCAATGACATATTATTAAGATGTGGGTAATTTTGGCTCAATTAGCTTGTTTTCGAAACTTTCCAACATTTTACCCGTATGGTTGCTGCTTTCCTTCTGCTTTTGCCGCTGTTGACCCCGTGTACCTACATTTGGTCAAATAGCGCTCTACCCCCCCCTGCAACTATATTTTCAGCCTAATGCTACCAGGCGCATCCTCACAGCAGCACACCGATCTGGGTTGGAGGTGAGCGGCCGTGATGAAATGAAGTTACTGCTGTAGACCGTAAACCGGAAAGGTTCGGGCCGGCCCATGGCATTTGAAGCTCACATCAAAAATGTCACTTAAACAGTAGCCAAAAATAGCTTACTTTACCAACAATTTGGACCGCAGCAGTTATGGAAAGCCATACGTGCCACAATTCGATAAATCAAATGGTCCCAAAATTGATGTTTATACATATGAAAATTTTAATAAAACTTGAAATGCATTTGTCAAATAAATTAATCTTTTCTTATCCAAATAACTATATAGTACTTTTATATTTCAATTATTTGAAAGGGTGTCGAAAAAAAGGCAGATTTGACCCAGAAGTGCACAATGTCATGCTTTGCTCTGTGCAAGGCATGGACGTATGCTATAAGTCATGTCATTAAAGTAAAAACCAATACCTATAATTTTTGATATTACATTTTAAGGCCAATATTGGCTAGAAATGATTGTGGGCTGATAATATCTAACATCCATACATGAAAGTCTTGAAGGTTCTCTGAGTTCCTACCTGAGCTCGGTCGGCTGTCTGTCTCCAGTTGGTCATGTGACATCTCAGGTTCCAATCGCAGGTCATTGATCTGTAGGTCCAACTCATGTAACTCGTTGATGACACCAACATCCCTTCTCAGATAGCTCTGTGGCACACACACAAAGTTTAATTTATTTAATCTCTTTTTAAGCTACCATTAACAGACACCAGGTTTGATAGAGCATATTTAGACCATTTCCAAAAATGATCCAAAATCTTAAAAAGCCAAAAAATAATGACAATAAACAAGCAGAAGGCAGCCAAATACATAGATGAAAGCTGATTTTACACGGAACTCTGGCCCTTTGCCTTGAGTTTGGCTTTCCGACAAGAATACATTCTCTCCATAGAAACATAATCTGATTTAAATAATTGAAATAAATTAGAACTAAAAATGTCAGAATTGCCCTTAGTTATGAGTACATGCATGGCTGTCTGTCTTGTCCTATGTATCTGTGTTGCCCATTCCATCACAGGGCAACACAGTCCCCCAGGTTTATATAGACGGACGGATGGACGGACAGAGGGATGGATGAGTTATTCTTCTGAGATGCATTTCTCTTTCCAAAAAACCAACAAAATTACAGAGAGGAAAAACACATGAACATAAAGAGTCAGCTTTCCACCAACACTTAAACGCAGAACGTGTTTGTAGCTCTAGAGTGTAAAGCACAAAAAATATCAAAGTATATTCTTTCATGTTTCCTCTCTAATGTAAGGCCATAGAAATTGTCTCAAACTTTTGCAGTCAACAGACTGCAAAATGAACCTGATCTGTTTTGTAAAGGTTAAAGGTAAAAATCTGTATGGAAAACATTCTTATCGATTTACTTTGTATTATTTAAGCTGTAAAGTTTCTTTATACATATTTACATTCCATAATTGAACGTGGATTACAATGCAGAAATGTCAGAAACATTTCTGACTTTCATCTCTCTCTGAACCCTAAACAGGACAGAGGGTTCAGTACAGTGGATGAGTAGAAGACTGGATAGATACACGTGCCATGGATAAATACTGTAAGTGCAGACTTTAAAATTTCACATGTGAAAGTCTTGCTTACTCAGTTGGGAAGTGAACATTGTTTTTACTCGACTCAGTTGCATTCTTGAGTGGTTTATTCTGGCAAAATGTAAAGACAAAGGCTGACGATAATGTCCTGCTAAATCTGCCCTACATTCTGCAATGAGACTTGCCGACGCACACAGACTCAGACACACAGTCTGGACCAGCCCTGCCCCTGTGGGATGGAAAACATGTGGGCTATGCAGCTCTGCTTGCAGGTCATGTGCCAAATTCCTACAACTGAGCTGCTGCAGAGAAACTGAAGCACACAGCTGCTCAGTTGATCACCGACCCACCATCATTAACAGCACCAGGTCTCCATGGAAATTACCTTAAATCTGAATGATGATTTGTGTGTGCCAGTATGTATAGACTTAAAATATTGTGAGGTTTATGGGTTCAGGATGTGAATACATTATGTTGGTGAAAGTCACCATACATAGCCAAACCAACACTCAAACTTGAGTCAGCTGACACACATCTCAGGCCCCACCCACTATCACAGTATCTGATTCAATATCCTGTCAGTGTGAACCTGGTTCAGTCAGCTGATCTATCAGGATTCAATGAAAAATCCAGAGACAACTGATGGGATCCTCAGTAGATTATTAATTTCTGCACACTGATGGTTCTGTAGAACATACGCAAGAATACAACTTGCACTGAGTGGGATGCAGAGCTCATAATTCGACCAGAGTAACCCTAGTCTTGCAATTCAAAACATCAGCCTTGAGAAAGTCCTGTCTGCAGAACACAGAGGGCTGAGGCGATCTCTTCCACTTACTAGAGCTGCATTAGAGACTGTGTCTGAAGGGATTGGAAGTTGACAAAGTTTCCAAGTGGTTGGAGAACAAACATAAAATAGAAATAAAAAAAACGGAAATTTAGAGCAACCACTTATTAACCTGTCTACCCTCCAACCAGGACAGCTGGTTCAAGCTGCTCACACAGAAGGGGGGGAGCTACAAAAATAAATCGGTTCCTTGGATCACAAATCATTCAAAGCATCTTTCATCAATGAGACCCAGAACGTTTTTCCCAGGACCTTCATGTACCCAGGTCACTTTTAATGTGTTTCCAATGTGGGGTCCAAAACAGGGGCATAGATGCTGAGTGGTAACTCCTCCCACTGTCATCATTTGTTTGGCTGTAGGACACAGGTACACAAAGAACAGAACACAAGAAGGAGCTAAGAATCAACAAACAAAGAGTAGACCTTTATGGAAGGATGAGAGTGGCAAAAACTGAAAGATAAGGCCAAATGATCCAAATCCAAGTGACAAAGCACAAAGACTCTCGGACCTTTACAGCAATGTAAACTGATGTTTCACTCAGTGGCTGACAATGGGAGAGAAAGGGTCCCATCAAATACTTCAAAGCAATACAACTTTAACTGTTGATTCTGGTAAATGTTGAGGCCCAGAAAAGTAGCCTGGTTCTTGGAAAAGGTTCCTTTACTGAAAACATGACTCTGTAGTCAGATGGTTAAATCAGGAACAGTTCGAGGTTAAAACCATGTTCTGTGACTCCAGAACCGGTCCGAAATATCTTCCCTGCTAACAGAACTGCCCTGAGTGTTGGTCTTAATTAACAGAGTGAAGGGAACAGTTATTTGTTTGACTAATGACTTCCAGGATGTGTCTTAGAACACGGAGAGGCAATGAAACACACCAGCATTTCTCCCAGCTGGAAATTTTGGAAATTTTAATTTCTTTTCAGTTGATACATAAACTGTCAAAAGAAACCCACTGGGCAACAGAAGCCACATCTAGAGTTAGCCTTCATTTAGACATCCCTTGTTAGGACTCCATCTAGTTCTCATTTATAGCTGAATAAATACAAACCATACACTTTAGCTCCTAAAACATCATTTATATATCTGGCAGAAACAATCAAATGATGCAACAGTTTAATAAAGCACTGCAGGGAAATGTGAATCATACACAGTACTTTGCAAAACCATTGAACCTTCCGCATTCAGTCCCAGAACAAAACATTGATACTTTTAATTTGGATTTGATGTGATAGAACAACACAAGGTGTTATTGAATTGTGACGTAGAAAAAATATAGAGTGTTGGTTTTTAAGAGTTTTTAAAAATAAATTCAAAATTTTGGTGTGCCTTTATACTCAGCCCCCTTTACTCTGATACCACTACATAAAATCTAGAGCTAGCTATTGCCTTAAGCAATGTAAAATCTAATTAGCAGTCAGACTTTATTTTTAGGTATTTTCATCTTAATCTAAAAGCAGCTGTTCTGTTTCTGGTCTTTAGAGAACATCAGAGAACAACCAGCATAGTGAAGACCAAGGAACCCGGCAGATGGATAATGGAGAAAGGTTGTGGAGAAGCAGAGTTAGGTTAGGTTCTAGAACAATATCTCAAGCTTTGAACATCCCTCAGAGCTCTGTTCAGTCCATCATCTGAACATGGAGAGGATGGACAGGAAACCTACTGTGGCTGTCCACCCAGAGAATCTGTTGACACAACAAGCATTAGTCATGTAGTCTACACATTTGACCTTTATGAAAGAGTGGCAAGAAGAAAGCCATGTTGAAAGAAAGCTATAAGACGTAATGTTTGCCGTTTGCCACAAGGCATTTACCAGCAAAAGTGGAAAAATGGGCTTCATCCATTACCTTCATTGCCTACATGCAAAGTGTTGAACACACCATCCCCATAATGAAAGATGGCGGTGGCAGCATCATGGTGGGTATCTATTACTTCAGCAGGGACAAGGATGCTGGACGGAATTGATGGGAGGATGGATGGAGCTAAATCCAGGACAATTCTGGTAGAAAATCAGCTACAAAAGATAGAAAAGGCTTACAACTATGGTAGAGCTTAACCTTCCAACAGGACAACCACACTAAAAATACAGTCAGAGCTGTTGTAGATCAAAGCATAATTATATGTTAAAATGGCCCAGTCTAATTAGTGAATTTGTGACATGACTTGAAAATGTTTGTTTACAGACGCTCTCCATCCAATCTGACTAAGTTTACACCGTTTTGCAAAGAAAACTGTAGATGTTTAAAGCTTGGGGAGACATATGCAGAACAAGTTTCAGCTATAACTGGAGAGAAAGGAGTGAATATACCACACTGTTCAGATTTTTATTTGTAAACATAGTTTATCATTTCTTTCCACCCATAATTCTGCACTTCATTGTGTTGATCTATGACATACAGGGCAAATGAAATATGTTGAAGTTTTGTGGTTGTACTGCCAAAATACGCAAAACTTTAAAGGTTCTTCAAGGCACTTTAATTTTTGTTGTTTTTAGTGGCAATATTTCAATTCTAATACTAAAATGTAGTTTGTTTCAGACAGAACTATGGGAAATATAAAGATATTATTATTTCTGTGTATTGTCCTGACAGACGAAAACAGCATGTATGTAGGTATATCTAAAGTGCCATGGGAAGACTGAGGTCTACAAGCTGTGCTCAGACAACAGGACACGCTGTGGACATCATGAGAGACAGACTTGATTTGTAATTGTGAAAAAAATGACAACAAGCCCGCATGATTGTGCTGCTACACTCGTGACTCCACCAGGACTCAGACACCAACAGCAACGTGCAGCTCACCGAGAGGAAAAGTAATGCTTGAATGGCAGAGAAGATTAGTTTGATCTACAAAAAGTCACATGATTTGTGGCAGACGGGTATTTTATTCAAGTCAGATAACCTCACACATTCACATTTTCTGACAAGTATTTTGTATCAATTGGATTGGCAGTATTCTGGTATGAAAGGCTACCATTATCACTGAAAGATGGTTTTGCTTAAACGTAAAGGGTTCAGGGTTTCTAAGGAAAGGCTTTGTTCAAATGTTAGAAGCAGTTAATATCTTAACTGCAGCAGATAACTCTTTAGTTTTGTTTTTTGATTTAGTAAGAATCCAGAATAGCTGGTTCCCGAGTCTGAAGCTAGCAGTTATTCAGAGAGGCTTTGACCAAAGGGGACTTCTATAATTTTGAAATAACTCCAATCTCAGAAAAGTCCTAGCCATTTATGTGAACAATAACGGTAGGGGAATAAAAACTGTTTTAGAGGATGCGGACCTGGACAATTCAAAATTAATGAACAAATGTCCGTCCGTCCGTCCATCCATCTTCCGCTTATCAGAGATCAGGTCATGGGGGCAGGAGCATAAGCAGGGTGACCCAGACTTCCCTCTCCTCAGCCACTTGGTCCAGCTCCTCTGGGGGAATCCCAAGGTGTCCCCAAGCTAGCCGAGAAACATAGTCCCACCATTGTGTCCTGGGTCTTCACATCACTTTTTTGGATCTTTTGGAGGACTTTGGGATAAGAAAATGCCCTTTTGCTCAGCTGAGGGCTTTGACAAACCGCTCAAGAAAATGGATGCTACGGAGATTAAACCCGTCGCCTCGATGTGAATGTGGAAGTAAACACTGGATATGGAAAATAGACAACTTTACAGATGATTACACAAAGGGTTAAAGAACCTGGCAGCCCTGTGTCAATCGCTACTAGGTCCAGGAGTCTCGAACAGGAAAAAAAATACTTATCCCTCATCCAAAACGAGGCACTTAACTGGAAGGACACTGGACTCGCAATGGGAAGCTGAATGGCCTGTATTACAGTGTAAAAATGCATCTACCCCTGCTCCCCTAAACAAGAGATAGCACTCCACCTCGGAATACTACTGAAATTCCACTCAGAAGATCTGCAGCCCTTGGTTCCCCAAAAGACAACCCGGCCCCCCCGAGACCAGACAACGTTGCCAGGAGAAATCCAGCTCCATTCAGCAGACACACAACAAAGTAAGAAGTCTCCAACCAAAAGTTCTAATTGTTCACAATACTGTGAAAGATATTACAGAAAAATCCTGACAATCATAAATCAACACCCAAAACAGGAAAAGCTTGTTATCCACATAGGATCAACTGATGCAGCCAAAAAACTGTCAGAGATTATGAACAGACTTCACTGATCTGCTGCCAAGACTTGAGGGACTTAACATAAACATCTTTATCAGTGGATCAGTCCCTATAGGAAATTAATAAAGATATAGCAGACTTTGGATGCTTCACTGATTCCTGAAGAACACCTTTGCTGCAAATAAATTTAAATTTATCCATTTTAAAATATTTTCTGGTGCAAAATATTTATTCACAAATAACACACGTTATCTGAACAAAACCGGACTGAGACTCCTGACCTCGAACATGTTCTGCTATCTCAATCAAAAAGCAAAACATGTGACAAAGCACCCGAGGGTACAGCCTGCGGAGATTACCAGAGAACAAGCTCTTCCTGCCTCCACACCAGCACACCAACCAAAGATGACACAACTAGCCAAAATCAGAGATATACAACAAGTAGAGAAGACTTCACCAGGACGAACAGCAAGCGGAGACATTCCATCACAGTATTCTCCAACGTCATCCTACTTGTCATCACCAAATTAGTCTCCCTTCAAATCTTTCTCTGACAGACTGAATGCTCAAATTAGAATTAGAACCCAGCTAACACACCAATACTTTAACTACACCAGGCCTCTGGGACTCATACTAGATGTAGTTCTCCTCACACACATTTGACTGTTCTCCAGCCGGTTGCCGGCGGGCCCCGTGGGCTCATCACTGCGGCCCCCCGGGCCCCTGCATCGTAGCCCCTGGACGTTCCCCTGGGGTTCTCCTCTGCTCCTCTCTTGCGGGATGCGGTCGGTCCCACCCTGGTCTGCCTGGGGCTCCTTTGGATGTCTTTGCTCCGATCTCCTTTATGTCTGCATCGATTCCTGGGAGACGGATTGATGCCTGCTCACACCAGTTATAAAACATTCTTATGGAGAAACCTTATATGCACCAGCATGCTCACACACACACACACATATGTGTGGGGTCTCCAGTGTTTACAGATATATTCTCGGGCTGAGGTTATCTAGATCTAGATCTTGATTAATCGGTCCCATTTTCTGTTACATTCTTGTTGTATTTTTATATCCATATTTGTGTGATGTGGTTGTGTAGTTATTAGTTCATAATGTTTGTTTTGTTTTGTCGATGTTCCTTTTTCTGTTTTGTTTTGTTTTTTCCCCTCTCTCTGCCTTCCTGTAGGTATGGAGGCAGACTTCGATGTTTTCCTGTGTTTTCTTTGTTCCCCTTCCTCTCTTGTATTTTCAACTCACCCTCTCTCATGACTTTTTGTTTCCTACCTCTCTTTTTCATCTTCTTTCTTTCTTCCCCTTTATTTTCCGTCTCCGTGTCCATAACATCAGGAAATAAAACCCACAGCAATTCATAATAAAGATTTCTCACACATATATATCAAGTCGAATACTATAGCAAAAGCTGTAGTGCTCTGCTTGTCAAAGTAAATCTGTTGGGATTCTACTTGGTACTCAGGCACCAATTCTGAGCTCCACACTGCCAAACAGGACAAGTGTAAAAAAAAAAAAAAAAAAGATGTAGTTCTCCTCTACCACCACTAGTAATAACAGACATCTGATATAGAAGAAAACCAGACATTAATTCTACAGCCATCGTCCACCAGGATGAGTATGGCCACCCTGAAAGTAGTATCCCGGTGGTTATAATCAGGAGAAACCATAAAGTTCAAACCAAACGCCGCAGTACTCAACCAAATCTCAAATTAATTACCTTTCAGAAGGATCTGCTACCCACTATCAAGCCTCTTAAACTAACATTATTAAACACTATACAAAACAGGGGGTAACAAAAGCAACATACATAGTTAAAATACATACCAAGACTTGATGTTACACAAAATGTGCTTCAGTCTTTATGTTTAAATGCTGCAGTGACACGATTTCTTTAGTGACAAATAAATTCTATATATTCCAGACACCTAAAAGGGATGATATTTGCCGGAATGTCTTTCCTAAGTTACCAGAAGACACTTCCTGCCATGTCAGTGTACCTTCTCGCTGCAAACAGGGGGCTTGTTTCTTTGTCTCTGTTCTCTGAAGTTTATCTTCAGTTGGAAATTAGATTACAAAAATAGTACTTGACATTGGTTTGCTGTTAAACCAAACAGTGACCCTAAACCAATATGTAACCATACCCCTTATAGAATTTTGAAATTACACAAAACTTACTTGTTAACTGCACTATTATATTCCTGTTCTGACACTTGTCACTAAGCTATTCATCCTTAGAATATTATAGTGTGTTTTTTCAGTGAAAATGATTTGAATGTGGATACGTTGGTGTAGATTCTCAGTAATCCAGGACATGATATTCTTTAGAATTTAAATGAAGGCAACTACTTTTCTTGTTGCTTTGAATACGTTTCGTCTCTCATCCAAGAACTGAAGAAGCCTCTTGGATGAGAGATGAGATGTATTCAAGACATCAAGAAAAGTTCAGTTGCCTTCATTTAAACTCTCAACAATTTGAATGTGGAGTGTATAAAGGCATAGGTGAATTCTTAGGTGCTTTAAAATGTGGTATTACTGTCTTGAGCTGTGCAGGGTGTGGTATGAAAGCTGAAAACCAAGTACCAGAAAACAGCTGCTGGGTATGGGTGAAGGGACGGCTTGCATGCTTTGAACTTGGGACACACTGTTAGAACATGTACTTAACATGTATTAGGTTACCATTATGTGAAAGCATTCTTCAGTTAATCGCTACATACTGTCCAATTTCATCCCATTTCAGTTCAAACCAGTCAGATGCTAGTTCAAACTTAATTACACAGAGTTCAATCCAAACTAATCAAATCCTACTAAAAAACAGTCAAATATCACTATATTACAGAAAATGTAAATAGATCAATTGTGTGTGTGTGTTCTTGTATAGCTATCCTATTTAGGACCTTCTCTGGCATATTCGCTAACCTTCAGAAGACCGATGGACCTTATAGGGACCAAAGCCCGGTCCTAATATGGTGGACCCCTTTTTTAGGGTTAGGGGTTAGGTTTAGAGGTATGGTGTGAATTATGTTTTGGTTAAGGTTAGGGTTAGGAATAAACTGGTAATGGTTAGGGTTTGGGTTAGGCATAAATGTAGCTATTAAAATGAAAGGAAATCGATACAAATTCCTAATATGGGTAGAAATACAGACTTGTGACTGTGTGTGTGTGTGTGTGTGTGTGTGTGTGTGTGTGTGTGTACGTACACATGTATAGCTATACTTGTGTGGACCAACCTTTGACAGGCCACGACCCTTGTGTGGACATTTGTAGTTGTGAGGACATTTTGCCTGGTCCCCACAATGTTTAACAAGCTATTAAACTTTACTAGTTAGGTTTAGAGGTATGGTGTGAATTAGGTTTAGGTTAAGGTTAGGGTTAGGCATGTATCACTAATGGTTAGGTTTAGGGAAAGTGTCTGGGTTAGGCATAGTAAAATCAATGGAAGTCAATACAATGTCAACACAAGGATAGTAAGACGTGCGTGTGGGTGTGTGTGTGTGTCTCAGGGTGGGGTGGGGTGGTGTTTGGTAGCGAATCTGGAATCAGCCCTGGGATCTGCTCCAGATTCAAGAGTAGACTAAAGAAGGCAGGGTAGACGTACCTGACAAACACAATAAATCAGAATATTGTTGGAAACAAATTGATCTGTCCTGAAAGACGGAATTAGTGAAAAACATGAGATACCAGACGTTCTTTAACACTTGTCCTGTTAGGTCCTGAGATATTCAGTCCTGAAAACAACAAACAGCTGCTGTAAAGAAACACACACAGCTGACAAGCTCAGACAGACAAACCGAGTCATCAGTGGAATGAACTGAGACACTGATGCCAGAATAAACATGTCACTAGTACGCCAGAGATTGGTCCATGGAATAAAACATAGACAAGATAAAGTTTTAAACTTTTAAAAGATTCTAATCAGTAAAATTCCTCTCCGACCTCCTAGCAAAGCAAACTCTTAACCACTAACACTGCAGTGTTGGCAACCTGTTTAAGGTGAATCCCACGTCACACCCAAGGACTGCTAAGCCGTTTTCAGACAGAAGTTGTTGAATGTTTGCGGACAATTCCATCCGGTCTTTAAAAGTAACATGGGGAAGGATTTGTCAATAAAATAAACATCCATGTCCAGTTTTTTAATGCTGTTGGGTGATGAAGCGTTATAAACCAAAAAGAATGAGCCCACCCATTTATCGCTCCATTTTCTTAAACTGGCTGTGTGCTGCAAAATGTGCTGCAGTTCGGGGCCCGAATTTCCCCCGCTGTCCTACGGATGTGAGGTCAATTGACACTGCATGTGCGTTCTCGACAGCTAATTTCCTCTCCATTTTAAAAGAGGAAGAAAATTGTCGCAAACCTCCATTGATTCAATTGTGAGAATGGATTCTTCTGCAACTGGGAAATGACCAATGACAACTCACAGCCCACTAAAAAGTGGCACTAAGAAGAATGTCACTGTGAAGAGGTATGTTTTTTTTGTGAAGCGTTTGTGCACGCTCCCGTGCGGCTGGCTGCAGTTACTTGCAGCACCGGCCGCGTTGCTCGTGAGTTTTGTTTCTTCATTCTGCCCCATGGTCCTTTAACCGGAGTTGTGTTTTCAAATAATTTTTCCGGAACATTGCCTTTCGGCTGCTTTCACACAGCAAGAAATGTACCGGAGGATCCTGACGAATGTCTGGGGGGTGAGATGCGGGGTTGTATGTGGATATGACTTTAACTTAGTGCGGCGAGGGTACATGTCCTTTCCCCAAACAACGGGATTATTGCAAAGATGGTAGATAAAACAGCAGATCTACTTGCAGGGCTCGTCTTTGTGATGTGTGCAATTTTGCGCACATGGAAACGCCTAAGAGACATCGACGAAATTTCTAAAAATGACAGAGTCCACAATAATCCCATGCAGACGTACACCCATCTGGAATAACCCCGACATCTTGCAAAAAAAAATGTATGATAAGTTTTCCAGACTGGAGGTGCAATGGAATTGAATACCTGGAACATATATTTGAAGGAACAGACTTGATCCCATTTAATACATTAATTACACAATATCGAATTCAAATTCAAAATTACTTTATTAATCCCAAAGGGAAATTAAATGTTGTTGTAACTCATTATGCAAGTTCTTTCAAAGATTTGTTGTAGATGCTGATGGCTGTGGGTAGGGATGATCTCCTGTAGCAGTCTGCAGATCTGAAGAAGCCTCTGACTGAAGACGCTCTGTAGTTGTATGACAGTCCGATGAAGAGGATGCTCTGGATCTATGGCGTCTTCTTTTCTACTCATCAGGGTTTTGTGGCTGTAGTTGAGGTATAATTTGAGCTTGTGTGATGTTAATCAGCTGCTGCCGTTTATAAACCACTTTGTTGCCATGGTTATGCATCATAACAAATGTCAAAAAATAAAAAATTTCAGCTAAAATCCTTCCAGCTGCACAGCATTCAAAACCAGAGAGAACAGTTGTCCACAAAAACAATGTTTCTACCAAAAATGGAAGACTTAAAGTTTTAAAAAAGAAAAAAAATATGAACCAAAGTAACAGAGCTACTCCAACATGCTGCCACCTTGAGCGGCGCAATTCCGGAATGTGGAATATGTAATTGATCAAAACAAATTCTTAGAATATCAACAAATTAAATCTATTATTAAAAGGTAAATTTAGGCTCAATACAGCTGAATTACAAATTCCAGCAAGAGTTTTAGATTTTCTTAATCTCAACCCCCCCAAATTGTTGTCTAAAATATACAAAACTTTATCTACATTAGATGAATCAATAGCCATCCCTATTTCAAAATGGGAGGTGGATTTATCAGCCAGCTTTGACCAAAACGTCTGGTCTCAGATATGTTTAAGAACCTTTAAAATAACAAAAAATCCTCATTTGCAATTAATACAATACAAAATCCTTCATAGAGTACACTATACAGGTCAACGAATGTTTAGGATGGGTTTTACGTCGTCTAATACCTGCTTACAATGCACAAGCAATATACCAGATACTTATGTTCATGCCCTTTGGTTCCGTCCACCTGTTAAGAAATTTTGGTGCCAGATATGTGAGGACTTATCAAAGTGTCTGAAATGTAAAATCCCACCATCTCCCTCAATTTGCCTGTTAGGAAATTTAAATGATGTCACCATGGACACAAAGTCAGTTCTAATGGTTCACATTGCCTTATGCATCGCTAAGAAAACTATCCTCCTGAACTGGAAAAATAAAAAAGCTCTTAATATTAATCAGTATAGAAATCTCTTGTTGGACCATATTGGTCTTGAGACGGCCTCTGGCTCAATATCTGATCAATCTCTCTGGGCTCCTTTGATCGGCTCCATCACCTAGTGGGGGTGGGGGGCACTTGGTTTTGTCGTTTGGGACACTGTTGCTGATGTGGGGGTTTTAGGGTTGGAGGCGTCTGGGGGGGGACCCCAGGGGGTGGGATCACTGCGCGGATGGGGCGCTGGACGTCGTGGCCGGCCTGGGTGTCTAATGTCTTTTGTGTTTTGAGAGTAGAGCGAATGTCAGGGTGGGTTTAGTTCCCCTTCTGGGATGGGGCTGGGGGGACTGCCTTGGGGTCCGTGGGGCTTTGTGGTGCTGTGGCCGTGGGCCCCGGGTCGAAAGTGCCATGGCCTCCCTCCCCTGGTGGATCGCGGTGAACAGCGGTGCCTATTGGGGTCAGTGGGGGAGCTGGCTCCCTGGGAAGACATTTTGTCTCCCAGTCCTTCCCTCCCCATCCCTGGACACCTCTGTCCACCCGCTCCATCACTTTACCACTCATATAGAGTCTTGGGGCATGGGCACATCACTAGAGTGCGAGGAGGGGCTTCCCTCCTCGCTATCCCGTGGTCCCAATTTTAATATACAACTTAGACACTCCCACTTATAACATTCTCATGCGACATAGATGTAGGGACTTCGGGGTGGGCACACTTTTCGGCATCCAGAGGGGGAGCGGTTCAATCAGCTTCACCTCTGGTGCCGGTGCCCACTGTTAAACCACATGTAGACACTGAGGGCTCGGGGTGGGGGTTGGGGGATGTGTGGCTGCCTTCCCCACATCCCACCCCTCTGTTTTAAATGCACATTATAACAACACGCATCAACACCATACTCGAGCGGGAGGATGGAGGCTAGGGGTCTTTTCACACCCCTGTTCGCTACGGGCCATCAGGGGTTGGGGTCCGGAGGAGGAACAGGCGGTCTGGTCAGGGTCCTGGGCTGTCGGGCTGCTTTGCCACTGTGGGGCCCTTGGCGGTCTGCTTGTCTCCGTCCTAGAAGGTAGGGGGTCCATCTCCCGGGTCCGGGGGCTGGTGGCTCTACTGGGGCATCGGTACCTGGACCTGGGAGCATAAAGTGTGTATGGGGTGTGTGAGTGAGGGTACAGCGTCATTTTTTTGGGTGTCTTGGTGAGTCAGTGAGAATGTATGGGTTTAAGAGGGAGGGAACGTATGACTGTGTCTGTATGTCTTTGTCTACCTGTCAGGTTGGATCTTGGTCTGCCCCCTCGCCTGGCGCACCTCAGGCCTTACACTTAATGGGGGGCCTATTTCCCCTCCATCACTCCCCGCCGGTGACGGGGGCCCCTGCCTGGAGGAGCATCGGTGGTCAATCCAGTTCGGACCTGGTGCGTGCCTGGCCGGGCCTGGGGGGGGTGGTGTGTAGTATAGTAGCCGCTGGACGTTCCCCTGGGGTTCTCCTTTGCTCCACTCTTGGGGGATGCGGTCGGCCCTGCCGGGTCCGCCTGGGGCTCTGGGGGTCCTTTGGATGTCTTGGCTCCGATCTCCTTCATGTCTGCATCGATTCCTGGGAGACGGATTGATGCCTGCTCACACCAACTATCGAACACTCTTATGGAGAAACCTTATTTGCACCAGCATGCTAACACACACACATAGATGTGGGGGTCTCTGGTGTTTAAGGATATATTCTTGGGCTGAGGTTATCATTACTGATTAATCGGTACCATGAGTTTTTCTGTGACATTGTTGTTGTATTTTTATATCTATTTTTGTGTGATGTGGTTGTGTAATTCTTAGTTCGCAATGTTTGGTTTGTTTTGTCGATGTTCCTTTTTCGTGTTTTGTTTTGTTTTCCCCCCTCTCTCTGCCGTCCTGTGGGTATGGAGGCAGACTTCAATGTCTTCCTGTGTTTTCTTTGTTCCCCTTCCTCTCTTGTATTTTCAACTCACCCTCTCTCTTGACTTTTTGTTTCCTACCTCTCTTCTTCATCTTCCTTCTTTCTTCTCCTTAATTTTCCGTCTCCGTGTCCAGAACATCAGAGATTTTTCACACATAAATCAAGTGGAGGACTATAGCAAAAGCTGTACTGCTCCGCTTGTGAAAGTAAATGTGTTGGGCTTCTACTTGGTACTCAGACACCAATTCTGAGCTCCACACTGCCAAACAGGACACGTAAAAAAAAAAAAAAAAAAATCGACGAAGAAGCTGAAAAGAAAATAGTGACATTTTTACATCATCAATCCGTGCGCGTGTAGCATTCCCATCCCGCTTCTCCTTTTCCCCACCGCCCCACACCCCTCCAGCTTTTCCGGAACATTACCTGATAATCTGAACGCAAACACCATACCGCGAAAAGTCTGCTCTTGTTCCTAGGTCTTTAGCCGTAAAATTACCGGTAAAGGGTATCCGGACGAAGTCCAGAAAATTACTGTTTTTATTGGCCTGTTTGAAAGGGGCTCTAGAGATAGGCACTAGCTCCCCCACAGCTGCAGACAATAGATGGATGGAAGAATCGTCTCGTCACCATTGGGAGCAGAGCCTTCAGCCGCTCTGCTCCCAATACTCTGGAACTCTCTCCCCCCTGACCTCCGTAGTATCAAAACATACCTGTTTATAACTGCCTTCCCACTTTGATTGAAAGGTTTTTAAAGGTTGTCAATCTTCCCAGTTTTGGATGATATAATAAATGCTCTGAGAAATTACAGAAAACCCACAGCGTAATAGGTGTTAAAGTTTATGGTGATATCTGTTTGGTTGAAATGGATCCTATTGTCATGGTAGGTGTTTGTGTTTTTGTTAGTCCTTTTCCTTATTTAGTTTTATGATCATGTTAGGTTATTCCTTGTCTTTATTAGTTATTTCTGGCACTTACTTGTTTCCGTATTTCTTCTTGCTCTTAGATGTTTTTCACCCTTTTTCTTCTGTGTCCACCTTCTTATTTGTGTTTCCTTAGTTTGGCTCCTTATTTATTTCTTCCTTCTGTTTTCCAGTGTTTCCTTAAGTTTCTCTTCAGATTCCCCCTTAGCCATTTCTTTAGGTAGTTTCTAGTTTCTTAAGAGTTTTCTGTTTCCCTTGCCTTTCTTGTTCTCTCCCTGCCACTCTGCTCCTCACCCAGTTCAGCTAATTGCCTTCACCTGCATCTGCCTTCACTAATTAGTTCTTGGTCTCCTCCGTCACTTCCTCATTTCCCTCCTCGGTATATATTCTGCTCTCATCCTGTCACTATCCGCTGGTTCGTCGTCAATCTTCCCTGTCGGTTTCCTGAGTTTCTTGGTCTCCTTTCCCTGAAGTTTTGTAAGTTTGTTTGTTCCTTGTTTAGTTAAAATCAAGTTCCTTATTTCTCTGCCGTTGGCTCCTCTCATGAAACATGACACCTATACACTATGGTACTATCAAATATGACTTGAAATAAAATCACTACAAAAATCTACGGCAAAGTGTTTCGGTCGCTTTCGACCATGGAAACATTCATTTTGTGATCGTAAGAAGAAAGAGGACATACTTTCTTGATACATCTAGTCAACCTTTGTGTTTGGAAAGATATTGCCATTATATGATCACACACGCTGTTCTATACCTGCTTAATTGATCCCCACAGAGTAACTAAATCAATCAAAAAAAGATTCCCATTACAGTATCTGAACATCATTTCAGACCTGGAAAACGTACTCAATGCATCTCGCTAACAGCTCGCTGAAGAGTTACAGAAGCAAGGAGTGCATCTGTGGCTGCATTGTACACAGATTGATGGTAACAGATTGCTGCAGCCTAACTACTGATGCGAAAAGAACGCATGCAGGGGGATTTCCTCTCGCTGAAGTGATCAAAAAAGGACTCTTTTAGAGAGTGTTGCCGAATTCTGATCACTTCAATTGGAGAAATGTTACCTGATTTCAAAACTTTGGCTGAAGTGGCGCTATGGCCTCAATTACGCACAGGCGGAGCACAGTTCAGCTCGTTGCGGAGCGTTCAGGCCACAGCAGGTGAAATGTTCATAACACATGCAGCGTCTTAATCTGCTCGATGTGTGATGGCACGATGTGGATTCTCTGATCAGTTTGTTTGGATTTAATATTAAAGGTCTCATTCACCCGTTGCCTGCATTAGCCATAAAAAGGAAATAGACTGCAAAAAGGAGTGAGTCAGAAAAGGGTGTGTTATCTACCTAGAAGTGTATCCTGGCTACACCCACCTTGGCTTCCGACCGCCCACGGGAAGATGGAGGCCAGAGAGAGAAGAGCGCATCTCTGCTGGTGGAAGCTAACCGTTAGGAACTCCACAGCATGGCCGAACACGGTCAGGCCTGTGTTATTTGTGGGCATAGACATCAGCACAACAGAAAGAGGGCCTGAAGAAGGAAGAGTGGGAATTTGTCATGGAACACCACCAGTTAAGTAAGTTAAGTTAGTTATTTGTTCAGAGGAATAAGAGTCACATAGCTGTTAGCCAATCAGAAGTGAGACGTTTGCATATGATGAGAAATGTCGCATTCACACCGCACGCTTTGTCGTTGTCAAAAAACGCTCACAAAGCAACTAGTTTGAAGCGTATACATTTTTAAGCCTGAAGCGTGCAAAGCCTGCCACTTGCTGAGCAAAAAAGAGAGCATGGGGGGGGCTTCCTCTGTTGCCGGATGTTTTAAACAATGGCGGATCATATCGAGAGAGTGGCTTGGCTTTATTTGTTAAATAAAGCTAGACAATGTTGACATCGGGAGCTTCAGCGCCGTTTGTGGATACACCCCATTCTAGAGAGGCGTTCTGAGTTTGGACAGGTTAACCATTTGCTCCAGGAGCTAAGTATGGATGAGGTTCGCTTTCAGCGCTACTTTAAATGTGTAGTGACGTCACTACAGTGAGACACTCTGATTGGGTGATGCTCAGGGGACAGCGCCGAAAGTTCAACTAGCTCAACTTCTGCCTTGCTGGCTTTTGTCGCTTTGAAAGCAGCAAAAGTTGCCGCAGCCAAAGCACACAAAGCACCGCAGAGACTCTGACGGCCCTTTGACGGCCTCAACCATAAACTTAACATGTAATCTTACCATTCTGGGCGTTGACGTTTTGGGGAGTGTGATTGGGCTTAAGACTTCTATTCCTGATGTTTCCGCCCACCTACTCCTCCAACAAAGTGCAACCTCCTGAAACAGGAGCGCCAGAGCATTTCTTTCACAGAAAACGACTCACAAGGCATTCATTCAAGCTAGAGACCACAGCATATTTACTGAAAAGACAAGTTAGTGAGACCTTTAACCAGTGGCGTACCGTGGGGTTTCAGTTAGGGCTTTCAGTGAGCAATTGTAAATACTCCCTGCATCTTACAAATGTAACCTTAATGCACACATTACATCGCTCTCATCAACACACCATAAAAACAACAAATAGCCTAATAAAGACAAGGAAAATGCAGGCTAAATACTCTTCCAAGAATTATCAGCCAACCAACATGCGCAGGTCCCTGTGAGCAAAATCTCTGTACTTACTGCAATAATTAACTCTCCAAAGACATATGCCACAATGTAATCAAAGCATCGCGCAAAATCACAACACTGTTAGCAATAAACTTGGCACACCACAAAAACGCACTGCATAATAATTATAATAAGTAACACTCACCATCACTTGAAAATAAAATCCATGCGTCTGTCTTTTTTGATGAAGCGTTCAATCACATCCTCGTGCAGTTGTCCCTTTTGTTTCAAATGACTGAGGAGTTCTTTTTCAATTGAGATTGTCGCAAAAGATGAGAGCCTTGTTTGTCCTGTTGTGTTCCTTGCATACGTTTTTATCCGTTTGAGAGCCGAGAAGGAGCGCTCCACTGAACCCGTAGATACTGGGGTTGTTATGATCAGACAAGCGAGTTTATGTAGCTCTGTCATGCTGTCTGCAAGGCCAGTCCTGGTCAGAAAAGTCAGAAGGTCACTTATGTTTTTGCCGTGAAAGTTTGACATGTTGTACATTACTACTCAGATTAAAATGTGTCCCGTAGCTCTCCTCCAGACTTCCAAGCTCTGCCTCTGGAAATCTCTGGTTAAACTTGTTAAACTGCTCAGAATCCAGCAATCCAACGAATACCAGTCTTTTGTGATCTTCAAAGCGGTTCCTAACTTGTGCAAGTATGTTGTCGATTACTGCCAGGTGAAGCTCTTTGTAGTAAGCACGCGCATCTGGCTTTCCGCGTGGCCCGCTCGGCTGTCCCACGGCCTGTGTAGTCTTATCAAAGATGTCGCTGAATTTTGCTCGCCCCCTTTCAACACTCTGGCAAAAATCTGTTATTCTGGCAATACAAAACTGTACGTCTAAGGTCTTGTTTTGTAAAATACCAAACAGTACATCAGCAATGTCGAAAATGCCAATAAAGGAAAAGAGAAAGAAACAGAAGTCAAACGACTTTAACTCTGCCAAGTGTCCTGACACACAGTGCACTGTTTCAAGGTCAAAATCTCCAGCGTAATCAAGGATGTGCAGGAAAACCTCGATTAGCTCAACTCTTCTGTCATGTACAGTGCACACCAGTCTGCTGTGAAAGTTCCATCTCACCTGTGAGACGTGTGGAAGGCGCTTTTGGCAAATCTCATCCAGTAGTTTGGTGCGTTTGGGAGAGCGAGTAAAAAATGCAGATAGTCCAAGATTTGCGAAAAATATCTTGCACTCTTTGATTTTTGAAGCTCCCTGCGACATCACAAGGTTTAAAGTGTGTGCGTAACAATGCACAAAGAGGGCCTGTGGAAGTGCGTCTTTTATGCGTGCCTGTACTCCATTTAACCCCAATGCCATCACTACCGCTCCATCATAGCACTGAGCCACTAATTTTGATTTGCAGTCATAGCTCTCTAGTAAATCTAAAACCAGTCCTGCCAGGTCATTGGCTCGTTTTTTGTCTGTGACATCCTCAAATTTGATAAATATCTCCTTGACTCCCGTTCTAGTCACATACCTGAGTACGTAGGACAGCTGTGCGATGTTGCTGAAGTCAGTTGTCTCATCGACCATCACTGCTATGAACTCTGTTTGTTTAATCTCTTCAGCAATCCGTTCATTCAACACATCGGCCACTGTCTGTATGAGGTCATTTTGGATTTTTCCTGATGTTCCAGTAAAAACTGTAGCTGTGTCAAGATGATGTCGCAAGTCAGTATCATGCTCTGCAAGCAGCGTCAGCAATTCCAAATAATTCCCTCTGTTCAGTGAATCCCTGGATTCATTGTGTCCCCTAAAAGCCAATTCCTGTTGCCCCCAAAAAAGGACACAGTCAATAAGGCGCTTCAGGATGTAGCGGTTCTTCTTAACTCGTTCATTGTGAACGCTGATCTCTCGTTGTCGCTGCTCATCCAGCTGTAAATCCACCCGATTATCGCTAAATGTTTTCAAATGCACCACTGACATTATATGATACATATACATTGATGTTTAATAGCTGCCTTGGTTAAGCTGTTCAAATTGCTAAAGCCATGTTCATTCCACGTTCCTTTGCTTGTATTGAAAAGTAAACATGGCCAGCAAAACAGCTTGTTGTACTCAGTGCTAGCCAGTCATATTTTTTATAGTTACTGTCTTGAAAATGTCATACACAATCTTTACTGGCCTTTGTTAATGAATCGAGTTTTGGTCATCCTTTCACAACTATCTCTCTTTTGTCTGTAAAGGAGCGCCTTGAAAAAGGAGTTTTTAATAAATCAGCAACAATATCTAAGCTAGCGGTGACGGAAGCTGCCATTTTGATTTTTAGGTTCACGTTCATACATTCTTACTACGTTCTTACGTAGAGGCAAATCTGGGGGTATCACTCTGCACGTTGCTAGGCCTAGGGGATGTCCTGTCATTGTATGTCAAAATTTGATTGGCTGAAAATTCTGTCACTAGTGTCTATTACAAATGAAATGGGTGTTTTTTCAACCCAAGGGTAGCAGTATCTACAGTGCTGGTCCCAGTGATGTAGTGGTGTTAAGTGACCCTATATCGTAGGAAATTCTAGCTTAAATGCAACAAAATGAACAAAGGCATTATGTGGACATTGCACAAATAAATCTGACAACTGAAAAACTAATATTTTCATCTTCCAGGGCTAGCAGAGAATACCTTGCTGCCCCTGACGGCCCACCACTGCCTTTAACTAAAATGAATTAAAAGGAAATACTGAATGTGTTATCATTTTAAAAATTGACAGGTAAAAATGTATTTTATTATTTATTTTTATAGAAGAGTTTCTAGAGTACAATGTTGTTGCCACCACTGCAGCACCCAGAGGAAATTAAAATTGAAATCTTGTCGGATGAAATGGCTACCCGGAAAGATAAGATTTATTTTGTACAACAACAGAATAGAAACAACCTTTTTAGTATAATTGATACCAGTACATATGAAGCATTTTGGTAGATGCAAGTATTTAATTTGAATTTTGTCTGTACATCACTACTTTGTCAAAATATATCAAAGGAAACAACATGTGAGGGCATATTTCCATTCTGTTCTTGGTTCTTTTGGCACAGGTTACAGGTGTAAACCAATTTCAGAGGCTTGCTGCGGTTTTAAAGCTGGTCCTTGTCCTCCCACATTCCAATGTGGATGCAGAAAATGTTTTCTGTGGTGAGCCTCAACAAAACAAAGACAAGAAACAGTTTGGCCCTGAATGGTAACCTCTCCTCAATTATGACTATAAAGATGGCTGACTTGGAGCCCTGCTTCAAGTGGGAGCCCTCACACACAATCATCAAAACCTCCAAGAAGGCCCCAGGCCTGTACAGTCAGTCACACAAAACTTAAGGAATTCACTTTTTAAATATACTGTTGAAACATGGTTCAAATTCTGTTTCCTGAAGCACATCTGTTACTGTTTAAAGGGGGGGTATTATGCAAAATGGACTTTCTGAAGCTTAATATCCTGAGAACGTGTCTTTCCCTCATTAAAAACATGCCTGAAGTGTTGCTCTGACCCATTCACTCATGTTAGAGTAATCTTTGAGTCTCTGCTGGCAGTTCTCAGGGTTGCTGAAACGCCTGCTCCCACCTATCCCCGCCTTTTCCACCCATCTCCTCCTCCGACCTTACGTACTCAGCCGAGAGCCTCGCCCCTGCAGAGCTCCCCTCCCCCTCCCCTCCCCACCTCACACAACTCCGGCTGAGTCTGAGATGCAGTAATTATAACACACCAGCTGCAGCTGCGCGTCTTTTGTGGGATTTATTTTCCGACTCCTTGCATGCTGTGATGATGCACGGTATGTGAGGAATTGAAGGGGGCGTGTCAGAAAGAGTAGGAGGGTCTTAGAGAGGCACAGGCGAAAAATAAAGGCGTCCAATACGGAAGTAAATTTCTTTAAGGTGGATTTGGATATATGACGGACTTTTAAAAGACTTAAGGTGACAATTTTATTGGAGTGTGCTATGGAGTGGTAATATGTGCCTGAAAGAAGCATACTGTAATACTCCCCCTTTAACCACTTTATTTTTATTATTCATATATTGCTGTTTATGGTAATTTTTCTGTTAAACCTAATGGTGTGAAAAGGGCTCGACTAAAGAACTGATCTCTCTGCCAGACTAATCGTGTTATTTTTACCAAACCTAATGCTCTTCAGAATCCCCCAAATACCTTGTTCATCTAACACCCCTGCATGGATGAGTTTCCAATCTATCACAGGGCAAAACAGAGAAGCATCCATCCAAGATGGCCGCATGCACACGTCAGTGTTTGTGTTACTCTTTGTTACGGTCGTTTTAAACTATTTTTATGGGCTTTCTAAACTGTCTAAATTATTTATCATTACGTTTCTTTTGTCCCTTTAAAAATATTTTAACGCCTTTTATTTTTATATCACATTGCGAGTTAATAAGGTCAAACTGAGGTGTATCATTAGTAGCCCACCTGTCACTGCTGGCTGCTAAGTTCCCAAACACAACAAAGCCTGATTTTTCGGATCTCTGTGAGGCATCTCGCTGGAAATCCGTCCCGTCCTGTTCTGTTCCGGTGGCCCGGAATTCGTCCAGACCGTGGTCTACTCTCGCCGCCGCTCAGGTGGCCCTTCACTGTGGGCTGTGGATCGCAGGAGCGGCTGCTGCTGTTGTCTCCGAACTGATCGGATCCTTGGACCGGCAACCAGGTATCCGGCTGAAATTAGCCTTTGTGGTTGGCCGCGGGAGTCTGCTGACCATTGGAGTTGCTGGCCACTGGACTCGTCTGCCATTGTTTGGAGCCCGCTACCCACTGGAGCCTACTGGTCGCTGGAGCCGATTTGCCGCTGATTGGCGCCTGTTGCCCGCCGGAGCCCGCGGGTTGGAGCCTACTGGTGGAAAGAGTCTGCTGGGGCCCGTAAATCGCTGATGGGAGCCTGCTAGCCGCCGAGAGCCGCTGGCTGCTGATCACCGGCGGAGCGGGAGCCTGTTGGCCGCTGGTCGTCGAGACCCGCTAGCCATCGTTAGCGGGAGCCCGCTGGCGAGGCTGGCCGTTGGCCCTCTAAGTACGTTAGCCGCCAGCCGCGATATCCTGTCAGCCGCGGGTTGCCAGGAAGTGGGCCGAAACTGGTCCATCTGTTCCACTCTTGTTGTTTGTCGGTGGATGGATATTGACGATGAAGCTCATCTTTGCATTATTTCTTGTACTTTCGTTTGCTTCTCGTGGGACGGTTTTCCCGCGCCGTGGTGGTGGGGTTCCCGGACATGACCCCCTACACTCTTGGGTCCATCCAGGTCAGTCACCTGCACTGTCTTTGGCTGTTGATAGACTGACCCATCATCAAATGCTGTCCTGCTATTTGCACGGAGAAACTCACGTATCTCTTCTTCCTTTGATGTGTATATCTGTCTTGCAAAACAGTTTTATACACACTGAATCTTCCCTCATTGTCTTGGTAATTTCCAATACTAATGACGAGTCAACTTCTAATATAAAACGAAAATGTTTTATCCTCCTTCTCCTTTTATTATCAGGCAATGTTCAGCCTAACCCAGGCCCCTTTCTGAATAATATTAGTACCCCTGATAATTTCAGAGCTAGATCAGGCCTGGGCATTTTACATCTCAATGTCCGGAGTTTGCTCCCTAAAATTGATACTGTTAAGATTTGGGTACAGAAAACTGAGACCGATATTCTTGTGTTATCCGAAACTTGGTTGAGTAAATCAGTCTCAGATCAGGACATCTCTATTAGTGGATATAATGTTTTCCGCTGTGATCGTCCAAGGAAAGGTGGAGGTGTAGCCATTTATATAAAAAACAAGTTTCATGCTATTCTCCTCTCCTCTGTTTCCATCAGCAAACAGTTTGAATTTTTGGCATTGAGACTTGAATTTCAACTAGGACAGTCCCTTATAGTCATGGGCTGCTATAGGCCTCCCTCAGCCTGCAGTGAGGCTCTAAGTTCTTTAAATAATTGTGTCTCAGGGTTAAATCCTGGTGAGTTTGTTTTAGTGGGGGATCTAAACCTTGACTGGCTATCATCAGCCTCAGATGGCTTGAAATCTGTCTGTGACTCTTTAAACCTAAGCCAACTAATAGATAGCCCTACACGGCCAAACATTAAATTCCCCTCGAGATCATCGCTCCTTGATCTTATAATGACAAATACCCCCCACAAGTATACAGATGCTGGTGTTTTTGGGAATGATCTGAGTGACCACTGTGCCATTGCAGTGGTCAGAAATGCTAAACTCCCCAAAACCAAATCGCGAATTTTAATCAAAAGAGATTTTAAACTTTTTCATGAGCAGGCTTTTTTACATGACTTGTCCAAATTTAAGTGGGAAAGAATCTCCCTCCTTGATGATGTTGAGTTGGCCTGGAATTTCTTCCACTCAGAGTTCCTGAAGCTAATCAACAAGCATGCTCCCTTACGCAAATTCAGGATAAAGGGGCGAAACAATAGATGGTTCTCTACTGAAATTGGAATCCTTCTTAAGGAAAGAGATCTTGCCTGGGTCAAAGCACGGAAAACAAAAATTGAGGCTGATTGGATCATTTTTCGTCAGCTCCGCAATAAATGTACCTCCCTTATCAAGAAGGCTAAATCTGAATTTTATTTAGCTGAAACCACAAAACATTTAAATGATCCCAAAAAATTTTGGAGAGTTGTGAGATCTGCCTATGGTGCTATACCTGTTACTGAATTGCCAAATTTCTTGGTCAAAGATTCAGTTAACCTGACTGACAAATGTGACATGTTAAATTATTTTAATGAACATTTTATTATAGCTGGGCATTTATTTGATTTTTCAAACAGTACTTCTAAAAGCACCGTTTTATCTGATGAACCCTCTGTTGTAAGTCGTCTCCCTGTTGATTGTTCTTTTCATTTCAAGTTTGTGTCTACTTCTGAGGTCTGTAGTGCGCTAAATAATCTGGATTCCAAAAAATCAGCTGGTCCAGATAGCTTGGATCCATTTTTCCTAAAGCTGGCTGCTGACTTCATTGCTGAGCCTTTAGCTTGTATTTTTAATCTAAGCTTCAGCACAAATAAACTCCCTAAAGTTTGGAAATCCGCTTTTGTCCTCCCATGGTTAAAAGGAGGCGAACCCTCAATTATTAATAACTACAGGCCTATCTCCAAATTGTGTATTTTAGCCAAATTATTTGAAAAGTTAGTCTGTGATCAGTTGAAGGATTTTTTGGAATTGGAGAATATTCTTGACCCCCTTCAGTCAGGCTTTAGGAAGCAGCACAGCACTGTTACCGCTGCCCTGAAAGTTCTAAATGATGTGTTTGAGGCGCTGGATTCGAACAAGTTTTGTGTGGCTCTGTTTATAGATCTATCCAAGGCATTTGATACTGTGGACCACAATCTCTTGCTACAAATTCTCCTCAAAAATGGTATTTCCAAACAGGCTGCCTCTTGGTTTGCTGATTATCTGACAAATAGGACACAATGTGTTCAGATGGCTGGAGTGAGCTCCACCTTTCTTGAGGTCACAAAAGGTGTACCTCAAGGATCAGTCTTAGGACCCATCCTTTTTACAATCTACATAAATGATCTGTGTGCAAACATATTAAATGCCTCATACCATCTTTACGCAGATGATACTGTAATTTATTGCTGCTCTCGTTCGATTGCTCAGGCGTTTGAATTTTTGCAGTCCGCTTTTGATGCTATACAGGTTCGATTGGAGAAATTGAAATTAGTTTTAAATGCTGATAAATCCAAAATGATGATTTTTTCAAATTCAGCTGTTCCTCAAGAAAATCTCCCTTCCATCAGAACTGTCCGGGGTGAGACTATAGATTTGGTCACCAGTTATAAATATCTGGGATTCATTATTGATGATGCACTTTCATTTAAATTCCACATCAAAAATTTGATCTTTAAATTAAGGGTAAAGCTTGGTTTCTTCTATAGAAACAAATCATGTTTTTCACTCAGAGCTCGAACGTTTCTGATGTCAGCAACTTTCATGTCTGTCCTTGATTATGGTGATGTGGTGTATATGGCAGCTTCATCTAGCTGCCTCAAATCTTTAACTCCGGTCTATCACTGTGCGCTGAGGTTTATTACTGGTTGCAGTTACCTCACCCACCACTGTGAATTATATGCAAAAGCTGGCATGCCTTCTCTCAATGTAAGACGCCATACACATTGGATGACCCTAGTTTTTAAGGCTCTTCTTGGCCTGGCTCCCATATATTTATGCATGTTCCTTCAGAGAACTGGAAGCCGTTATGCCTTAAGGTCAAATGACATCTTGCACTTTTCTGTTCCTCGAGCTCGGACTGAATCAAGAAAAAAAGCATTCAGTTTTGCTGCCCCTTCTGCTTGGAATGCTCTCCAATCTGAACTGAGATTATCAGAACTTGTTTCATTGGAAGCATTCCGCTTTATTTTAAGAAAACGTCAAAGGAAAACTTTTGAACAGTGCCTATGTTTTTAACTTGTTACTGTATCTATATCCTCTGGACTTTTATTTGCACATTTACTTGCACCTTAGTATTTTCTTATTCACTCGCTTTTTAGTATTTTAATATTTTAATGTTTTATGTTTTTTGCTGCTTGTTTGTTGTTGTCTGTTAGTATTGATTGTCATGGCGTGTGCTGCTGCCTTTCTTGGCCAGGTCACCCTTGTGAAAGAGGTTTTGATCTCAATGGGTTTTTATCTGGTTAAATAAAGGTTATATATATATATATACATTCACTTACACCTTTGGGCAGTTTAAAGTAACTAACTGCCCTTAAGGAAAACATGGATACTCCATGCAGAAAGGTCCCAGCTGGGATTTGAATCTAGAACCTTCTTGCTGCAAGACAACAGTACTAAAACCAGTTCCACCATGCAGTTACATGATCTACTGAGTTTAACTGTACAACAATCAGGATCGGATTAGAGTAACCGTGCTTGGGCTTGAATGTGACTAAATAACTGGGTTGGACTGAAAAGAATTGGGTTTGGACCAGATTCAACCAATAGAATTGAATATAATTTGGACTAAAGAACAAAGAGCCTTGAAATGACATTAGCCGTAATTTGGCACCAAAAGGTCCCCCACGGATTTGTGCACGATGAGTTTTTTTTTTAACTTCTACTTTCTTTTTTGTATAAAAATATAGCCGCTGCACACTCAAACACTGTGCAAGATCAATTTTATTGCAAGCTTTTGGTCTTGCGACCTTCTTCAGGCAAGAAGATGGCAAGAGCCTTTATGTCCAGCCTCATTCACTTTGTTTGCATGCCTGAAGAAGGTCGCAAGACCGAAAGCTTGCAATAAAATTGATCTTGCACAGTGTTTGAGTGTGCAGCGGCTGTATTTTTATACAATTATATTTCCTAGTTCAGCAGCACCTCATAATAAGACTTTCTTGACGGATGAAAAGTGGCCTTTTTACTTTTTCACTTTTACTTTCTTTAACATAGAAAGTTCTCTTGCATCAGTTCTCCTGTTCTTTCTGTGTCTCTGCTCTGTCTTATTAAACCCCCAGACGGTCGTGGCAGATGGCCGCTCCTTCTGAGCCTGGTTCAGGTTCTGCTGGAGGTTTCTTCATGTTAAAGGGGAGTTTCTCCTCTCCACTGTTGCTACATGCTTGCTCAGTATGAGGGATTGCTCAGGGGTTGCTGTGAAGTCAACGACACAACGCAGGCGACTTGTCTATTGTCGCTACATGTTGGTCCAGGAGGAGTGAATGCTGCAAGTCGATGACTCGACACAATCTGCTGGGATTCCTTAGATAGAAAACTATTAAACTGATTGGAATGTATGTATAATTTCATTGAAATAACCTTTCTTCTAAAGTGCTTTGAGATGACTTATTGTGAATTGACGCTATATAAAGAAACAGATTTGATTTGATTTATTTCACACAGCAAAGTCAAATGTAATCAGATGGATATAATTTGTATCGGAACAGTCCCTTTCATATAAATATGTAATTTCTGAAGAGATTTTTTCTGATTCTGAGATTTACTTTCAGATTCTAGCTCACATAAGAAAACCCAGGAGTATTGAGGTTCCAAAACAGTTCATCCATTAGATTTTCATATGCACAGATTTACCAGGCTATGGCAAGGCAATATTGTTTGTATAGCACACTTTCAACCACAAGGTAATTCAAGGTGCTTTGGGTGATTAGGGGATAGAGTTAAAACAGCAATAAAGCATAAAACACACACAAAATATATGACACATAAAACATTTCTCAAAAGCAGCTCTAAACAGATGGGTTTTTAGCCTTGATTTAAAACAACTCAGTGTTTCAGCAGCTTTGCAGTCGTCTGGAAGTTTGTTCCAGATAAGGCGAGCATAGAAACGCCATCCTGTCTTCTGTTCATTGAGATTGTGCTGCAGATGAGATGTTACAGGTCCGTGATGGAAACCTAGACATCCCTCCCAGTGAGACTTTCCATGCAGCTTCTTCTGGGGGATCCCAGTATTTCCAGGTCAGACAGCATATATCGTACCTCCAGTGAGTTCTGAGTCTGCCCTGGATTCACCTCTCCATGCAACATGCTCATCAGATGGCTGATTCACCTCAACTGACTCCTTTTGATGTAGAGGAGCAGCAACAACAACATGTCAAGCACCTCTCAGGTACAGGGAGCTTCTCAGTCAACATCCCTGAATTGGAACAATGCTCTGCTGACTATTCTACCATACAGAGACTTTCCTAACCTTAGGAAAGATTTCCCAAACCGTTCCTCCGTTTAGCCTGAGGCAGACTTAACTATTGGAAAATCATGCTAGGCTACTGCAAAGAGCAGGGGTTTGAGTCTGAAAAAATCCCCATAGCAGATTCAACTCTTAGCTACATGCAAATAGAGAACCGAGGATAAATATCAGTTCAGAAATGAGAAAAGAAGAAGTCCAACATGCTTTAATAATAAGATCCAGAGCCCTGAAAGCTACACGGATGAAGTCAAAAGCTCAAGGTGATTTATGAGCTGCTGATTAAACATATTAATGAAAGTCTTCCCTCCACTCTGTGATATTCTGTCACAGTACTCATTTTATGGCCTGAGAACTGCCTGATAATTAAATGACAGCGTGCTGAATGAAAGGAGCCTATCTCTGCACAGCTCTGTCAGCAGTTCATGGAGACCTACCAGATGTTTCCTCAGCATCAGGATGTTCTCCTCACAGCTCTGTTGAGCATCGCTCCGCACCTCCTTCAGTGCTCTCAGGACCAGCAGCTCCTGCCGATGCCGCAGGTACTCCAGTTCTCCCAGCACCGATACGATGAGCTCCAGCCGCTCCCGGACAGAGCACAGCCGTTCCCCATCCGATGGTGCTCTGTGCCGGCTGCACCGGCTGTCTCCGTCCCGCCTAGAGGCTGCGAACAACGGCATCTCCACCGGCTTTAGCCCCGTCTGCTCTCTGCAGCATTGGTGGTGTGTGGAACACCCACTGACACTCACCTAGCTGCATGAACCAGATCAGATCCAGAAACCACCAAGTGCTTTAACAGAACGCGGGCTCAGACTGCTATCCTAGTGGATCTTTGTATTCCCTTGAACCGTGGGTGGGAAAATCTGGGGAAACCGCAGAGCGAAGTGTAGCATCCTCCCCACACAGGGTCGTCCTCCTCCTGCTCTGTCTACTCTGCACACTAACGCCTGATGCCCGATGGAAGCCATCAAGCCCCGCCCTTTAGACTCTGACACGCCCACAAGACTGGCGTCACCGGTGAATGACGCTGACCATCAAAATTTACAAAGAATGTAGGCTATTTTTACCTGAATAGAAGTGAATTATCTGTCGCTAAAGCAATGTTATTCCCCTGTAAAAAATATAATCATGATTAATCACTATACGAGTTTTCACACTTAACTAAACGTAAAAACAAAGAAATATGTAAAAAGGAAAACAGAAAAAAGCTGCAAAAGCCTGGCGATGTGCGCCGCACCCTTAGTTGAAGCAGCTTTAGATCCTTTTCGCGCATTCAGTCTTTTTGGTAAAAGTCTGTCAGAATCCCACATGACTTAACTATATTTGTCCATATTCCACTTGGCAAAAGTTCGATATTAATAGACTGCGAGGGAAAACATTTAGCCATCTTCATTAAGGTCCAATTTAGTTCTGGACGTTGGTCATTTCAACACACATTGGTTTTGGTGAATAGCCTACTTGTCCTCTTAATGAAGCTGAAAACTAAAATCCTATTCATTTTCAGTATTGTGAAGCCACAGTTCTTAATCTGGAGGTAATGACAGGAGGATTAATGAGAGATACAAAATTTGATTAATGCAAAAGCAGAATTTCACCAAACTACACACATGGCCATTGCAAGGACCTTTTCTCAAGACAGCCTTCTTCAGAAAAGGATGGAAGTGTAATCTCACACAACACTATATTACAAATGCATCATTTTCTCATTGGCTGGTTAGGGGTTTGGTGTCATTTATGAATCAGCCGTCCCTTTGTTGGCCAACAGGTTCAGACACGAACCTCTTGGGGCATTTCCATGGTGTCCTTGAAATGCTGCTGTAAGGAAAAAATTATATTCTTTCCCTTTTAAAAACCTTAAGTGACACTCTTCATTACTTCGGCCTGACCCAGCATGTCAAACAAGCAACACACAATAGAGGACACACTCTGAACTTAATTATCAGCAAAGGTTTAAATATATCTAACATCTCTGTAATTAACATTGCACTCTGACCATTTCTCTATTTTCTTTGAAAGTACCATCTCTGCTAAAGTATCTAGCCACAGTGAGATAACTGTAAAAGGGTTTTCTCAGGGACAGTTCAGTTGAAACCTTTAAAAGTATTTACCCTTCCACCACATCCACCTCATCTCCCAACTCCAACTCAGTAAACAAGCTGGTAGATAATTTCCTTGTGAAAATCTCAGAAAAATAAAGTGAAAGTATTCTCAGGTAGATAGAAGTCTCTGTGGAGAAGCGGATCCACTGGTACGTTGTGAAAAAAAGGGAGTGTCAACGAGCACGTCACTGGTCCAGCCTGACCCAAGAGGAAGTATTGTTGACGCTTTTCAGAGCGCTGTCACAGATGTCCTCCACCAAAACTCCTCTGATCTTCTTCCTTCAGTCTTCTCCAGAGTCACATTTTTCAAAAGCTACAAGATTAACATTTATTTTTGAGTTAAGACTTTTAGATTTGACAGAGAAGATTATTAAGAACAGTATGTGATGTTGGCTTTAAGATGTTGGGGTCCAAATTTCAAAATTCCTCAAAACTTGAGTTTGATTTCTATAAATGTCTTTAAATCTAGAAATGCCAGCGTCAAGCTTTCCAGGAGGGAGGAGATCATGTAAGGATGAACAACGTTTTGTCTAAATTGAGATCAAATTTTTTTTGATCAAATGTTTATTTTATTTCCATTCAAACATTGCAAATTATGTACAGCCACTGAACCCGTTACATCGATTCCCCCGCCCCCCACCCGAACATACAAAAAATAAAAATAATAATAATAATAAATCACAAAATAAAAATAGAATTTAGACATAGCGGCTAAAGCAAACAACAAACAGGAAAAAAATAAAGACAAGGGACATGTGGAGCAGTAAACATTGAGTGATTTAAGATGGATGAAGTAAGTGATTCAGACCACAAACATCAAAGTGAGCTCTTCAGTGCTTCAGCCTTAGTAAGCCACATATTCACATTCGCCTCCTTGGCCCCATTTATACGGGCTGTTGACAGTTCCATATACGTAACATCAAGAAAAGTTAGAATCCATTGTCTGATGGTTAAAGTGTGAGGGGGCTTCCAACGTACAACAATCATTTTCTTAGCAGCCGTCAGACCTGCCAATATGCCACGTTTCTGACATTCAGGGACTTGAAGAGCTGAAAGATCTTTCAATAATACCACTTGTATGGTCACAGGAACCGTCTCCGAAATGAGCGCAGTCAGCTTAGCGGCCACACCATGCCAAAATCATTTTCAATGTACATATAGGGTGCATGAGGGATCATTGATAACTTTCATAAAATGCAGCTTACGAGGGGTCAGGTAGGTCCTATGTATAAAATTTAGATGGATCTGCTGATGGTCAGGGTTTTGTGAGGCGAGTTTGATATTGGCCCACACCTTGTCCCAATCGAAATCTTGATCCAATCCGGGGACATCACCCCTCCATAACCTGTCTACCGGGAGCGTTCTGTATGTGGCCTCAAAAACGTGTGAGTATATAGTGGATCCCATTCCACTCGCAGCTCTTTTAGTAAGAATCAGCTCATGAAGTGGATGTATAGGCAGAGGGTGTTGCCACGACACCCCGTGTGCTTTGAGGGCTGCTCTCAGCTGTAGGTAGAAAAAGAAGGAAGTGCCTGGCAGATTAAAGCTATTCTTGATATCTTGAAAGGAGCGTAAACCATCTAAATCGAAGATATCACCCAAAAACTGTATGCCTCTCTTTTTCCATTGAGAATAGCTGACCGGTCTCCCCCCGATCAGTAAACCTTGGTTCTTGAAAATTGGAGACTGCATGTGCCATCTGCAAGATACATTATAAATCCTTTCCACTGAGCGCCAGACCTGAGTCAGAAAAGTAACAATGGGACCAAAACGTAATTGGCTCTGCCTCACAGAAATGTTCGCAAATAAAACATCTGCCAAAGACCACGGGTGTACCATTCCTTCTTCCATTGTACGCCAAGCAACTGCCGTCTGAGGGTCAAACCATACAACAAGTGGTCTAAGAGTGAAGGACCAGTGATATAGTTTAAAGTTGGGCACAGCTAATCCCCCATCTAGTCTCCTGCGCTGGACAGTGGCAGATCTAAGACGGGGTCTCTTCCCATTCCATATGAAGTTTGAGACGGCCGCATGAAGTTTGCTCCAGTATCCAACAGGGGGACAGAGGGGGACCATGGAGCTGACAAAATTTATCCTGGGCAATACATTCATTTTGACAATAGAAATACGTGCCTGGAGTATGTTGGGCAGGCTGGCCCATCTTTCCAAATCACCCAAGACTTTGTTCAGTGTCTCAGTATAATTGTGCTTCACAATAAGATGTAGAGAAGAAAATATCAATTGAGACCAAATTTAACCAGGTTTTAATATGAAAAGGAAACGTTTTTCTCTGAAATCATTAACAGAAACATTAATAATGCATGGACTCTGTTTGCAACAGTGGAAAGACTAACTAATCCTCCAGTTTGAGTAGCCCCTGAACTAAATTCTACCAGGGCCTGCAATGAATTTGCCATCTTTTTCACTGAAAAGACTCTAACAATCAGATGGTCAGTCTGTACCTCAGTACCGAACCCACTACCAATGTCATCCCAATGTAACCGATGCAGAGAAAATATCAGAATTCCATGAATTAAACCAATAAAACCTCGAAGAAATCATTAACCAATTAAGCTCCTCCTCTTGCTGTCTTGATATCCTAACCACAGCTTTCCTTAAGAAAGTTTTCCCTGTCATTGGGTCTGATCTGATTTAAATAGGGAACTCATCCCTCCTGTCAGGTCTCTTCCCCCAGGCTTTAAAAACAGCAGTTATTAAACCACTGCTAAAAATGAATAATCTGGATAACTTGTTAATGCAGAACCACTGGCCAATTTCTAATCTTCCATTCATCAGTAAAATGTTGAAAAAGCTGTTTCACCAGTTAAATAGCTTCATAACAATGACCAACCGCTTCAATGTTTTTCAGTCTGGTTTCCGTGCTCACTACAGCACTGAGACTGCCCTCGCAGTTTTCAATGACATCCGCATAAATACAGACTGTGGTAGAACCCCAGTGCTGGTGCTGTTGGACCTCAGTGCAGCATTTGACACTGTTGATTATGATGTACTATTGTAATGGCTAGAGAGCTGGGTCGGACTCTCTGTTACAGTACTTGGCTGGTTCGAGTCTTACCTAAAGAACAGGGACTTCTTTGCTTTAATAGGAAACTTTTCATCAGAACAAACAAAAATCACATGTGGGGTGCTCCAGGGCTCCATCCTGAAGCCCCTCTTATTCAATATCTACATGCTCCCACTAGTCCAGACTATAACAACCAATAAGATGAACTGCCATAACTATGCAGATGATACTCAGCTCTACATTACGATGTCACCAGGTGATTTTGAACTCATCCAAACCCTAAGTAAATGCATGGAGCAAATCAATGGATGGATGTGCCATAACTTTCTCCAGCTGAATAGAAACAAAACAAAACAGAAGTAATTTCTTTCGTACCTAAAGAGGAACGATCAAGAGTTAGCACACAGCTTCAGTTAATACAGCTAGAAACTACTGATCAGGCACAAAATTTAGGTTTAGTAATGGACTCAGACCTGAACCTCCAGGGTCACATAAAGGCAATAACATGATCAGCCTTCTATCACCTGAAGAACATTTCTAGGATTAAAGGACTGATATCGCAACAGGACCTCGAAAAACTCATGCGTTTATTTTTAGTCAGATTCATTACTGTGCTATACAAATCAAATGTCCTTGCCGTTCTGCGTCTTTCTCACAGCCAGTCCCATGTTCTTATATTTTCTAAGCTGCTGAGATCCCTATTCCAATGCTTTTTTTTTACAGCTAAGTCATGAGAGCTTAGAAGCTCTCATGACTATTGTTAGTATTCTTGAATTGCACTGCTCTGGGTGGCTGCATGTTGGAGTGGCTCTGTTGGCTACATGTTGAGTTTTGTTATTTCGGACGTTGGTCCCTCTGTTTTCTTGAGGAAAGGTTGCATTGTTTTGGACCTATATACTTTCTAATTCTTGTTGCTGTGAAGCAGGAAGGACTTATGTTGTTAAATTTTCACTGTTTGATAACTTCTTATGATGCGTAACCATGGCAATAAGGTGGTTTACAGTCGGGAGCAGCTGACTAATATTGCCTCAACTGAAGCCACAAATCCCTGAGGAGTTGAGAAGGAGGAGACGTGGCTACAGAGCAAGAGCAAAAATGAGAGAAAGAAGGAGGAAGTTCAAACCATCTCTTCCATCGATAATAATGGGCAATGTGAGATCACTGGCTAACAAGATGGCTGAACTTCAAGCCCTGACAAGGAATCACCCAGAGTATCAGGAATGCAGTGTTATGTGTTTCACTGAAACATGGCTGCAGGATCATATCCCCGACTCCAACATCTCTCTGCCAGGCTTCCTGACTCTACGAACAGACAGAGATCTGAAGAGGAGCAGGAAAAGAAAAGGAGGCGAAGTAGCAGTACTTTTCAACAACAGATGGTGTCACCCAGGAAATGTTGCTGTGATGTGTCATCTCTGTAGCCCAGATATTGAACTCTTGGCAGTAAGTATTTGTCCACATTATTTACCAAGAGAGTTCACCTGTGTTATTTTGGCAGTGGTTTACCTTCAACCTTCAGCCATTGCCAACAATGCATGTGATGTCATCAGTTCCGTTGTTGCTAAGCTACCAGTACCTCAATGCATTTGTGGCAATATCTGGTGATTTCAATCATGCCTTGCTTTCTTCTACACTTCAAACATTTCAACAATTTGTCAGCTGCTCTACAAGAGAAAACAAGACCTTGGGTTTGTTTTATGCAAATGTAAAGGACGAATACATGTCCAAACCAGGACCTCCTCTGGGAAAATCAGATCACAATCATGTTTTTCTCTGCTCAGAATATAAGCCACTTGTTCAGAGGCAACCGGTGACATAGAAAACTGTGAGAAAATGGTCACATGAAGCTAAAGAAGCCCTACAGGGTTGTTTGAGACCACAAACTGGATGACTCTTTGCCAAGCACATGGAGAAGACATTAAAGCCATGACTGAGTGTGTGACTGACTATATAAAGTTCTGTGTGGACAACATCATCCCCACCAAAACAGTGAGATGCTTTCCTAAAACCCTGGATCACCAGTGACCTGAAGGAACTACTGAACAAGAAAAAAAGAGCCTTCAGGGAGGGAGACAGGGAATTTTTGAAGAGTATACAGAAGCAAAATAAGGTTAAGATCAGAGACAGGAAGGAGTCATACAGGAAGAAGCTGGAGAGCAAGCAAAAGATGAACAATATAAGAGAAATCTGGTCGGGAATGAAAAATATCACAAGCTTTAAGCACAGGAGGGATTGGATAGATGGAAGTCTGGACAGAGCCAATGAACTGAACACAGTTCTCAACAGGTTCAGTTCTGGAACTAGCTCAGCATCCTCCTCTCCTGTTCCCAGCCAAACAGACATCCCACCCTCCTATGACCCACAGCCTTCCTGTCACACCTCAGATGTTTTATCCTTCACCTCAGTCATGGGCTCTTCTGCTTCCATAAGTTTGTTTTCAACCAAGTCAGGAGATGCTGCTACCCCCTTGCCTTCCTCTCCCACTTGTCTGTCTCTAAAAGTCACGTGAAGAGGCAGCTGGAGAGACTGAACCAGAACAAGGCTGCAGGTCCAGATGGTGTCAGCTCCAGAGTCCTGAAGGCCTGTGAAGAGCAGCAATGTGGGATTCTGCAGCACCTCTTCAACCTCAGCCTGACCCAGGAGAGGGTTTCATTGTTTTGGAAGACATCATGTCTTGTTCCAGTACCAAAGAAAAATCACCCATCAGTCATCAATGACTATAGACCTGTTGCCCTGACATCCCACATCATGAAGGTCCTGGAAAGACTCCTGTTGGCCCCCTTGAGTAAGCAAACAAGAACATATCAGGGCCTGCTGCTGTTTGCTTATTGCTGTGGAGTTGGAGTTGAAGACGCCATCATTCACCTGCTTCAACCAACCCACTGTCATCTGGACAAAGCAGACAGCACTGTGAGGATCATGTTTTTTGATTTCTCCAGTGCATTTAACACAATTCAGCCTGATTTGCTTTGTCAAAACCTCCTGAGGACACATGTGGAGCCCTTAACAATCGCCTGGATCAATGACTACCTGACCAACAGACCACAATTTGTGAGACTATGTAATTGTGTGTCAAACCAGGTGGTCAGCAGCACAGGAGCACCACAGGGGACCATACTCTCACCATTCCTTTTCACTCTGTACACTTCCAGTACAAATCAGAGACCTGTCATCTGCAGAAATACTCAGATGACTCTGCAGTCATCAGGTTTTGTCAGAGGTGGACAAGAAGCTGAATACAGACAGGTGGTGGACAGCTGTGTGGTATGGTGTGGAAACAATCGTCTTACCTTGAATGTTAACAAAACAAAGGAGATGATTGTAGATTTCAGAAGAAACAGGGATAAGTCAAACACCGTTTCCATCATGGGAGAAGTGGAGGTATTTGAGGAGTATAAATACCTCGGAGTTCACCTTTACAACAGACTGGACTGGAGACTGAACAGTGAAACCGTCTACAAGAAGGGACAGAGCAGACTGGACTTCTTGAGGAAGCTTAGGTCCTTCAAGGTTTGCAGCAAGAAGCTGCAGATCTTCTACAAGTCTGTTGTGGAGAGTGTAATCTATTCAGCCATCATCTGTTGGGGTGGCAGCATCAGAGCCAGCGACTTAAAAAGGCTCAACAACGGGATGAAGAAGGTTCTGGTTCTGTTCTTGGCACTACTGTGGAATCACTGGAGATGATGACACAAAGGAGGATTCTTCATAAAATCAAACAAATTATAAACAACCTTGAATATCATCTTCATGAGACTATTCTACAACAACAGAGTGTCTTCAGTCAGAGGCTAGTTCAGTTTCGCTGCAACACAGACCACCACAGGAAATCCTTCCTGCCCACAGCAACCATGATCTACAATAACTCCTTCAAGAATTAATTAATTGTATGAGCTACAACAACACTTAATTTCCCTCTTGGATCAATAAAGTATTTTTGAATATGAATTGAATCTGAATTGTTATAAAGCACATTCAAATTTACATGTACCTACTTAATGACATTATCGGACTAACATGCAAACTATATACAGTGGCTTGCAAAAGTATTTGGCCCCCTTGAACTTTTCCACATTTTGTCACATTACAGCCACAAACATGAATCAATTTTATTGGAATTCCACATGAAAGACCAATACAAAGTGGTGTACACGTGAGAAGTGGAAGGAAAATCATACATGATTCCGAACATTTTTTACAAATAAATAAGTGAAAAGTGGGGTGTGCGTAATTATTCAGCCCCCTTTGGTCTGAGTGCAGTCAGTTGCCCATAGACATTGCCTGATGAGTGCTAATGACTAAATAGAGGCACCTGTGTGTAATCTAATGTCAGTACAAATACAGCTGCCCTGTGACGGCCTCAGAGGTTGTCTAAGAGAATGTTGGGAGCAACAACACCATGAAGTCCAAAGAACACACCAGACAGGTCAGGGATAAAGTTATTGAGAAATTTAAAGCAGGCTTAGGCTACAAAAAGATTTCCCAAGCCTTGAACATCCCACGGAGCACTGTTCAAGCGATCATTCAGAAATGGAAGGAGTATGGCACAACTGTAAACCTACCAAGACAAGGCCGTCCACCTAAACTCACAGTCCGAACAAGGAGAGCGCTGATCAGAAATGCAGCCAAGAGGCCCATGGTGACTCTGGACGAGCTGCAGAGATCTACAGCTCAGGTGGGGGAATCTGTCCATAGGACAACTATTAGTGGTGCACTGCACAAAGTTGGCCTTTATGGAAGAGTGGCAAGAAGAAAGCCATTGTTAAAGGAAAACCATAAGAAGTCCTGTTTGCAGTTTGCCACAAGCCATGTGGGGGACACAGCAAACATGTGGAAGAAGGTGCTCTGGTCAGATGAGACCAAAATGGAACTTTTTGGCAAAATGCAAAACGCTATGTGTGGCGGAAAACTAACACTGCACATCACTCTGAACACACCATCCCCACTGCCAAGTATGGTGGTGGCAGCATCATGCTCTGGGGGTGCTTCTCTTCAGAAGGGACATGGAAGCTGGTCAGAGTTGATGGGAAGATGGATGGAGCCAAATACAGGGCAATCTTGGAAGAAAACCTCTTGGAGTCTGCAAAAGACTTGAGACTGGGGCGGAGGTTCACCTTCCAGCAGGACAACGACCCTAAACATAAAGCCAGGGCAACAATGGAATGGTTTAAAACAAAACATATCCATGTGTTAGAATGGCCCAGTCAAAGTCCAGATCTAAATCCAATCGAGAATCTGTGGCAAGATCTGAAAGCTGCTGTTCACAAACGCTGTCCATCTAATCTGACTGAGCTGGAGCTGTTTTGCAAAGAAGAATGGGCAAGAATTTCAGTCTCTAGATGTGCAAAGCTGGTAGAGACATACCCTAAAAGACTGGCAGCTGGAATTGCAGCAAAAGGTGGTTCTGCAAAGTATTGACTCAGGGGGCTGAATAATTACGCACACCCCACTTTTCAGTTATTTATTTGTAAAAAATGTTTGGAATCATGTATGATTTTCGTTCCACTTCTCACGTGTACACCACTTTGTATTGGTCTTTCACATGGAATTCCAATAAAATTGATTCATGTTTGTGGCTGTAATGTGACAAAATGTGGAAAAGTTCAAGGGGGCCGAATACTTTTGCAAGCCACTGTAAGCTTACAGTATATGACCCTTAAGCTCCAGTAATCAACTTTAACAACACACACACACTTTTATTTTTTACGAGAATATATCTAACCGTTGTATTTAAAAGAAAAAAAAATCAACATTAAGATTTTATTAAAAAGTAAATGAGTCCGCATACTTAAAGCAAGGCAGTTTTATTTGTATAGCAACACTTTCAACAACAAGGTAATTCAAGGTGCTTTACATGATTAATTGGTAAAATAAAAATAGCAGTAAAACACAGACAAAGCATATAAAGTAAAAACAACAATAAAGCATGAAGCACACACAGATACATCAAGGCATTACAAAGCATATACTGTAAAAACAGCAGTAAAACAAGAATACACAACACATGATACAACAAAGCATTACTCAGAGGCAGCTATAAACAGATAAGTTTATAGTTGTGATTTAAAAGAACTCAGTGTTTTAGCAGCCTTGCAGTTTTCTGGAAGTTTGTTATAGATTAGAGGAGCATGTAAACTGAAAGCTGCTTCTCCATGTTTGGTTCTGATTCTAGGGATGTTGAGTAGACTGGAATTAAAGAACCTGAGTGTTCTGGTGGGTTGGTATAGTAACAGCAGGTCTTCAACATATTTTGGTGCCATTCAATGATTTATAAACTAAAATAATTATTTAGAAGTGTATTCTCTGAGCTACAGGGAGCCAGTGTAAGGACTTTATAACTGGGGTGATGTGCTCTACTTTCCTGGTTCTAGTGAGGAACACGAGCAGCAGCGTTCTGGATCAGCTGCAGCTGTCTGATTGACTTTTTAGTCAGACCTGTGGAGATGCTGTTGCAGTAATCAATCCGACTAAAAATAAATGCATCGATGAGTTTTTCGAGGTCCTGTTGCGACATCAGTCCTTTAATACTAGAAATGTTCTTCAGGTGATAGAAGGCTGACCTTGTTATTGCCTTTATGTGACCCTGGAGGTTCAGATCTGAGTCCAAAACTACACCTAGATTTCTGGCCTGATCTGTAGTTTCTATCTGTATTAACTGGAGCTGTGTGCTGACTATTGATCTTTTCTCTTTAGGTCCAAAAGTAATTACTTCTGTTTTGTTTTCTTTCTGTTCAATTGGAGGAAGTTATGACACATCCATCCATTGATTTGCTCGATGCATGTACTTAGCGTTAGCATCTGCATAGTTATGGTAGCTAATCTTATTGGTTGTTATAATCTGGGCTAGTGGGAGCATGTAGATATTAAATAAGAGGTGCCCCAGGATGGAGACATGGGGCACCCCGACATCATGGACCTTTTGCGGCACTTTAAGCTGAGCCCGGCCATGCCCTCGCCTACGTCCGCATTCCTGAGATAGTAATGGAAACACAACCCGCCTGTTCGGGGCCGTGCTGACCCGACCCTAATGGAAAAGGGGCATTAGTTATATGTTGCTATTCTCCCAATGGTAATCCACAGTTCTATAAGACCCTAAATACATGTCTATTAGTGTTATGATTACCTTAAGTGACCTTATCTTCTCCACAGAAACCCAGGTGTGCTGTTGCCTTGCAACATGGCTGTCGTCAGTCTGTGTTTGACATGTGTCAGCTGATGTCTCCCTCTGACTAAGCCAAATTCTGACTCAGAAAAAGGGTCCGAACAACTCGCCGCTGTTCAACAAACATACATGGTATCAAAAAAAATACTCAAAGCGTCAGAGTTATCTTTTGTCTCCGATCATTGAAAAGTACAACTCTCTATCTCATTCACAGTCCAAGAACGAACGAGAGAGAGAGATGACTTGCAACAAGGCTCAGCTTCAGCAAAATCACAGAATACTCAATGTTAAAGTATAGCAGAATCTTCTAGAATCTGGTTGGAATTGTTTGACAGCTGTGTGCTTTCTGGAGAGCTTTGAAAGAAAACGGTGAGACATAGAGAAATTCTGAAAAGATGTGGATGCGGCTTTCACATGACCGAAGATTATGCATTGCATGGGAGGCAATGGACTACACGGCTTCTCCCTGCATTGCTTTGGCAGGCAAAAAGTCCAGTTTAGTGGTGCAGGGTAATAGGTGCCTGCCAAAGCAATGCAGGGAGGTGCAATGCCCTGCATTGCTTTGGCAGGCCCCAACTATTCATACCTTCATCCACCTTGACAAAAATATCAGTTTTACCTGAAAAGAAATAAACCCAGATCATAATTATCATCACTGCCATAGTGACACACTTTGATGTGTTCTAGTTAGGTTTCACCAGACCAGAACACATTCTCAAACAGAGAGAGGAAGATTTCAGCCACATCTGGATGTTTTCTTTGAAAGAATTCTGTTTAACAACCCTACTCCTTAGTCCAGACAGACATGAGGCTGTTATCACACGTAGAACATATTCAGTCCTTATTTAGAAATTGCTCCAGCTTATTCAGTGTTGCTTTCAGCCTCTTAGCAGCCTCAATGACAAGCTTAAATTTAATCCCTTAGTCAGTTTTGGAGAAATATCCAGTTTTCATAATGTCCCTGTTGTTTCAGTTCAGATTTTTTTTCCCAATTACTGGTGGCTGCCTTTGCCATGACATTGTGATACTGTGTGTACCATTCTTCTGACTGATAACCTTGTTTTTTGTTATTTATTTTTATTTTTTTTATTTGACCTTTACATAACCAGGATAAAAAACTCATTGAGATTAGAAATCTCTATTTCAAGAGTGTCCTGGGCCAGAGGCAGGGGAGGATTTCATGCACCAATTACATACACTCAAAAACAGTTCAACACTACATGATTGATTCAACATAATACACATCAAATAAAACATCTACATGTAATAGACTGTGTTTCAAAACTTATCCGTAACGATCTGAAAGTGATACAAGATCTTTCAACTGAAAACCTTTCTGTAGTTCATTCAGAGTGCAGTGCCGCAAACCAAAAGGCCTTTTTACCCATTTCTGTTCGCACTCTAGGTTCAGCAAGAAGGTCCTGAGAGCGCAGGCTGTAGTTGCTGCTGCTCTTCAGCTCAATAAGCTGTTGCAGATTAGGATGGACAAGTCCAGCAGATCATTTATATATTAAAAGGTACCACTGTAAGCGAAGCGACAAGGAAGACCAGCCCATCAGGTCATACAGGACACAGTAGTGAGTCAATGACCTCATGTTTGTAATAAAACACAATACACCATGATAAACAGAGTCCAGACCACATAAAGCATCAGAGGAGGCATTTATATATACAGACCCTTCCCAAAAAACTAGAATTCCATATAAATGTTTATTTCCACAATTCCATCCAAAATGTTAAACTTTCATAAATTATAGATTCAGGGCCCACAACTTAAACGATTTCAAGAATTTAGTTGTTTATTTGTACATAATTTGCGCTTCCAGCTCATTAAAACCCACAAAAACAGGATTTTAAAAAAATCAGAATACTGTGAAGAAATCACCATTTACTTTTCAGTTTTTGCAGAAAAAAAATAAATTAGGATCACATCAAATCCATCAGAATATGGTACATTCAAAATAATATGTCAATCTTCAATACTTTGTAGGGAATCCCTTTGCCTTAATCACTGCCTCGATGCTCCGTGGCATTGAGGCAATCAGCCTGTGGCATTCTCTGGGAGTTGTGGAAGCCCAGATTTCTGTGATGCTTGCTGTGAGCTCTTTGTTTTTGGGTCTGGTGCCCCTCATTTTCCTCTTGATAATACCTCAGATTCTCAATGGGGTTTAGGTCTGGTGAGTTGGCTGGCCAGTCGAGCACTGTGATGGCATGTGCATCAAACCAGGTTTTGGTGCTTCTGGCGGTATGGGCGGTATGGGGACCTCAAGCAGCGTGGGTTCTGTTCCTCACCCATCTTCCTCCAAACCTTTAGACATTGATTCCCGAATGAAAGGCACACTTTACTTTCTTTGGAAAAGAGGACCTTGGACCACCGGCCAACTGTCCAGTCATTCTTCTCCTTGGCCCAGTTGAGACGTGTCTGAATGTGGTGATTTTTGAAGCTGTGACTCTCGCCTCATTCCACTCTTTCTGAATCTCTGCCAGATTCATGAATCTTCTCTGTTTGATAATCCGCTGAAGCCCACAGTCAGCTCTTCTGCTGCTACATCTTCTCCTGCCACATTTTGCCCTTCCACTAGACTTTCCATTGATATGCTTGGACACAGCACTCTGTGAACAGCCAGTCTCCTTAGCTATGAACTTTTGTGGCTTGTCCATCCTATAGAGGGGATCAATGATGGTCTTCTGGCCAGTTGTCAAGTCTGCAGTCTTCCCCATATTGAACCTAACTGAGGCAATTGAATCAAAGTGAAGCAATTTAATGACACCTGGGAAAACCTGCGCAGGGGCTTTGAGTTTAGCAGATGAGTAGTGTGTGACACTCAGTTTAAAACATTCATAGCCTGAAAAATTTGGACTGATTTCTTCACAGTATTCTAATTTTTTGAAATCCTATTTTCGTGGGTTTTATGAGCTGAAGGCCCAAATTATGTACAAATGAACAACTAAATACTTGAAATCATTTAAGTTGTAGGCCCTGAATCTATAATCTATGGAAGTTTAACATTTTGAATGGAATTATGGAAATAAAACTTTTCCCTGATATTCCAATTTTTTCGAAAGGGTCTATATTTCAAATGTTGACTCATTAGTCCAGAGCACCTTCTGCCATTGTTCTGCACCCCAGTTTCTATGTTTTTGTGCATACTTGAGTTGCTTGCCCTTGTTTTTGCTGCAACTCTCCCATGAAGACCACTTCTGGCCAGACTTCTCCAGACAGTAGATAGGTGTACCTGGATCCCACTGGTTTCTGCCAGTTTTGAACTGATGGCACTGCTGGACATCTTCACATTTCTAAGGGTAATAAGCTTCATGTGTCATTAATCTGCTGCACTAAGTTTCTTTGGCCAACCACTGCGTCTCCAATCCTCAACATGGCCGTGTCATTGTGCTTCTTCAAAAGAGCTTGAACAGCATATCTAGAAACCCAAGTCTGCTTTGAAATCTTTGTCTGGGAGAGACTTTGTTGATGCAGTATAACTACCTTGTCTCTTGTTGCTGTGCTCAATCTCTCCATGACATGAAACTATAGATAGATAGAGCAACCTTAGGTGAATCGCCATGCATACAGTTGCGTTTCACTTTGCTGCTGGTACACATAATTTTTCCCCACTAAGGGCCAATAAAGAATATTTACTACGCTATTGTTCAAATTTGCCTTGCAAGGGATAGCATTTTCTCAGTACCACTAAAAGCAGTCCAACAACCAGTGGTACTTCTACTTCTGTTTAAGAACCATCGAGGGGGGGGGGGGGGGGGGGGGGAGATACTATCTATCTATCCATCTATCTATATAATTTCTTCAAACTGATTTGCATTTGCCGTGTTGACTAACCTACAATTAATAAATTAATCAAAAGATTAAAAGAAGTAACATTTTAAACTCAATGCAACGTCTACTGAGGAGCTAATGTAGGGAAGAAACCACAGGAGGAGAAGGAATGGGGTTCTTTCATCTAATTATTATGTCTTGTTACTACTAAGTAGTTCAAAGCTATGCACGAAAGGATAGGAGCTTGTAATGCTTGATATCCAAGAGTAAAGCCAAATGGAGTGAACAAACACATCCCTGGCTCAGGGATTTAGACTTTGTCAGAAAACAGGCTGAGAGATTAGGCAAGCTGCTGTGATCTGGAGATTTTATATGTATTTGAGTATGTTCAGGCATAACAACTGTAGAGGACACAATATTTCTTAATGAAATAGAAAAATGGAAGCATGGAGAATCAGTAGTGGCCAAGGTCTTATCCCCGAGGTATACCACAAATGCAGGGGGAGATCCATCACTCATACCAATGAAATAGTATTCAGCGATTGACATTATTAAAGGCCACAGCTCAGTCTAAAATAACTAAAGTCTCTCACTTTAACAAGCAAAGTTTAATGTACTACACCCCAAATGTGGAATATTTAAAAACACAGTTTTCCTTCTTACGAGACATCAAGGGTGCAGTAATTATTTTCTACAAAACACTAAGTAGAAAGCAGCTTGGACATTGATCTGTTGTTACATAAAGTTAAGTAGCTACTATCCCCCAAACCAACAAACCAAGACTAAAAATCTGTGTTTATTTAAGTTCACATATATTAGGAAAAAACCCTGACAAAATAGAATTTCAACTGGCTTCTAAGACTTGGTTGCTTTCTGTACTTGCATTTTGTCAGGTCTGACTCGTGCCTACGTTTCACCGAACGTGTGCAGAGCTTTGATTTAGTCTTTTCTCAGGCCTGAGATCAGTTTATACTCTACTGCTTCATTAAAGCAGCACAGTTTAATCCCCGTTTCTGAGAACATCAATCTCTGCACAGACACACGGGACCTCAGGGAACCAATCAACTGTGTGATCAATAGCTCCTTTTTTTCCTGTGTATTCTTGGATTAAAGGATTTCTATTCAGCCTAATCAGGATGAGGTCTCTCTGTGTCACCAAATGCTCAACATCATTCACTCCCTGCTCATCAGCTTCCTGCCCAAACATCAGTATTTTAAATTTGGACAAGACACGGTTTTGTTGTTTTTGTCTCCTTTAACCATTTTGGGTAGCCATGAATCATCATCATTATGTTGGTAATACATAGATTTAAAGATTATTTTATCAACATGTGGCAGCTTTAAAAATGACATAAGGTGTGGATAAAGCTGAGATTTTCTCTCCTGGACAATCCAAGCTTTAGATTTCAATTACCAGATGTCAGATGCTGCTCCCCGAGTAGAAGCTCCTTTAAACTAAAAGAGCATCTTACTTCAGGACCACTTTCGAAATAAATAAGTGAAAGACAACAAAGTATGTTTTAGAAGCCAAATTTGTTAGTTTTATTCTGAATTAACTTGTTGAGGAAATTTAAACAGTCAAACACTAAAATTGACAAGGGTCGAAGGCCCCAGGGAATGCATCCAAGTATCATTAAGTTAAAAAAAGGAAATCAGCAGAATCTTTGATCAGAAGACATCATTGGTGGAGGAGTCTGTGTCTGCATTCATTAACTCCTCGATCTCCTTGTAGTCCTCCTCGTTTCTGTCCTCCTGGGGTCTAAAGGTGGACAGATGGACACCTGTCCTCCCGGCTCCTCCTTGCATATTTTGTTTGTCTTGCTGTCCAACGGCTGAAAAAAGAAAATTGTCTTTACTGACTACAAACTGAGCAAACTCTAGTCTTTGGTGACTCTTAATGACTTTGTAAACAAAAATGAAAAAATCTGATTAATCAAAATTAATATTGCCTTTTTTTTTTACACTTTCAGGCACAGAACCCAACTCCCAAATTCCAATATGAAAAAGCACAGCAAAAATATTTTGTGTGCTTTCTTCCTTTGAAATGTATAACAATTAAAATATTAAAAGTGCAAAAATGTACAACAAAAATATAAAACTGATTTGAATCAGTGTTGCTGTTTTAACACACGCAGGCTAAAAATTTAATTTGCCTTAAAAAAGTAAGACTTTACTTACCAGTAGTAAAATTTGTGTTTACAACATTAAAAGGTCCCGAAAATGTATAAATAGCTGTTAAATATGGCTGCCAATAATATCAATGAATGATGAATTAAAAAAACGACAAACATTTTTGTGTCCAAGAGACAAAGGTTGAAAAATGAGTAAATGTATAATATATTTATAAATTAATCAACTATGCACAAAAAATTTAATATGATCAGCTTTAATGCTGCTTTCACTGCTAAGTTTGGGTAATATCCTTATCAGAAATTTCAGGTACAGTAATGTTTGAAAGGCACAATTCAAACCTTTATCTCTTTCTATATCCTACCGTTCAATTTTTATAAATGAACAGTGTTGTGAAAAGGTAAGTTTCCCTTACAGGTGTCCGTTGTGTTTGCATTTTTTGACCCACTTAAAGGTCTCAGATTATCAAACAAACATTAATATCAAGGATAACCTGACAAACCGTCAAAAAGCTGTTTTCAAATGATAATTTCATTTTTTTAGTGGAAAAAGCTATTATTTTTGGAACTATGATATTTAAGAAGTTTAAGACACACAGAACCGTCAAATAGATGTGCCCAATCGAGTCTACAGACAAGGTTGATCCACTGCTTAAAAATTCATTTCCATTGCTTTAATGTTCCACAATATTAAACTTTCAGTTAAACAATCTCTTAAACTGATTACTTTCTCCTTTTTTTACTTTAAAGATTCCAATGGGCCAATCATGGGTCAGATCCAGTCTAATTGATAACTGGTAGATTCAGGTCACTAAGGCAAGACAAATGTATTAGTATAGCCAGTGGCGTCTCTGGTATGATAAGTTAGGTGGGGCACAGGAACTCAACACCTAGTAGCAGTAACTAATTCTTCTGTGATGCATACAATCTGACTTTGATCAATAATACTGATTGCTATTTTATGTGATTAATTAATATTGATTCAATATTAAATTAACCACATAATATAGCCCACATGTACACACTACAAACACCATTTTATGGTCAATGTAATTGAAGGATTAAAACTTTTTAGTCTAAATAAAATTACAAATAAAGGGTGTTGTTATTCTTGAATAAAAAAAATGCAGATCTTTCAGCTGGGCTAACATTTCAGATCTTCATTATTTAAACAAATCTTAAGGGGCCGGCCCCAAATCGCTGCTTCAAGAGGATTTAGCTATAGTTATAGTTATACACAGATGTTTAGAACAGAATCTTCTTGGTAACAAAATCTGTCTTTATATAATATTACTCTGTAAAGAACGAACCTGTTCCACTGATTAATTTAAGCGTGCTGTGCATAGAGCTCCACAGAAACATCTGGTGGGGGCGGGCCCCACCGCCCCCAAATGCAGAGGCGCCACAGAGTGTAGTACACTTTCAGCAACAAGGCAATTGATGGAGCTTTGTGTGATTAGGGGAAAAATAAAACAATAAAAGCAGAAAAGAACAACAAAGATATAACCAACATTGAAACATACTACCTTTAAGACAGTTATTAATCAATTATTTAAACAGATAGTTCCTTTAAATCAAAGCTAAAACCTAAGTGTTTCAGCAGCTTTGCAGTGGTCTGAAATGTTGTTCCAGATTAGAGGAGCATAGAAACTGAAAGCTGTTTCTCCATGTTTGGTTCTGATTCTAGGGATGATTAGCAGACTACAGTTGGAAGACCTGAGTGGTCTGTAGGGGTTGGTATGGTAACAGTAGATCTTCAACATACTTTGGTGCTAAGCCATTCAATGATTTATAAACTAGTAAAAGTATTTAGAAGTCTATTCTCTAAGCTACAGGGAACCAGTGTAAGGACTTTAGAACTTTCCTGGTTCTAGTGAGGAACATGAGCAGCAGCGTTCTGGATCAGCTGCAGCTGTCTAATTGACTTTTCAGGCAGACCTGTGAAGACGCTGTTGCAGTAATCAATCCGGCTAAAGATAAACGCATGGATGAGTTTTTATGAGTTTATTATTCCTTTAATTGTAGAAATGTTCTTCAGGTGATAGAAGGCTGACCTTGTTATTGTCTTTATGTGGCCCTGGAGGTTCAGGTCTGAGTCCATTTCTACACCTTGACTTCAGGCCTTATCAGAAGTTTTTAGCTGTTTTAACTGAAGCTGTGTGCAGACTCTTGATCAATCCTCTTAAAGGTCCACAGATCATTACTTCAGTTTTGTTTCTATTCAGTTGAATAATATTAGGGCACATCCATCCATTGATTTGCCCTGAAGAGATGTTTTCTTTCACAGGTTTTCACAGAAGTTTTTAATAAATGTTATTGAGCTGTCAGTGCAGTTTTTTTTAAGCCATTTATTTAGCACACTGATTCTGCTGATCAGGAGAGGCTTCTCTTTCAGCTTCCCAACTGATATATCAGATTTCTCTGCGTATTAATATTAAGTTATCAGTCAGAGCTGAGGTCTCTCCTGGATTTCTAATTGCTCAAACATGCAGCAGCACAACTCATTAACAAAAGAGACAAACATTTGTGTTAAATCTTGCACTAAATAAAACGTTCTATTCTCACTGACAGGCTTACTTGGCTCTAAATACATATCAGACTTAGTGACCTGGGCCCTCTGTGTGTATTACGTGGTATTTACCATCTTGTACTGGTGCATAGAAATGTTCCTAGCAGGAGTGTCTCCAATAACGCTGGCCACATGTGTGTCAAATGTGGTGATCTGTGCACCCCTGATTTCATTTGTTCAAAGAAGTTAAGTATATCCACAGAAGCGAATAAATAAATGAAATGATCCTTTGCCACATTTTTTATGTCTGCAGCAGGAATATAACTGCTGTGTGCTGGAGGGGTGGAGACATGAAGCAGAGGAACCGCTGACGTTGCGTTAACTATGACAATTTTTAAAAAGCCTGTTCACTACTTTTTTTTTGCCCCACTTATGTTTCACCGTGTATTTACAGTATATGCAACTCATGACTGGTCTTCTACTGGCTCCTCGTACTGTATTGTGGTCTTACTGGTGGACCCCACAAAAGCATTTATGTTACGGAAGAAAAGTCGGCGGACAACTTGTCTCAGATTTTGATCCATGATCGTCTGCATTGAAAAGATTATGAGAGCAGCAGGCCTGTTCTTCTCCTGGCCAGGGAGCAGTGAAAGAAGCAGCTGAGGTTTGGTTAAATCCTTCCAGGAAAAGAAGAGAGAAATGTTTACCTTGAAGCTATTAAACTGCTGTATGGCCTAATGATTCTGAAGGACAAGCTGGGTGGGCTCTGTATGTGGGGGCAGGGAACGCAGGTATAAGGCTGGAAGCAGTAGCAGGAACCAAGAAAATGAAGACGAGACTTTCACAGCCGCCATGGCTGAATGAAAACTCTGAGTTGGGCTGTAAAAGAATATAGTGTAGAGAGAATAAAGCTAAAACCTCTGAAAGAAGGAGCTTAGTGTGCATCAGCACAGCACTGCACAGCCACACACATCTGCACAGGTGACATCCAATTCTAAACATGCCTTTAAAAATGAAACCTGATGGGAGAGCTGGACCGTGTTACATGAGAACCAAACGCTGATAAGACAATACAAAGTGGATTACTTTCCAGCAGATTTCACAGACAGCACCTCAACAAAGAAAAATCTATTAATTCACTTGTTTTAGTCTTCTTCCGGTTACTCTGAGTCTCCATGGCAACATAGCAATAGCGAAGCTCTGCAATAGTTGGACTTTTCTTATGAAGAACATGTTAAGAAGCCAAAAAAAAAACGACCATCTTAACCAGGTTCTTATTAATCTTAATATTTAGTCTTGAACAACTTCTCTGGATGCATATATATGTTTATGGGCTTATCAGCAAGAAGTGCAAACAAAACCCACCCAACACAGCTTTCTGACCACCTAAAAAATAACGCTGGTAGAAAATGGCAGAAGCAATGAGCTGGTAGGTGTGAGATCAGACATGCTTCCATGACAACCAGAGAGACGGAAGATGAAGCAGAAACACAATCAAATGCGTTTTTCAGACAGCTAGTTTGTCTTTCATTCAATATATGGAGACCTTTCTGATATGCAAAGTTGTCAGAAAAAACTAAAAGCTAATTTAACACTTTTCTTCTACACAACAGTGAGCAGTAACTAGTGTTAGTTTCTAACATTTAACTCCGAACAGGACCATACATTAAAGTTAGGGATGCACGATATATCGGCATCAACATCGGTATCGGCCGATGTTAGGCGTTTTTTAACATATCGGCATCGGTCCGATAAGGAACAGAGGGCCGATATTAACAACCGATGTTTATTTATTTCCATCTTGACATTTCTGTCTGTGTTTGCAGGGGGGGGGGGGGGGGTGTTATCCATGTGGTGTTTGTTTGACAGCGATAGTGATGCAGCGCAGGAATGTGGGGTTGTTTAACTCAAGCAGAGAAGCGATGTAGATGGTGTGGTTGATTTTTCACAGTGTTGAAAGTGTAGGGACATATACCGTATACCATATCGGTGCGTATCGGTTATCGGCCATAACAGCGGGATTAATATTAATAACATCGGTATCGGCCCGAAATTTTGCACAGTTATACATATACAACCTGCAGTGAAATGTGACCCTGAATCACTCCAAGACTGTGCAACATTAAATGACTAAATATATAAATATGCATCTATAAAATAGGATATAAAATAAACCAAAAACAGAATAAGCTATGCTAAAGGTGAATAAATAGTAAAAAATATGATACAAGAAAATGGGATGGTGCAGTGTATTTTACAGTACAATGTGTGAGATATCTGGAGTTAGTGCATGTGGAAAAGCATCTTCTGATTGAGCAGCCTTATACAGCGAGTATAAATGCTTCCTTTGAGTCTTTCAGTCCTTGCTGTCAGGCTGCGGAACAGGTTGCCAGAGTTCAGGAGCTGGGTTTTTGATTATTTTGATGGCTCTGCCCCGGCAATGGGCAATCCTGGAGTGAGGACAAATCGGAGTTCATGCAGCGCTCAGCTGCTCTGATCACTCTCTTCACCGCTTTATGATCCTGTACAGTGCTGTTGCCAAACCATGACTTATTGCTCATGGCCAGGATGCTTTCCACAGCTGGCATGTAGACGGCTTTAAGGATCCTGGAAGGGACCCTAAACCTCCTCAGCTGCCTCAAATGGTAAAGCCGCTGCATCGCCTTCCTGAGCTGAGCATGGATGTGGGTGGCACAAGTAAGATTATCTGAGTTGGACTCCAGGGTACTTGGTAACATTTACAGTGAGGAACATAAGTATTTGAACACCCTGTGATATTGCAAGTTCTCCCACTTAGAAATCATTGAGGGGTCTGAAATTCACATTGCAGGTGCATTTCCACTGTGAGAGACAGCTTTTTTTAAATTCAGGAAATAACATTGTCTGAATTTTAAAGAATGTAATTGTATTTTATTGCTGCATATAAGTATTTGAACACCTGCAATCAGCAAGAATTCTGGCTCTAAAAGACCTGTTACTCTGCCTTTAAAATGTCCACCTCTACTCCACTTAATCTAAATTAGTAGCACCTGTCTGAGCTGGGTAAAGACACCTGTCCACACCACAATCAGTCAGACAAACTACTACCATGGGTAAGGCCAAAGAGCTGCCAAAGGAAACCAAAGACAAAAATTTTAGACCTCCACAAAGCTCAAAAGGGCTATAAGGGCAATTGGCAAACAGCTTGGTGAAAATAGATGAACTGCTGGAGCAATTGTTAGAAAATGGAAGAGGCTAAAGATGACTGTCAGTCTCCCTCGAACTGAGGTTCCATGCAACATCTCACCTCATGGGGTATCACTGATGATAAGAAAGGTGAGGAATCAGCCCAGAACTACATGGGAGGAGCTGGTCAATGACATGAAGAGAGCTGGGACCACAAGTTCAAAGGTTACTGTCAGCAGAACACTACGGCGTCATGGTTTAAAATCATGCATTGCACATAAGGTTCCCCTGCTCAAGTCATCACATGTCCAGGCCCGTCTGAAGTTTGCCAATGACCATCTGGATGATCCAGAGGAGGCATGGGAGAAAGTCATGTGGTCAGATGAGACCAAAATGGAACTTTTTGATCTAAACTTCACTCGCCGTCTTTGGAGGAAAAAGAAGGATGAGTTGCATCCCAAGAACACCATCCGTACTGTGAAGCATGGGGGTGGAAGCATCATGCTTTGGGGGAACTTTTCTGTGAAGGAGACAGGATGACTGCACTGTATTAAGGAGAGGATGAATGGGCCCATGTATTGTGAGAATTTTGAGCAACAACCTCCTGTCCTCAGTCAGAGCATTGAAGATGGTCGTGGCTGGGTCTTGCAACATGACAATGACCTGGCGCACACAGCCAGGATAACCAAGGAGTGACTCTGTAAGAAGCATATCAAGGTTCTGGAGGTTTCTGTACCAAATATTAACACTGATTTTCTCAGGTGTTCAAATACTTATGTGCAGCAATAAAATACAAATAAATTCTTTAAAAATCAGACAATGTAATTTCCTGAATAAAAATTTTTTTGTCTCTTACAGTGGAAATGCAGCAACAATGTGAAACTCACACCCAATTTCTAAGTGGGAGAACATGCAAAATCTTAGGGTGTTCAAATACTTATGTTCCCCACTGTACCCTTTCCAATGGAGCACCACCAATGGAAAGAGGAGAGTAGGAAGTCCAGTTCCATCTTCTTGGTTTTACTGACGTTCAGCTGAAGGTGGCTCGTCATTATTTGAAATAAGACCAAGCACTATTGTGTCGACACAGTAGTGACAATGGAGTGGCGCTGTGATCAGCCATGCAATCGGAGGCGTAAAGGGAGTACAATAGAGGGCTCAAAACAGATCCCTATATTTACTCATTAATTGAATTTTACTTATTAATAGTTCATAAATAGTTAAATTTGACTTTGTGTATCTTACATGACAAAACCAATTTGAAATAATTGCCCTGTACTGAACAACTGTTAGCTGGGCTCCCCATCACTACACCTTCCTGTTTCTCCAGACTGTACTGTACCTGCAGGCTGACTAATCTTTCCACAGGCGGAGGTTTGATCCTGTCGAGCCGGATCTTTGCTCTGGTTCTGAGGTTTTGTGTGCCCATAGTCTCTCACTTCCCCGACGCTCACCTCGTCCTCAATCTCCTCTCTCCCCCAGGAGCCCTAAAGACACCAGAGGTTAAAGGTTACTAAGTGTATCTGTTTAACACCCTGCACTTACCTTCTGTTCACAGCAATAAAATGCAGTATAATCACAAAAACACTGAGCTGTCCATCAGCTCAAACTAAAACTAAATAAATCAATTCGGTACCAATAAATGGTGGATGTGCATTTTTCCTCACTTAATTTTCTTTTTTTAGTAGCCAGCAACATGCAAAATGAAATCAAACAGATCCACAGAGAAATTCTGTATCAACAACTATGTACAGAATAAAATAAATGGTGAAGCCATAAAACATAAAAATGTCACTTTCTATACTGCACATAGCTCCCTTCAAGGAACCAAAGCACTGATCAGAGTTATTGTCCTAGTGTAAAAACTATCTCCTGATCTGTTGGTGTGCGACCTCAGCACTCTATCTGCGAGCAGCAGCTCAGACACCTGGTGTCCTGGGTGGCTGACTCCGACTGAGCCATCTGAGAACCCTGAGAAACTGGACATGTTTCTGGCTCTCCTTCACAGCCACCAAGGTGTTAGAGCTCTATTGGAGGTCTGCATCCATGTGTACATCCAGGAACTTTAAGTTAACTACACACTCCCCACTGATAGTGATGGGCTGCAGGTCAAACTTCCTCCTCCTGAAGTCAACGATCATCTCTTTGGTCTTAGAAGTGTTAAAGAAGTTGTTATTGACACACCAAAAGCCAACCATGGTGTTGTCAGCCAACTAGATGACAGTCTGTTGGGTGGTTTCTGACACAGTCATAGGTGTAGAGTCTACAGTAGGGGGCCAAGGTTACAAACCTGTGGAGTTCATCCTGATGTGCAGCTGGTCCCTGCTCCTACAAACTCAGTTCTGATTTTAACAGTAACTCACATATCAGACTTGGACCTTGTTCTACATCATTCATACCTATTATCAGCAGAGAGCAGAAAAATAATAAAAAACATAGCAAATGCAACCCTAATAATCTCAAACAGTTACCAAAAGTCCTACCTCAAGTAAATCATACAGTGACTCCATCTCCAACCACTATTAATATGGCACTTTTAAATGTTCGCTCTCTGCTGAATAAATTTTTTTATAATAAATGACCTAATTTTAGACCATAATATTAATTGTTTATTTTTAACAGAAACATGGCTGAGTGCAGATGCCCCCGTTGTTCTTACAGAGGCCTCCCCATCAAATTTTAACTTCACTTATTAAACGAGGAGTTGCAAAAGGGGAGGCGGAACTGCTTTTATTAGTTCATCAACGCTTTCTGCCAAACCTGTTTTATTTGATAATTTTAGCACTTTTGAATATACTGCGTCTGTTTTTAGCACTCCTTAGATTTTATGTGTCACAGTTTATAGGCCTCCTAAAGGAGTGCACTTTTTATTCAAGAATTTTCCGAGTTTTTATCAATTTTGCACAACTCTTATGAAAGAATAATTTTAGCTGGTGAATTTAATCTACATATAGATAACCTTTTAGATCATTTATCAACAGAATTTTTAAATATTTTGAATTATATGGATTTTAGTCAACATGTCACGCAGCCAACTCACAAAAGAGGACACACCCTGGACTTGGTCATCACGTATGGCCTGTCCACCAGTGTGTCCTCTGTTGTTGACTTGGCTGTCTCTGACCAATACTGTGTGTTTTTTAACATCACCAGTTTTATCCAGAAGGAGACCTCTGTGAGAACCGTCAGGAAGCGCCATCTAACCCCTGAAGTGGCTGCAGGTTTTCTGGAAACTTTTGAAAAGAATCCTCCAATTGTTTTACCTGCCCCCTGTGATTTTATTGTCAATAATTTTAACAGAAGGCTTCAATCCGCTCCTGACCTGCTGGCTCCATTTAAAGTTATAAACACACACCCAAAACCAACAACACCATGGAGAAACGAAGACCTTAAAAGGAGCTGCAGGGTGGCAGAGAGAAAATGGAGAAAAAATAAAATCACAATAAATCATCAAATGTACGTCGAACGTCTCAAATCATATAATAATGCTATAAGAAATTCCAGAAACACATACTTTTCCAGAATTATTTCACAACATAAAAATAATCCCAAAATTCTGTTTTCCACTATCGACAACATTTTTAACTGTACTACTGCATACCAGAAAATCCCCCCAAATGCTCTTTGTGAGGAGACCACTTCAGAGGGAAGGTAGACACCATCAGATGTAATATTTTATCTTCTCAGTGTAACATGGTTTTAGACAAATCTGAGTGTGTGCCTTTACCAAAGCAAACGCTGGACAGTTTTGTCCTGGTGGAGGTTGGGACTCTTGAAAAAGTTTTCTCCTCAGTGAGGCCCACCACATGTGTTTTGGACCTAATCCTCACTTCATTTTTCAAGCAATTTTATGGATCTTTTAGAGATGAGATTTTAACCGTGATGAATTGCTCCCTTCAGACGGGGGTCTTCCTGCCGCATTAAAAAGGGACAGTAGTGAGGCCCCTGCTGAAGAAGAGCAACTTAGATTTTAATGATTTTAACAATTACCGACCGGTATCTAGCTTACGGTTTTTAAGCAAAGTTTTAGAAAAGCTTGTTTTAATTCCACTTAATAATTTATTAACGCTCATAATGTCCTGGAGAAATTTCAATCTGGCTTTAGGGTGAACCACAGCACAGACGGCCCTCTTGAAGATTTTAAATGATTTTAGATTAAACTATGATGCACAGAAGGTGACAGTGCTGGTTCTACTGGATCTAAACGCTGCCTTTGATAAAGTAGACCACACTATTCTTTTAACCCGTTTAAAACAGATCGGCCTCTCTAGTGCTGTTCACAAATGGTTTACATCCTATCTCACAGACAGGACTTTTATGGTAAGTTTAGATACCTGCTCCTCTAAGGTCCACAAGATCACATGTGGTGTGCCCCAGGGTTCGATTTTAGGCCCAGTGCTTTTTAACCTCTATATGCTCCCTCTTGGCAGTGTAATCAGAAGACATGGAGTTACTTTCACAGTTATGCTGATGATACACAGTTGTACATCTCCATGTCTCCTGATGACACACGACCAATGGATGTACTTTTTAATTGCATTTTAGTTTGGATGGATGTGCCCAGGGGTCCCTACATAAAGTTGTGTAAGAAGTGGGCCAATGGGGGGCACCAATAAGCTTGAGATTGTAAATTTAAAAACAAAAGCTGCAAAAGAATTTCAGGAGTTGCAGGAGTAATTAAGTTTGTTGCTGGGGTGGAAACTGATATTTAGGTTCAATATAAAGACAAAAAAAGGATCCTCTTTGGGATATTCTTATTTCATGTTTGAAGCATCTATTGACCAAAAACCAGCTAGCTGAATATGTAAGAACATTCTTTTTTACTTCATAACTTGAGCACAGAATAGAATAACTTATTTACATAGCTCAGCTAAAGCTAAACTTCTAACACCACATGTTCAGAGATTCATCTTAAACTTAAGCTGTATACAATGCAGAATCTCCTCATATTACTGTGGATGAAACTCCTAAAAACAGGTCTTTAATGTACAAGAAAAGGGGAAGCATCAATAGTCAAAGCAAACAATATCTGAAGACTTTCTTTTCCCTTAACTGTATACAAAACCTTCAACAACTACCTTCATAAATATGATCATATTTTAACTTAACGGAGGGTGTTGTCATCAGACAGCCTTCAGTTCATACTTAAACACCATTCATCAAAATGTTTTTATTCACTACAGGACAAGAGGGAGTCCCATAAACGCAACCTTAAACCTGTATTTTATGTACCTCGTTTCACTGCAAGGCAGGTCACCTTTTAATCATTCTCTTTTGCAAAAATTGTTTAAATTCAGTCAAGTTGGATAAATAGGATCTGAAAACATCACATTTTAAGTTTTGCCACAGAATCTCAACATGATTTAAACCTTGAAGCCTTGATCTAAACCATTCCATAGTAGGTCTGGTTTAGAGTCATTGTCCTGCTGGAAGGTGAACCTCTGCCCTTAGTCTTCTGCAGCCTTTAGCAGGTTTCTTCCAGGATTGTCCTGTAATTAGCCGCATCCATCTTTACGTCAACTCTGACCAGCTTCTTTGTTCAAGAAAAGCATCCCCACAGCCCAATGCTGCCACAAACATGGTTCACTGGAAAGGTGTGTTCAGGTGGTTGGTTTCATCCTACTAGAGCTCCTTCATCCACATGTTTACTGATTCAACTCCATTACAGAAAACTATGAACAGCTCTTTCTTCTTCCCAATTTTTGCCTCAGATTCTCCCATCTCAGATGTGAAACAATGCAGAGTCACCGTGGTCCTCTTGGCTGCTTCACTGATTAATGGTCTCCTCCAGCCTGTCAGCTTAGCTGGAGGTCCATGTCTTGGTAGGTCTGCAGTTGGTCAATCTTCTTGATTGAACAGGGGTCTGTGAGATGTTCAGAACTTGGGATATTGTTGTAGAACCTGACCCGCCTGTTTGATCTCTACCAAACCTAAACCCAGTTTTATAGACTATGGCTGTGATTTATTAAAGGTTTGCATTTGTTAAAACGAGCGCAAACCTCACAGTGGGTGGAAAAAACATGCAGCAGGTGATTTATTAAGCCTGTTAAACCCGCAGCAAGATGCGGGCAATAAATTTACAGTTTTTGCCCTTGATGAATATTAACTATATGGGCATTTTTGACACAAGGCGCTAATATTGGGAGGAGAACATGCGAATAAGTAGGCGTTCCATCCGTAGTGTGATTTATCAAACATCTAACTGTCTGTGCTGGCTGTTTTTGTGCCTACTTTTAACGCTTCTGAAGGCATGTCTTCACTTTGCGCTAACACGATTCAACATTTGTTTATTACTGACAAACAGAAAATATCATTCATACACATTCTAACCTAATAGTGATTAATACTCTAATGGGCATAAAGCTGACAGTTATGTCGACTTTAACTTTTTTTTTTCCAAAGACGGATCATAACTCACTATGCACTCAATGCATCTGCTGTCTCTGGAATACAGGGACTGCATGGAGCAGTAAGAGCATGCATTCAGTTTATTAATGACAAACAAAAAAAGAACAGGCACAAACAGACATTCTAACCTAATGGTAAATAACTCTCTAACAGCCTTACCCTTAAAAGGTATGGCATTTTTTCCCATTTTTTGTGTGCCAAAGATGCATCATGAATCCACTGCGTCTACTCCTCCTCTCTCTGGCTGTTGCACAGTGCATGGAGCAGAAAAGCTAGCACACACAGCAGTAAAGTCCTCATTTGAATACTTTGCGCCTGTTATGAATTGCGCAATCCATCTTAGTAGATCAACTGCAAATGAAGGACAACCCACTGGTGCAATATTTTTGCGCCGCATGTAATTTTGCGCTCTTTAATTGGAATACTGATAAATCATGGCCCCAAGTCTTATAGGGAGAATTGGTCAACCAACCTCAGGCTGTGGCCTCTGTCCTCTATGAGTGACACCCTGATCCATCTTGGTCAACAGCGTCAGTAGAAGGTTACGACCTCCAACCTGTTCTAGAGTGGAGGAGTCAAAGGCCTGGAGGAGCGACAAAGAGGGACAAAACAGGCGGAATCAAACAGGTTCTTAATTACTTTAATCTGAACAGCTTAAGAAAAGTAAGTTATCCTAAAAGAAACCTTCTTCACCACTTTGGAGGAGCACTTGTTGAGTAGCTAGGTTTAAATGCTTTCAGCATTCAAAAGTCGAGAGAAGTCGACAGAACTGAAAGCAACTTGACACCAGAACTTTGAATAAATAATGCAATGACACACCAGTCTAACTGGTTTACACTTAGAATTCAAAACTTTTTTTAAAGTGAGCACCTAAATGTAGCACATACATTACTGCAACGATCTGTTTATACTGTATGTATAATAGTTTCTGCCAACTGAAACACAAACACATATTAATGGAGGACTGTTTGGTTAAAATCTCTGGTATGATATAATTTTTTTGGTGTCCTGCATGCAAATGCTGCATGCCGAGAATATGTTTGCCCTCTATGCAAAAACTCAATGTATATTTGTGGTGATCAAGATGCTAAAGCTCACAATGAATGGTGGATACATTGTGATATAGAAAGAAAAAAAGTCATAGAAAATGTGATCAAGAGACCATCTTGGCAATACTCAGCAGTAGTATTAAAATGACACATATTTACCTGTTGTCATGCAGCTCTACTGCGCATCAGATGGATAAAATAATTACCGATAAGAAACTTTAGGCCATCATGCATAGGGTCATGTTTGGTGAAAACCAAGCTTGGCATATCCACAGCAAACACCTCATACCTGAACAGGAGCTTGTTTGCAGCCATAGGTATATTGCAGACATTGACCTGATCATGAACTCTAGGGCCAAATGTAAAAATGGACCCAAACAGTCATAAACAAAACGATGTTGTAAGGGGACCTTGGGGGAGCGGTGGCTGGGTCTAAATTTCATTCAGCAACTGGTCTACTCATCACATATTACTGCAAAAATGCTGATTTTATTTCACTTCTTTCTTGGTACAAGACTTACTGCATCATTATAACTAACAGTTGAAAATTATGTGTGCAGCTTAACAATACAATACAGACAGTCATTTACTGTAAATTAGAGTCATACACTGAGTTCATATAGTTACTTGTGAGGGTTAAATTGAAATGAACATAGTTGTAGCTTGAATTTAGGAGCAAATACTTATGTGCATGGATTAAAATGTAACTGTTTAAAGAGGAGCAACCCCTACCCTATACCTGTGTAAGCAGTAAGGAGTTGCAGCTATCCTTACCCATGAAAAGAATGCCAGAAAAGAACACAGCATCAGCCCTGACCTTCATAGTGTTACAGCCAAGGTAGTGCCAAGAAAGCTTGAGCAAAAGAACATAATGAACAGAATAACAGGACACAGACTTTAAGCTGACATGACAATATGAATCCCTGAGATGCAGGCAGACAAGCTCAGCGGTTAAAAGGATCCACCTTGTGGTTTTGCTGGTTAAACTGGAGTTTCAGAGTGTTCTACTACTCTGAGTGTCTCTGGGTTTATGGTGGTTTTAGGAAGAATCTGAAGCCGTACAGGTGCACTTCTTCATTCCTTTACAGTAACGGTGCGTGTCATCCATGTAACTGGGGCATAACAATAGTCTTTTTGGACAACTTTAATATAGAAAAAGGAATTCGCAAAATAATAATAAGAAAATAAACATTCCTGTTGTCTTACTGCTGATACCAAAACCCCAAAAAGTCATGGAGACTAGAGGTAAAGACTAGTCCTGAACAGAAGACGGGGAGAGTCCAGTAGGAAATGATCCCACAGTCCCAGCATTGATTACTCACCATGTCTTCCACCTCATGTAGAGAACTGGAGAAGCTAGAGGCACCCTCCTCCTCTGAAAAATGAACAGCCACATCAGAATTACAGCACCAAGCAAACACAAATACAGGCTAAAGATCAAAACTCACTTTATCCAACAGTTCAACATTCTGACTTGATGAAGATACAACAAAAAGAAAAGGAATAAATCAGAGTCAATTTACAGGTCCTTCTCAAAAAATTAGCATATTGTAATAAAGTTCATTATTTTCCATAATGTAATGATAAAAATTAAACTTTCATATATTTTAGATTCATTGCACACCAACTGAAATATTTCAGGTCTTTTATTGTTTTAAAACTGATGATTTTGGCATACAGCTCATGAAAACCCAAAATTCCTATCTAAAAAAATTAGCATATTTCATCCGACCAATAAAAGAAAAATGTTTTTAATACAAAAAAAGTCAACCTTCAAATAATTATGTTCAGTTATGCACTCAATACTTGGTCGGGAATCCTTTTGCAGAAATGACTGCTTCAATGCGGCGTGGCATGGAGGCAATCAGCCTGTGGCACTGCTGAGGTGTTATGGAGGCCCAGGATGCTTCGATAGCGGCCTTAAGCTCATCCAGAGTGTTGGGTCTTGCGTCTCTCAACTTCCTCTTCACAATATCCCACAGATTCTCTATGGGGTTCAGGTCAGGAGAGTTGGCAGGCCAATTGAGCACAGTAATACCATGGTCAGTACCAGTGGTTTTGGCACTGTGAGCAGGTGCCAGGTCGTGCTGAAAAATGAAATCTTCATCTCCATAAAGCTTTTCAGCAGATGTGCTCCAAAATCTCCTGATAGCTAGCTGCATTGACCCTGCCCTTGATAAAACACAGTGGACCAACACCAGAAGCTGACATGGCACCCCAGACCATCACTCACTGTGGGTACTTGACACTGGACTTCAGGCATTTTGGCATTTCCTTCTCCCCAGTCTTCCTCCAGACTCTGGCACAATGATTTCCGAATGACATGCAAAATTTGCTTTCATCCGAAAAAAGTACTTTGGACCACTGAGCAACAGTCCAGTGCTGCTTCTCTGTAGCCCAGGTCAGGCGCTTCTGCCGCTGTTTCTGGTTCAAAAGTGGCTTGACCTGGGGAATGTGGCACCTGTAGCCCATTTCCTGCACACGCCTGTGGACGGTGGCTCTGGATGTTTCTACTCCAGACTCAGTCCACTGCTTCCGCAGGTCCCCCAAGGTCTGGAATCGGTCCTTCTCCACAATCTTCCTCAGGGTCCGGTCACCTCTTCTCGTTGTGCAGCATTTTCTGCCACACTTTTTCCTTCTCACTGAGGTGCCTTGATACAGCACTCTGGGAACAGCCTATTCGTTCAGAAATGTCTTTCTGTGTCTTACCCTCTTGCTTGAGGGTGTCAATGATGGCCTTCTGGGCAGCAGTCAGGTCGGCAGTCTTACCCATGATTGCGGTTTTGAGTAATGAACCAGGCTGGGAGTTTTTAAAAGCCTCAGGAATCTTTTGCAGGTGTTTAGAGTTAATTAGTTGATTCAGATGATTAGGTTAACAGCTCGTTTAGAGAACCTTTTCATGATATGCTCATTTCTTGAGAAGGGAATTTTGGGTTTTCATGAGCTGTATGCCTAAAATCATCAGTTTTAAAACAATAAAAGACCTGAAATATTTCAGTTGGTGTGCAATGAATCTAAAATATATGAAAGTTTAATTTTTATCATTACATTATGGAAAAGAATGAACTTTATCACAATATGCTAATTTTTTGAGAAGGACCTGTATAATCTACCATACATTTGTAAAACACTATTCCACTAAGAGAGAAGTCACACTTCCCTGCTTCCCCTTTGTATTCTCTTCTAAGCCTGCACTCTATTTCCACACTGTCACCTCCTACAGAATCAGACTAGTGATGTTCCTTCTAACCACCCTTTTGTTGGCATTGATAGCACCTGCATTGTTTTATTCTCATTGGCAAGTTGCTTTGGATAAAAGCATCTCCCAAATGCAGAACCATAAAAATCAAAAACAAAGAATAGAACCAAAAAAAGAAGAAAAAGAAATCTAAATGTTTGTCAAACCTGAAACCCCAAAGAAGAACATTAAAACTTGGTGCAATTCAACAGATATGAGAAAGCAGTTTATTTCTGTTTCAGGCTGCATGTCAGGTAAAGGAGCAGAGACGTTTTCACTCATTACCTTTACAGGATATGCAGACACGGCCAGCAAAAAGCTGGAATCTTAGTCTACTTAAATTTGTGGTTGAGAATTTCCTCCATCCATTTTTCAAATGAAAAATGAAAAAGCTCCATAACATCTGATCTGTCCACTTCCTTTTCAGATGAAAACTGATTTGAACTGATGAAATTTTTTAGCAGGGCTGAGGCCTTTCCAGAAACGTTGTGTTCTAGAGTTGGATCTGAGGTGAGTTCTGAAACATTATCCAGTTGGAAGAATACATTTCTTCCAAGTGTCAACCAGCCAACAGCTGATTTGAGGTGAAGTTGAAGATTTTGGAGACCATCCTTTTTCTTCAGCATTCCAGCCATTTAGTGCATTGCATCATGATAATCACTGGCAGCAAAGCAGACTGTCAGTATGATGCTGACCATGTTGGGCAGTTGGTTCAGTGTTCTTAGGCTTGAGAGCCTAACATTGACTCCTCCAAGTTCTACGTTCTTCCTGTTATTGTGGTCAAACAGATCAACCTTTGTCTTGTCTGATCCTAAAACCTTTCTCCAGAAGCCATTTGGCTTATCCATGTGGACACGCAGTTGTCTCAGCAGCTGTCGGTGTATGATCAGGGGGAACTTTGGTGGTTTCTAGATTGTTCTTGAACATTTTAACTCATTGTCATTAATAAGTAGTAACAGTGAGGGTAGGTGGTTGCTACTTAGACACAATTAGAAAGTCCAACAGAACACTAATCTGAAACAAACACAAAAACAAGTGTTGGAAGGCTTCCTTAATGGCCTCCCCAAATATCCAGCCAGAGCTATGGCTGAAGCTTGTTGATGATGAATAAAAATACAAAAATTTGCTGTTTCTTTAGGCTATAAAGGGATTCTACACCTGGATTGTGTGATATGTTTCTGAAAATAAGTTGGAGAAAAAGTCTAAGTCATACCTGTCAGAGGGGCCAGCTGGTTGATACTGATGAGCAGCTCTCCCTCTGAGATGTGTTTCAGTGGACCTTCAGTCTCTGCTGTCACAGTGCTGCTGCTGCTGGAACTGCTGCTGCTGCTACTGGAACTATGGGCTTCTGATTGGCTGGGAGGGAGAGAAGGACTGGGTTCTGCCAGAGAAGGCTGAGAGTGAGCAGGAGCAGGAGCAGGAGCAGGGACAGGGCTGCAGACAGGGGGTTCCTCCTCTGCTACGGACATCACTCTAAGGGAGAGGAGCGGTTAGTGTTTCATGAGCCATGTGATCTGAAACACTTCCATCCTGAATCGTGTTTGCCTACAGAGGGGGTTTCTGTGACTCCAGTTGTTCCTCGGATCTTTGCTCATCCAGTGGAAGTTCTGGGCCCCCATTCATGGGTGGGGGTGGAGCTTGATGAGCAGCAGAGGGGCTCTCTTCAGGAAGATGGGGCTCAGGTGTGGTGGTCGGTGTAGCTACAGGTTCTGGGGTCACAGGGAGGAGGAAAAGACATTATTGGATAACTATAATTTATAAGCCTGATATCAGACATATTTGTAATCAAATTTCAATCAGACTAGAATTCTACACTGAACAAAAATATAAACGCAACACTTTTGTTTTTGCTCCCATTTTTCATGAACTGAACTCAAAAATCTGAAACACTTTCTATATACACATAAGACCCACTACTCTCAAATATTGAGAATAATGAGTATTGGCTCTGGTAGACATTCATGAAGTCAGCATGCTAATTACACGCTCCCTCAAAAGTTGTGACATTTGTGGCATTGTGCTGTGTGATCAAACCGCACATTTCAGAGTGGCCTTTTATTGTGGCCAGTCTAAGGCACACCTGTGCAACATTCATGCAGTCTAATCAGTACCTTGATAGGCCACACCTGGAAGTGCTCACTAACACAGATTTAGACCGATTTGTGAAGAATATTTGAGTGTAGTGGATCTTTTGTGTGTAAAGAAACTGTTTCAGATCTTTGAGTTCAGCTTATGAAAAATGGGAGCAAAAACAACTGTTGTGTTTATATTTTTGTTCAATGTATTATAATACAAGTATAAACAGATTATATAGAGAAAAAAGGCTGTTATCAGGGCATGATCAGACTGTACTGACTGATAAAGAGATTACAATAAATGTGTGAACATATGACAGGAGAGCAGAAAGACTAGAAACCTATATCATAAACAGGTTAAACTATATAAAAACCATAATTAGACCAGATTATAGTCAGGTTTTAATAAGACTTTCATTATATGTAATTCGAATTGATATCAAGTTATAATTTAGGACACAGCTGCAGTCAAGATTCGATGAAACACTCACTCCTACAAAACACAGAAAATGTGTCAGCCATCTAGTTGAAGACACTGTAAAAAGACTTCAAATAAATTCTTAAAATCTAGAAATTCCTACCATTAATTTGAGCACTTAAACTCATCGGGGAAAAATAAGAGGTGTTAAAATAGATTTAGCTGTAGCAAAATCAACGCCAGTAGTAAAGCTATTGTTATCCTTTAGAAAACCATTTTTCCAAAGTTGTCACCATAACAACCAATAGATGCCATCTACATACAGACTAATCATTCTGGTAGCGAAGCCAGAAAATCAAGTGAGTCTGCTGAACTCTACTAGGACTTTAACTGGAACTGTGGGCTTTGGTCAGATGAGACCAAGACTGAGATTTTCAGTAGCAAACACTCCTGGTGGGTCTACTGTAAACAAAGGATGAATATGTGAGAAAGCACCTCCTGCCCACTGTGGAACTTGGTGGAGGATTTGTGATGCTGCGGGCCTGTTTCTCTTCCAAACACCCAGGGAACCTTGTTGGAGTGAGGTTTTTGAAATACCAGGACACTTAAGTAATATCAAGTGTCCTCTGGAAGCAAAGGTAAAATTGGTTGTCATTCGGTGAGCTTAAAAAATAATCATCCAAGAGATGAGGCCAAATCAGCACAGAAAGGATTCACTGGATATTGAATTAACCTTCTTTGATGGCCATCTCAGTCTCCAGATCTAAACTCTGTAGAAACCTCAGTTGAAGGGAATAAAGCATCAGAGAGCAGCCAGGACGCTGTCATCTATATAACCTAGAGATAATGTGGAAATGGGAATGGTCAAAGGTCACTCTGTTTGCTCCAACAAACTAAATGCTGTCCTGTGGGTGTAAGAGGGTCGTATAAAACCTTAACAACTAGAGTACCATCAATTGTTTCATCCCTAATCTCCTTAAAAACTATTTCTGGATGTGTGATTTTTCCACCTGAATAAATTCACCGAAACTGTGGATCGTTCAGGATAAGATTATGCTGCATCAATAAAAGTTGAACGGTTTTAAGGCTTTTTTTCACATTTTTACCAGGGGAACCCACAAGTTTATCTGTTTGTATGTTTCTAAACTTTTGTCAACTACATTTGGTGCTATCTCGGTACTTTTACACTTGTTCAAATCTACTGTTGGAGTTTGCTGCTGGTAGACCTGATGCTGTGATTGGCTGAGGAGGGTCCTGGGGAACAGGGCTAGATGGTTTAGATGGAGGTGGAGTGGCTGCGGTCTCTCTGCTGAGCCGGGGCCCAATGGGCAGAGGTGTTGGGGCTGGTGTAGGGACCAGGGGAGCCGGGTTTTTCTGGGACAGAGTTGTGAAAGACAGGGAGGTGAAACAAAGGCTTACATTATGTCAAGAACTAAGGAGGTTTTCTTTTGTACCTCCTCATCTCCAGTGGTTTCTGATTTTGGTACTTCAAGTCCTGGTTCTGGAGCAGTGTCCACTGTATTTGTCCGGCACAGCATCTGGGCCACAGTTTCTGTCAGAACCTCGTTAACCAGCTGCCTAATTAATGCTGAGTCCACAGACACACCGGAGTCTACGAAGAGCTGCAGACCTCCACCTCCTGATGCTTCAACTGCGCGCACAAGACAGATGGTTGTAGAGACAAGATGGAGGCAGGAAGTTCATCAGGAGTTAGCAAGGAAACAGGAAATAGAAAGAAGGCAGAATAAAAGGAGTCCGTCCAGTTTACCAATATCTGAGCTAAAGCTCCGCTCTTCGAGCTCGGATTTGTTAGTGGAGTCATTCTGGGCGGGGTCAGACAGGTGAGGTCGATACATATCAGCAATCATCCTGGACATCAGCTGCTGCTCCACCCTAAACAGAACCAGGGTTAGACATGGCAGCACCAGCAGGAATGAAGTCCAGACTCGGCCTCACCATTCCACCAGCCGGGTCTCCAGGATATCCTGCGGCCGGCTGCAGGTCACCACAGGAGTCACCTTTTCAGCGCAGCGGGTAGAGGGTGCTTCAGGCGGAAAGGCTGGACTGTGGTACTGCACTGGAGCTGAGGACGGGCCTCCCTCTAACACCACGGCCTCCTCTCCCACATCACTTTTCTCCTCCTAAAAAGGTTTCCGGTGCAGAGCAGAGAAAAGGATTTCTCCCTTTGATTAAACCGGATTCACGAGTCACTCTGACATACCTTAATCTTTACAATCTTTGCACTAATGATCAGCAAAGAGACTTTCTCCACAATCATTTTCTTGAAATATTTCAGAAAGCCAACGTTCACCTTCTAATCATTTCTAACAACTTCTTTCAAATCTGCTGTGATGTTGCTAGACAATATAGATTACTTACAATGTTTAGTCTCATCTGGTTGTATTCATTAAAACTATTTCAGCCCAGAAATAAGCGGACATTGTCCATCCCAACAAATTATAATCATGGTGCAACATTTTTAGGCAGTTGGCAGCTTCCTCTATAATATTGAAGAAATGGTTGCCATGGTGAATGAATGTATTGTCACTCAGTTGATGACTTTTCACTAAAGCAGTGAATGCTGAGACTACAAAAGTTTATTTAACATAATGTTATCATCCCTCCCAAATTCTTTGGGTTTACAATGTTTTTCCAGAGTGAAGGGTGGTGTGTTGCATAGGTGACCTGGTGACAGCCAGAACATCCACTTATCCGTTCTCTTTTCTGCTTTAGTTTGTGCCCCCCTACAGATAAGCACCTGGGCCCTCATTTATCAACCGTATCTGTGCGTATTTCGTGCATAGGAACAATTCTACACATTGTGTGGTATTTATCAATTTGTACTCGTGCGTAGAAATGTTCCTAAATATAAGTACACTTCTAATCGTGCGTTTGCACAGCATCTACTGTTAGAACGGAGGAACTGCAACACTGAAACAGTTTTACTCTGACATAATATTTCTCTGAGCTGTTTATCGCCTGCGCCAAGGAGCTTATGTTGGCGTCTGTCTTTTAGCAAAATAACTCAAAAAGTCATGGATGGATTTGCAATAAACTTTTAGGAAATATTTGAAATTTGTCAAGAAATACATAATTTAATGTTGGGGGTGATCATTCTTGGAGATCCTGTCACTCGCAATCTGCGCTCTCCGTGCGCAGACCCCCTTTATTTGTCTATTTGTCACATCAAGCGCTTCAGCTTAATGGGATGTTGTTACACTTTTAATTAAAAGGTTTGCAACTTGCACTGTGACAATGGTCGCGCTCATCAGTGAAGCAGGTTGTCACTTACTGATGACAGCCAAAGCTTTGTCTCCGATTATGCATGGCCACACACGTGTCAAATATGCTGATCGGTGCACCCTCAGTAATAGATCTGGCCATGCTGTGTGCTTTTATTGTATTCAGGTCGATATCAAACCATTTTTTCCTTTAATTCTAACAGGAACATCTCCCCGACTGCATTTAATGCCTGTGTCACTTTTTCCTCGGGCACTGTTCTTTTTTTATTGGTTCTTTCCGAGCTGATAGAACCAAACAGCAATGTTCAGTACAAATTTACCTTATTTAATTTGTTCAAAAAGTTAAGTGCTTCAAAAGAAGTTAATAACAGCAAATGAAATTATTCTTTGCCACATTTTTCATGTCTGCTCTGCAACAGAAATATAACGGCTGGATGCTGGGTAAATGAAGCACAGAAACCGCTGATAGTAAAAACTATCGGTGTTGAAATGAGTTTGTATTAACTATGACAATTTTTTTTAAAAAGTCTGTTCATCATGAATTCTTTTTATTGCCCCACTTATGTTTCACCTCGATCTTGGTGTCACTGAAATTCCTTTTTTCGCTCTCTTGGCCATTATTTTAAGGAAGAACGCGAGGACTAAATGTATGTGACAGATGATGTGGTGTTACCAAATATGGTTAATTGAGGGCGTTTCTGTATGCAAATGACTGAGAACGGCCACTACACCTGGGTACCCACATGTGGGATTTATCATCAGATGAACATGCGTACGAGTGGCCACCGCACATTTCATAAATCAGACTTTTGACTGTTCGTATCAACATTCTAAATTTCCTTCGTAGGATAGAATATAGGAGAGTTTCTATGAACGTTTGATAAATGAGGGCCCTGGAGAACTGGCAGGTAATCCTCATTGACACACCTGTCCTTTCCCTACTCTTTAACGTCAAACTGAAACAGGCCCACTTGTATGCTCCTGTTTGCTGATCTATCTGTGTCCAGCAGGAGGAGCTGTTGATTTTCTTAAAATGTCAGGAAGAGAAGCTGGTTACCTGGTAGACATCAGTGACAGAAACAAAGTTATATCCAGGGAAAGTGTTTTCTTCATCCTCTTGATCTTTCAGGGTCTCTGCTGCTATGATCTTGATGACGCATGATGGAGAAGATGGAGGCTCTTCTGTAGCCAGCTGTTGCTTCTGTTAACATTAAAACACCAGTGTGAGCCATCACAGTTACACCATACTGTAAGTTCATAAATTTTACAAGTAGAAATGTTTTCGTTAGAAATAATCTAAAAGTTAAAGAATTTCGCAAGCAAGACTTAAAAATTGAATCAGTGATGAATTTTTAAGTATGTTTTATTGTTGTTCCGAAAAAACTGAGAAATAAACCCAGAACAAAACAACAGAAATAACTTCACAGTTTCAAGCTTTAATTCCAATTAACAGAATCCCCAACATGGCTCACTGTCTAGAAGAAACGATGAACCACTACATACAGAGAGGCATAATAACAGACATGAGGGGTGTGCAGATTTTAACAGTAAAATATCAGTGCACATCCATCCAAGAAAACATGAATGAATATGTTTCGTGTGAAGGAACTTGACAGATCTGGGCCCTGAGGTTCAAAAGAACTGGACTTAAATCCAATTCAGATGATACAGCATCACCTACAGAAGGGCGTGGCTGAATTTAAATTACTTCTGCAAAGGAGAGTGGCCCAGATTCCCCATCCCCTAATCTTCAATTCCCTCCACAGATAATCTATCAAATTCAAATCAGCAGTGGTTGAGCCGCCTGAACACGATAAAATAGCTTCCAGGCAGAAGGAACATGTTGGTAACAGTAAAACCTACATTTTCAATGGGTCTGGCTGAGTATGGGTAATTTCGGGATTAACTGTACCTCACCTGTAAAAAGAGATTTGAGAAATCTTTGTATTGGTATTAAACTGCAAAAAAAGACTGAAGAGGACACAGAATACTTGTTCTAGCCATACAATATCTGCTGCCTCTGTGGGGTGTTCCATTCTGCCAGACAGACATCCAGTTTGAACTCTAGAACCAGGATTCAATACTGATGTGATGCATGATAATGCACAGCCTGTCCCACCAACTGGTTCTCACCTTTAAGGTTTTTTTCTGTTTTATTATCTTTATGGAATTTTTGTGCACATTATATGAATATTTTTTTTGGGGGGGGGGGGGATGTTATGAACACATTTTAAAAAACGAAATAACTGACATTATGACGCTACAACAATCAGCAGCGAGAGAGAATCTCTGATCTTGGACAACATTCAGTCAGTTTTTTTTTTTTAAAGGTTTTTGGGCCACAGTGGCCTTTATTGACAGTGGACAGAGTTTTGAAGGGGGACAGAGGTGGGAGAAGACATGCATCAAAGGTCGCTCGGGATGGGACTCGAACCGGTGACAGCCGTGTCAAGGACCAAAGCCTCTGCACATGGGGTGCCCGCTCTAACCACTACACCACGCGACACCCCCAGTCAGTTGTTATTTATTAAATGAGCCAGATAATATCAACTGCCACAACACTAACCATTAAAAACTTTGTTTGTGAATTTAAGGAATGGCTTTAAATCTTTATCAAAGACTTCAGCCTGGAAAGAAGTAAACCTTTGAACCTGGATAAAATTATGTTGCACACAGAAGCCAAAATGTACTATATGTGAGGTGAAGCTCACCTGTTGGTTGTTGGCTTCATCGTTCATATTCACCTCACTCGCTGACAGAGGAGCAGGTAGTACTGATGCCCTTTCCTGAGTACGCTCACACCTGGAGGAGTCGTCCATCCTGGGAAGACCTGCAAAAGCAAAACTGCATGAGGTTATTCATTTTAGACATACACTTTGCTTCTCAACTTTAGCTTCCTTGTTGATTTGTAAATAACAGTGTGGTTGTGTGTTCTTGGTATGCTTCAGTTTAGATTTTATTAATTTTAGAACCTATCAAAGACAACAGATGCAGGAGTATTTTGTACCAGCATTCAAAAACACTACAGTTTATCGGTAATCCGTGCATTAATATTATTTAAAGTAATTGAGTAGCAGCATTTGCTTTTTTTAACACATTAGGGGGCTTTACTATCCGTTAAAGCTAGTTATCACACTCCATAAAACAAGATGGTAAGGTCCATGTTTTAGAGACAAAAATAAATTTGTTCTTAAGCTAAAGATTCATCATATAATGTTTTTGACATTTTAACTAGGTTTCAATCTCAACTCTCCTGTTCACTATCAGAGCATGACATGAATGCAGTAGAAATTCCTGCCTAAGGAGGGAACAGATAAGAGTGATCCACTCTTCCTGCACCTCAAAAATATGATTTCAAAAAGAGGACAGAGATGACAGCACCGTTCCCTCAGCTGATTTAACTGCTATTGAGTACAGAAGATGTTTTCCCGAAAGGGCAGATGTGAAGCGATAGAAGACAAAACACTGACGTGGCTCGCATTTAACAAGTTGTGGCTGACTCCATGGATAAGAACAACTATTGTTGCACTTTTTAAAACACAGGGTTTCTACACAGGACCATACATTCATGGCCATATTAAATACGTTTCTACACTCTAATTAGCAAAGTTTCAATTTACTGCAGATATTTCTACTAAAAACAAGCTTTAAAGGGGTATACTATGCATATTTCACCTTTTTCATCCTTTTGTGTTGCCATTTGGGTCGCTGGTGACTATAAACTAACCTTGCAAAAGCCAGATCTATGTGTAGCCCCGCCCCGTGTCTACACATCAATCTGGACCTGCTCCCGCAGAAGGTGTTAGAAAAAGGGAGGGCCATCTTGTCTAATATTTTGAGCTGATTGGAGGACGTGCCAGCAAGTGTCCGCTTAACATGACTTGTCTTTAGCCAATCACAGTAACGACTCATATGATGTATACAATGTGTGCCAGGGAAACAACAACAAATTGCCCAAGCTTCACTTATGCCATGTCTTTGGATGATTTCTGCCGGTTTTGCATAGAGAATATGCGCATAAAGGGTGTTTTGTCTCATTTTTCAAAGAAGAAATCGTCTCTAGTTCTCCTAAAACAAATTCAATAGCCGCTTCTACGCGTACGTCCACCGGCGCGGCCATGTTTGTTTTCATTTGCCTGGGCACTTGCTACTGTCCTTATACCTGAACACCAGCCCATGCGCCCGCCCTAAAGTACAACGCTAACCATCGACTGGTCCGCACCACCACAGGAGTCGAGTTAGACGGTTTAGTTGGAGCAGTACAAGATGGATTTTCGTGGGTTTGGAAAAATCCAAATCTCGCGAGAATCCAGCTTGCAGCAAAAGGTTAACAATAAACACTCCAAACATAAATAAAAACAATCCATCAATTTCTTTTGCAAATTTTTGCTGTCAGCGATCTTGTGCTTCTACAAGCTGTTTGACAAAGCACCTTATGACGTCCCAATAAGCAACATTTGCATATAACCGCCCCTCACATGCCCTGCCCTGCCCCGCCCACCAATTCCAATTCCATGCCATTCTCATGTGTGGCAAACCTGCAGTCTAGTAACAAGATGGATGGGCGTGGTCTGCAACCGCTAATTTGCATAAAAGTGACAGAGCCCTCTAAACAGCTCATTCTGAAAGGAACTGAAATTGTCAAGAATGGAGATGGTGAGACAATAAGATATATTGCAATACTATGAGTAAGACAATATATTGTGATTTTTAAAACAGAATTTAAGTGTAGAAAACTGTCAGAGCATTCGAAACACTCCAACCTGTTTCATACTTTAACACATTCAGTTTTATTACTAGATCTAGTTGATCCACTGGAACAAAGAAGGTGACAACAGCCACAAACTACCAGTCATACTTTCAATTTTACTACAAACAATACTGTCATCATTATTGGTTCCATTCAAATTCTACAAAATAAAAGAAATTGATACATTGCTTTTGAGTATCGATGCAATATCGTGACATAAGATATTCCGATACATCGGCGTATCTATATTTTCTTACATCCCTAGTAATAACTGTGCTCAGAGTGTAGTCATTAGTTTACTGACGAAGTGGGATTGCCCTAGCGCCAGTGGAGCTCTCTGCACACTTCACTGGAGGTTGAGCAGAATCGTGTAAGGATAGGTGGGAGGAGCCAAAGCCGTGGTATTGAGAAAGTTGTTCCGCTGACAAACCAAGGACAGGAGTGAAACTGGTCTGAGTCTTACAGGACTTCAGCTTTACACCTGTCAGGAGACACAGGTCACCGGCCAATCAGAAAAAGGAACAGCCCCCACAACTGAACATAAGTGATTAGATTAATCTCCTGACCTCTGATGCTTTCCACAAGTCGGGGACGTTGCTTCCTACCAAGAGGTGATACAGGAGAGCTAAAACGAGGGTATGGGCTCTTCTTCAAGGTTCGCCTGAGACCTTCATAAGGGAGTTTGCCATACAGACGAGTCAGATACAATTCTCCGTCCATGTCTTGCTGCTGGCTGCCCGTCAGGTTACCCGAGACTCCAACAGGCTCTGCCTCCTGCAGTCGTATATAAATCAATAACAAAGTTATCACTTGTACTTTACTGACCAAAAAAAATTAATCACTGTTAGCAGAGTAAGTTATGACCATTCTGTTTCCAGCTATTTGGCCTCTGCTTCCTCTTCCCATCAATGGCTTTTTACTCGTTTCTTTGGACATGCTCACTGACTTCCCTCTACCTGAAGCCCTCGGTCGTGGCTTTGTTGCATTTGCTGCTCTGCACTGAATGGCACTAACTGGAGGTCCCTCATGCTGAGGAGGGTCCAGATGATCCTGAGTCTGAAGAAGCAAGAAAGCTTAGAAACCTTTGTTATGATCTTATGTTTGACCAACACAGAGTAATGCATAATTCTGAAGCAGATGGAAAATTATAGTTTCAAAATGTTTCACAAATAAAAATCTGAAAAGTGTGACATGCAAAACAAAATGGTGGTCCACTATTCACTTTACAGTCATATGCCATTTGTGTTGTCCTATCATATAAACTCTTGATAAAATACAATGAAATGTGCAGTGCAAAAAGGGACAAGAATTTAGGTGCTGTGAGGCTCTGCTAATCAGAAAATGTAAAAAGAAACAATAGGGATGTAAATTATGCAAATGTTTTTGGACATCCTTGGTACTTACCTGAATGTCTCTGGTTAAAGCATTGATCCAGGCATCCACTGTCTTCTTTATCCGCACCTCTTCAGTAAGGTCTCTGCAGAGGACAGTTTAAACATTAAAGTGTTGCTCTGTCCATCCTTTAAAGGTTTCAGTGGGTTCTCTGCCAGATCACAGTACAGATGGAGCATTTCTTGTACAATCAAGCTTAAACCTATATATGTTAAATTAATCAAAAGCTGGGTAGCTTTATTATAAAAGAAAAGAAATTGGAATTTAGGTTTATTGTGATAGGGGCTGCACAGTGGCACAGTTGGTAGCACTGTTGCCTTTCAGCAAGAAGATCCTGGGTTCAAATCCTGCATGGAGTTTGCATGTTCTCCCTGTCTATGCATGGGTTCCCTCCAGGTACTCCAGCTTCCTCCCACAGACCAAAAACATGACTCTTAGGTAAATTGGTCTTACTAAATTGCGTATGTGTGTGTGCCTGGTTGTTTGTCCTGTGTGTCTCTGTGTTGCCCTGCAATGAACTGGCGACCTGGCCAGGGGGTCCCCTCCCTCTCGCCTGATGAATGCTGGAGATAGGCATCCTAGAGGATGGACGGGTATAGATAATGGATGGATGGATGTGATAGGGTTGAATTAATTGACGAAAATATGTCATGACAAAATTTTAAGCTCAAAACTACTTTCAAGTTGCTGTCAACAAACGTCAACCCCTACAATCCAGGGCTGTTGACGGTTCAAATGTGACCAAGTCTTTACAGTCTGCAGTGTTTAGGTGAAAAATAATATTTTCAGTGTTGGTCCTTCAGAACTTCAGCATTTCTATCCAACATGCTGGATATTACTGATGGGGAGCCATTATTGTCTTCTCAGTTCTCAGAGGTGATCAGTTTGCTTGCTTCTGTTTCTCCAGCTTTTTGTTAAGAACTGACCACAACTTCTCAGTGGGGCTATGATCTGGGAAGTTTTGTGACTACAGACTCTATTTTTCAATATTCTGATCCGTGAGCTACATGACATGGTGCTCCATCATGCTGGGAAATATGCAGATCACCACCACATTGTTCCTGGATTGTTGGAAGAAGTTGCTCTTGGAGAAAACTCTTTAGTCCTAGCAGCGTTCTTGCGCACAATAAAATTTTTGCACATTTACCTTGATTACAAGAAAAAGAAATGTCGATTTTTGGTTTGCTACTCGCCAAAAAGCACAATGGAAAAACGTCTATTACACAGTACAAGAAGCACTTGAAAACTACTGAATTCAGATGGTGATAATTCTATAATTCTGCTTCAGTTTTTTGTTTGAAGATCGAAAAAATTTTTTTTAATAGAAAATATATTCCTTTTGCTTTTGTTTTAAATTAAAGCTCATGTTATCCAATTTTTTTCTTAGATCTTTGTATAATATATTTTTACTCAAGTACTGCATGAATGTCCTACGTTCCATCCCCTTACATGACCCATAGAATCGCTGACCTATTTCATCTTCAGACATTATACTTCAGATGTCCTAAACAATCCAAAAAGACGATTAGTCAGAGAAAAAAAACTTTGCACCTGCTACCTAGCTTTTTACGTCCTTCAGAATGACAGTGTCTTAAATGTTTTTCTTGGACAGAACTGGCTTCTCTATCTTTGTCTCACTGTGCTTGCAGACGGACTCCCATCCATTTGCTGCTGATGTCATACAAGCCATGCACTAGTGACAACAGGATTCTCTAACAGTCCTCAGGGTGAGCTTTCTGGACACACCATTTCTGCAGATGAACCTCTCACACTGAAGTTCTTGGTGATCCAGAAAAATGTTCCATCAGGTGCAGTATTCTAAGCATCAGTTTCCTGCATGTGAGGCCATGTTGGATCAAAACCATGCTTTAATTTGAAGGTTATCACTACCAATACAAGAAGACAGTGATCTCAAGGACATCCGCCCCTCTTTTGTCTGTTGACTAAACTTTTATTTCTACTGATTTGGGGATTTCAGCTGGGCTCTTTCAGTTTTAACTCTGTTGATATAAATATAATATATAAGGAAGGAAATGGATTTTAAGATAGCAAGAAATGAATAGAAATTATTTTTATTCTCCCTCACAGGGGAAATTCAGGCGTAACAGCACCAAAATGACAGATTCACACAAATATAAAGTTTAAAACACTGAATTAAGAATACCATACTGTATTTTGTACTCTTTTTATGTTTTGTTTAAATCTGAACTTTTGTGTGGTCTGCGAAGTTCTCTTGGCAATGCAAAACTACAGTTAAAATGTGCAAACTTGTTGAGCTAATACAACTCTTTACAATAACTTAATTTCAATCTCATCAAGAAAAAAAATGTACATTTAACGAGAACACAAAAACTAAACAACTGTGATGGAAGTTTCTGTAGAAGGTTCCCGTTTAAGAAAAGAACATGTAAGCATGTGAGCATAAATTTCTTCACCATCTATCTGTCACATACTGCTGCCACCTTCCTGTTAGTTACTTTAGGATCAGAATCACAGAACTGGCAAAGGTCAAACAGGCAGCCTAGCAGCAAAATATAATGGGGAAAAAAAGACAAGTCATGTTATCTTCTCTTTTTTTAATAACTGTCTTCATGTCTTACTATCACAACCCACTTTTTAGCAGCATTGTTGCTATATTAAAATGAGTTTTTTTTCATATGTCTATCTTTTATTAGTGGATAACTCTTATCTTGCCTCTTGAACTTCTAGTAGGTCTATCCTTTTAGCTCTCTGCAGAGCCAGCTCCTGGCAGGACAATCACATCAAACACAAACCTCTTCACCTCAAAACATCTTCATACATCAAGGAGCACGGTGAAGAAGGTCTTAGGTTTGAATCCGCCACGAGCCTTTCTTCACAGAGTTTGATGTTCGCTCCATGGATGTGTGGGTTCTCTCCAGGTACTCTGGCTTTCGCCCACAGTCCAAAAACATGTATTTTAGGTTAATTACCTTCTGTAAGTTGCCGTTAGGAAAGAGTGTGGCTGCTTGTCCTATTTGACTTCTGTCTAAAAATAGGCACCAGCAACTAGCCCCCCACCAGATTACCGTAGTGAAAATGTGTGAGAGTGAACACATTTACCACTAAGCTGCTATTAGCATTAACCCTGTTCAGCATGAAGATACATCACCTGTTAGCTGCCAAGGCTTCCAGCTGGCAGTGTAGGATTTCTCCGGTGTTGGCTTTCAGCATAGCTTCTAGGTTGTTCTCCAGAACTTTCTTTCGTCTCTGAGCCTGACGGAGAACCTGCCCCGCCTCTTCCAGCATAGAGGAACCACCAGGCTTCCTTTGGAGCAGTGAAGAATGGGACTGATGGGAATAGGCATGAAGCCTATGACTAGATTGACCCTGGACTTCCTGTGAGAGGCTGTGATGAGTTAATAAGTGCCCAGCTTGGGATGGTGGTTGAAAGGGCCTCAGATTCTGAGAAAGGGGCTGATTAGGTTGGGACTGCGGGCGTCGACCCATGTTTTCATGTGACTCTTTGTGTTGGACGTAGGAAGCCTGAAATTGGGGATGAGTGTTTATGGAATCGGTTTGTTGAAGATTGTTTGGAAGGGCCTGGATTTGATCAGAGTTTGAGTGGTAAAACTGGTTTTCATGGAAGTGAAACTGGGCTTCCTTAGGCTTGGAATTGCTCTGTTGGGGCTCAGGCAGGTTTTGTTGGATCTGGAGGCAGACTGGAGCAGGCAAGGTGCAGTCTGGAGTACCTTCTTGCTGCTGAATGAAAGAAAGCAGTTCATAATCGCAACAATGGAAAAATGTCTCTTAGCCTGACCTGAGTTTTCTAAATCGGCTAATTCTAAAAGATTTCATTCATTCTCAATGTAACTTTACAGATTATTTTAGATTAGATAACAAACTGGCACTGTTGGATTTCTACTATCTTGCAAGTAGAGTTATACTGACTACTCACAGTCAGCAGCATCTTTATCTCTGTCTTCAGACACTCCATCTGCTTTAGCATATCACTGGCTCTCCTTACTGCTTCTTGAGTGTCATTTGCCAAAGACTGAAGATGAATGCTTTCAGCAACAGGATCTTGGAGATACAGGTTGTTCCTGAAGCAAAGAAATGATCCACAACACAAACAGAAGTAAAAAAATAAAATAAAATAAAAAGACTGCTACACACGCCATGTCTATATTGAACATTTAGGGAGCCCCTTTAGTCTACCTTCAACGGAACTGGACTTGTATAGCACTTTTCTAGTCATGCTGACCACTCAAAGCGCTTTACACTGGAGCCACATTCACCCATTCGTCCTCACAAACGCACACACATTTACACACCAATACAGCGCTCGGTAGGCAACTTGGGGTTAAGTGCCTTGCTCAGGGACACATCGACATGTGACAGGAGGAAGTAGGAATTGAATCTATGAGCCTTGCAAGACAACTACTCTACCTACTGAGCCATAATGTTGATGTCTATACAGCATTTATTTATTTAAATAACAGACACATGACTGAGCATTTTAATTTAATCTGTAAACTACAGGACAGATTAATGGTAAAAACTGTTTTCTTAAAGAGACCTAACAAACCCATTAGAAAGTTGATTTGCATGTGACCGATTCAATACAAATTCATCCCAAGAAACTTAAGGCAAAAAGGCAAAGGACATTAAAGCTGCAGTCCGAAGTATTTGAGGGAGACGTACCAAGGCCCCTCCCATTACACTCTCCCCCTCCCCTCCCTCCAGCCCTACAGCAGCAGTTGTGCACAGGCATCACCTGTGGCGATACAGCGAGTCAAACAAGGAAGCAGCAAGCGCTATTGATCATCACCAGATTGTATTTTTGTTATGGACGTTTCTGAGGTGAGCAACTTCTCCACGACTGATGCGCTCTCACAATATGGCGACTGTAAACAGGAAGACACGGAGCGGTCTGTGTGCGCGGCTCCATGTTCACATGTTTGCGCGATCCGCATGCAAGTTGATTGACAGCCGACAATGCGGAAACTCGAATTCTATTGGCTAAAAAGTATTGAACACCCTTACAGAAATGTATTAAATAATTTGTAGAAAAGCCTTTTTGATAATAACAAAATCAGGGAAAAACTACTCACATTGCTTGGGTGTGACTTTTGACCCATTCTTCCACGCAAACTGCCTCTAAATCTTAAAGGTTCTGGGGGTCCTTCTGATTCACTCTGACCTCCAGTTCTGTCGATTTTTAATTAATCAGGTAACTTACTGGGTTATTCTAGCAGTTTTACTTGGTTTCTCTGAAACCAAGTAAGAGTTTCCTTGGCTGTTGGTTTGGGACTGTTGTCTTGATTGGAAATCCACACTTGTTTCATTTTAGATTTTTAATCAAGGATATCCCAACATACTTCTCCATTCATCTGTCCATGAATTATACGAAGTCAGCCATGTCAGTCCCATATACTGTAAGACGGCTCAAAACACAATGTTTCCACCTCTAAACTTTAATGTTGTTATGGTGTCTTTGGGTAAATACAATTCCCCTCTAAACAGGGTATGTTCTATGGTATTCAGAGAGTTAATCTCAGACTATATTCTTCCAGCATTTCATTGGCTTGTCAAAATCTTCTGAGGTACATTTTTAATAAGCTTCAACCTCCTTTTTTTCAGCAATGGAGTCCTGTACAGTGAGTTTTTATAGAGGCCAATGTGGTTGAGTGCATTATTTATGTTAATTGCGTCAATCTAGGTCTTTTTGAAGCTCTGTGAGTGATCCTTGGCTCTTGGACAACTATTTATTATTCTTTTGACTCATATGTATGAACTCTTACAAGTAGCACCTGGTTCTGGCCGGTTTATGGTATAATGTTGATGTATACAATATTTAATATACCAGCTGTTTTTGCCAAAAGGTAATACTTTGACAGCGCTAGACACCTGATATTGTCATAGAGAGAAAAAAAACAGGGGAAAAATCCGTGGTATTCTTTGGTACCAGATTTTTTAGAGCAATTAATATAAAATTTAACTTATCAAACTACAAATTTTCTGCTACCAAATATCAATGTTTGCATATTGGCATGAAGCACTGACTTCAAGCATGAAATAAGGTAGTCAAGTCTGTATCAACTAGATTTCTAGCAATCCAAAGCAATATCTCTTTGGTATTTTTTAGTTTAAGACTTGGTTTTGGCAACAGGGTTATAGCTATATAGGCAAGGCAAGGCATATAGGCCTACCGTAGTATTTCAAAATAAAGCCAGAAAGATGTGAAGGTTGTGTCAGAAAAGTTATGATTTCAGTCTCAGCTCCTGGGTTAACAGATGATACCTTCAACATTTTATAGCATTTCACAAGATTTAAACTGCAGTAGGGTGACATGGGTTGAGTGTCGCATTTCACAAGACTGAGGCAAGAATCGGACGGGAGCTTCTCAACATAACACTATTCATCGATCAGCAAACCGGTCTCCTGCAGACAGGGTTATGTATTCATTTGTGCTATTTTGAGGTAAGCGTCTGAATTCATTGGGGGAATGTAGTATGCATTAACGTGAACAGCTGTGTGTTTGAATCTGTAAGGTGAGTGGGGATAAGATAGCTGCTCTGTCATAAAGCTGCTCAGAATGATCCCCAACAGCTGTTGAAGACAGTCTGCCTCTGCAGTTGCTAAGCAACACAACTGGTGGAGGACAGCAGTCACTGTTCACAAAGAAAAGCCATTTATTTATGGCTGTCTCTTCCTCCAAGCTACCTCTCTGTCCTGGTTTGTATCAACCTTCTGAAGACTGATTTTAAGAAAGTTTATAAGAAGGTCTTTTGGCAAGATTGATTGTGCTGCATACATCAAAAGCATGAGTACATGTAGTATAATCTCCTGACATGGGGAAGAAACATAGCTCTGAGGCAAGAAATGCGGCCGCCATCTTGGACCGGTATTCCCATCCGCAGACTTCCACCAAAACAGCAGCAGGTAATACAAGATGCCTAGGAATATAGAAATAGGCCGAACCATCTCTCCTGTATCATAGCTAAATGTCTGCCGTTTGCATACAAAATCATGTGAAAATCAGTTTAGTATTTAGCGAGTTATGATTTAATAAACACGCTGACGCTTCAAAGTGTTTGCCAGATTACAAAGTGGAGCGGGGGATACAGGTCCAAGATGGCGGCCCCACGGCTCATCAGTGCCGATAGGCAAGAAGGATTGTAAATTTCCAGTACTATAGTAACATTACATGTAATTATTACATCCAAATATGAAATTATCACCACAACAGTTTAACATCTAGAAAGTTAACGCTTCTTTCCTGCCTAAAACACTTCAGTAATAAGGTTTTAAATATAACAAAATCAAAAGAAATCGTAAAAAAATATAAAAACTGTTCCTCTTAGAGTGGTTGAGTCAAAAAATAAAAAAATAAAAATCAGACAAAAAAGAAACAAAGAGCTCACTTTTCCTAAAGTGTCAAAAACATATTTAGCAGGGTGTGTTTTTATGAGTTATTGATTTATTAAATTACATTTTGGTTCTTGTTGATCATTTCAAAACAGTGTTTAGACGGCCTTTATGTGAGTCATGCAAGTAGGCTGGTGGGAACAATGCTCCATGTGGGAAGATTGCTGCACAAAGGGCAACCATGGGCTTTAGATCAGGAGAACACGCTCCAATAGACAGATATTATTCTAAAAGAAGTCCTGTATCAAACAGGCTACGTGAACAGCAGCATTTTCCTATTTAAAGACCAAGCCATCAGACACGAACCTTTTGTCACAGGGATGCCTGCTGCTGCAACAAATCTACATAGCCAGCTGCTGGCAATGATGGAGCGCTGCAAAAGGCCTTACTCATACCCTGTCAAGTTAGGAAACAGAAAGCCTTGTTACATCTGCCATCTGGAATGATAAAAATGTGAATATGAAAACAGCTCGAAAGTCAAATTGTTGCTCAGATATGGACTGAAGATCAGCTGATGAACAGCTTGAGAATACATTTTTTCAACAAAGTGCCCACCCTAGTCGTCTTGTCTCTGGCTCCTGTTTCTAATGTTTCCATTTTGAAGATCTAATTAGAAGCTGGTTATGATGCACCAGCACAAAATGTAAATATTCAAAATTTCTTCTCCAGTGTTGAAAATACAACTTGAAAATAACCTGTTTTTTGTGTGATTTATTTATTGTGTGATTTTTGACCACATCTCGGAATATTGGTGTTCAACTGTGGGGTTTTCTTTTGGGGGGAGGTGGTCTTGATTTGAAATGCGTAGGATATGTTCCTCCTTTTTTTGTTCTGCAGATAAAGGACAAAAAGTCCATTTTAGAAACCCCTCATCTGTCTGTTATAAACATTCAAAAGAGTGTGTTCGCATTGTGAGGGGGGAGGGGACACAGCTGAGTCTCTAGGTGAAGGAATGTGCAGGAAGGGGGTGGGGTTGGGAGGGGGTGAGGAGGAGGATGCTTGGTAAATGGTGCTGGGAAGAATCAGCAGCTTTACTGGCACCACTGATCGCCAACTACACATTTTTTTCCCATCACTGTTTTAAGAGTAATAAATAAATTTAGCTTAGTTTATGCACTGTCTCCGCCTCCCTATTTCCGCAGCACATTCCTGAATAAATTAGGTATGCAGTCAGGAAGTTGTAACCATGGCAACCACATCTTCCTCCACAGCAACAGAGGAGGAGGAGGGGTGAAAACTGCAGTGATGTACAGTCAGAAGGAAATTATCAGAAGGAACTGTTTCCTAAAGCTCCGTCTCTACTTCCAATTTACTGCTCCTATATGCACATCGCACATGAAGAAGGAACTTTAATATCAAGAATACCATTTCCATTAGCAGTTAATTAACTTGAAAATGTCACTCAAAGTTTCCGTCATATGTTACAGCGCTATACTGCCATTCTCTCCTGAATGAGGATAACTTAGGTGCAGAATGAATTTGCATCAGAAAAGCTCACCTTTTGCATTGGTAAGATGTTCAAGACTGTCTGAATACATTACTGTCATCTGACTTTATTCATTAGTCCAATCACCTTCAGTAAAGCAAAGAGACTTACTGAGAGAACATGTTCAACTCATATCAGGCTAACAGGAAGTAAGCAGGTCTCAGAGAGGCTAAATATAAATCCAGACAGAAAGAAAGTGCAGCATGGAGACTTTGTGCTACAGAAGCGCTGAGCCAGCAACCTGAAAACCATCACAGTAACCACCACATTGACCAATCACATGGCAGCAGAAATGAAGCCAGACATATTCTAATTACTTGCTGCATCACTGCCACGGTCCCGAGCATGCTGGATGTTTGATTCCCCAGAAAACTGCAAAAGGATCAGTAATACTGTAATACAGTACAGTAGCAATCCTGTAAGAATAACAGCAGCAGTCCTGGCTGTGCTGCTTCCAGCTGCATTGCGGATCTTTCTTTCTGAGCAGCAATTCACTTGAACTGTGTGTAGCAACTGATAGTTAAGGTGCCCTTGGCTCATTGCTTCAGCTCATAGCCTGCATGCTAATGAGCATGCACACAGAGTTGTGTGTGAAATGCTTGAATATTTTGAGGAAGAACCCTTCGAGAGTTTAATTTGTAGGGATGCTTCAGGAACATGCTGTAAAGAAAAAAAAAGATTTTTTACATTACTTAAAATATATGAACACCACAAGCAAGATAATAGCTTTTTCTGAATGTATTAACCTTTTGATCTCTTTAATTGGGGTCAGAAGGCTCCAGGCCCGGTGCCAGAGGGTGGGTCTGAGCTGGTCGGGTTTGCCCATTCAGGTATCTGGCCCGCCCAAGACAGATCAACACTCCCGTGTAAATAAAGTTGCAACCATGCAATGTATTGACCCAAGATAACCAGCAAGTGCAACCTTGAGACATTCTGGTCCTCACTCCATACCAGTCGGTGGAAGTAATGCATACATTTTTTGTTTGCAGGATGCCAAACACAAAGAAGAGGAAGTGGCTATTCTTCTCTCTCCTTCTACCTTTCAATATCAGCCTAAATCTTCTCTTCTCTCTTGCTCTCTCTGTCAGATGTTTAGTTACTTCCCTGCCTCCTTTAGTGATAATGGTACCTGTAATAAATATAATATTTTTGTAGCTTTGGAAGCAAGGGTGTCAGAGTTAGAGGCTCGGCTAAGCGCTGTTGAAAAACCAGCAGATAGCCGAGGCCCATTAGCCAGTGTGGAGCCAACAAGGATAGAACCCCCTAGCTGTCCTCCGGTAGAGCCCGCGCAGCCGGGACCTCAGGCCGGCTGGGTGACGGTACGTAGGAAGTATAGTTCTAGGACCCAGCCCACGGGCCACCACCAACCGGCCCGTGTTTCTAACAGATTTTCCCCACTCAGCAACACACCCGCTGAGAAGCCGACCCTGGAAATCGGCAGTTCCATAGTCAGAAACGTGGCATTAGAGACACTATTGACCATAGTCAAATGATTGCCAGGGGCCAGAACGGGCGACATCAAATCCTACCTGAAACTGCTGGCTAAGGATAAGCGTGAATACTAGGGCTGTAATCAACCAAAGAAATTCTTTGTCGATTGAAACCCTGAAATTCCGACCAAAAATCGACTAATTTGCGAGGGGGGGTGCTCTGACAGCATTTTGCATTACGTGCATCTGCGCAATATAATATGCCATGATTACTGCAATTACACTAAACGGCAAGGCAATTCAGGGAAAATTATCTTTATTAAACATGCCTGATCAAGACAAGTACAAACGGAATACAGCTGTGCATTGGGCTCAAAACAAAGACTGTGGGCACGGCGCAATTGCGCATTAGGCAATAAAATAAAAATAAATAAAAAACCCGACCAAATCCAGTAAACAGAAATAAATCTGCACAATAATAAAAGGGAACCATATGTTTGTTATTATTAGCAATAAAATGAAAGAAAATAAATAGGGCTGTAATCAACCAAATTCTGCCACACTGCCGATGTCTTGGACATGGTAGAGGACTCACTGTAGTAAACGCTAAACAAAAATATTCAGCAAGCCACACAGGGCTTAATTTGAGATGGATCCTGCCGGAACAGGATCCCCCACCTGTTGATTCTGACCTACCCGTGGACCTATTTTGGCTGTTCCGGCACCCCTCTCATATATAAAATCCATCCATCCATCCATTTTCTATACCCGTCATTCCAATGCAGGGTTGCGGGGGGGCTGGTGCCAATCTCCAGCGGTCAAGGGGCGAGAGGCGGGGTACATTCTGGATAGGTCACCAGTCCATCGCAGCATGTATAAAATATTATATACAGTGGCTTGCAAAAGTATTCGGCCCCCTTGAACTTTTCCACATTTTGTCACATTACAGCCACAAACATGAATCAATTTTATTGGAATTCCACGTGAAAGACCAAAACAAAGTGGTGTACACGTGAGAAGTGGAACGAAAATCATACATTATTCCAAACATTTTTTACAAATAAATAAGTGAAAAGTGGGGTGTGCGTAATTATTCATCCCCCTTTGGTCTGAGTGCAGTCAGTTGCCCATAGACATTGCCTGATGAGTGCTAATGACTAAATAGAGGCACCTGTGTGTAATCTAATGTCAGTACAAATACAGCTGCCCTGTGACGGCCTCAGAGGTTGTCTAAGAGAATGTTGGGAGCAACAACACCATGAAGTCCAAAGAACACACCAGACAGGTCAGGGATAAAGTTATTGAGAAATTTAAAGCAGGCTTAGGCTACAAAAAGATTTCCCAAGCCTTGAACATCCCACGGAGCGCTGTTCAAGCGATCATTCAGAAATGGAAGGAGTATGGCACAACTGTAAACCTACCAAGACAAGGCCGTCCACCTAAACTCACAGGCCGAACAAGGAGAGCGCTGATCAGAAATGCAGCCAAGAGGCCCATGGTGACTCTGGACGAGCTGCAGAGATCTACAGCTCAGGTGGGGGAATCTGTCCATAGGACAACTATTAGTGGTGCACTGCACAAAGTTGGCCTTTATGGAAGAGTGGCAAGAAGAAAGCCATTGTTAAAAGAAAACCATAAGGAGTCCCGTTTGCAGTTTGCCACAAGCCATGTGGGGGACACAGCAAACATGTGGAAGAAGGTGCTCTGGTCAGATGAGACCAAAATGCAAAACGCTACGTGTGGCGGAAAATTAACACTGCACATCACTCTGAACACACCATCCCCACTGTCAAATATGGTGGTGGAAGCATCATGCTCTGGGGGTGCTTTTCTTCAGCAGGGACATGGAAGCTGGTCAGAGTTGATAGGAAGATGGATGGAGCCAAATACACGGCAATCTTGGAAAAAAACCTCATATATGTATATACATATATATGTGTATATATATATATACATACATACATATACATATACATACATATACATATATATACATACACATATATACATATATACAT